>JAVJGI010000063.1:40951384-41021855 GCA_035590275.1 Ibycter americanus | reverse complement strand
CCCCCCCCCCCCCCCCCCCCCCCCCCCCCCCCCCCCCCCCCCCCCCCCCCCCGCGGTCTGAGAAGAGAATTTTAACACAGATCCCTCCTGTCTCAAAGGAGTAGTGAAGCTTCTGTTCACAGCAGCAGAACCGAAATGAGGCATTCAATTCTATACACAGTTTCAAATCTTTGGCAAGCAGAGGTGTCCTCCCTGATCCAGAGAGGGGTCTTGAGAATTTCCAGCCCACTGTGGCTTTGCATTTCACTCTTGCTTAGCTTCCTTCCTCACACAGTTTCTAATGAATTCTTCCACAAGTATCTAAGTCTACCCAGTGGCTGTGAAAGGGATGAGGTCATATTCGTCAGAATTTTTACAAAGCTGCAAAACAGTAACTCTCATTTCAAGTTTTAGTTCGTGAAAAATTTTAATGTTTCTGTGTGTCTTCGACTGTATGGATTGTAATTTTAAGGGAGCTAAACACAATGAACAGTTTGGAACAAACTGAAAAAAAGCAACTGTGGTGAAAAGACTGCATGTGTGCCCGCTTCCTGCTGTTTCCAGCCCAACACAGAGATTTCTGTTGAAACTTGGCCTGTTTGTCAAGATGCTGGCAAACCTGAAAGCTCTATGGGCTCATATGCAAGAAGTGATGTTACAGAAATAGTGGGAACCACTAGTAATTCCAGTAAGTTTTTATCCTCTTTTAACCTGCAAACTGTTTGCATTTTAGTACAGATGACAAGAAACAATTGAAGAGAAGCTGCCCAAAGCAATTTGAAAGCTGTACAGTGAAATTACGATCCTAAAGCCTCATGCTATCATATAATTTTTACCACGTTCTTTGGAGTGGGGCTAGCATTGGCTGACACACAGAGATATACTGAAATTTGAGATTTGAAGATGCTATGACCACTGACAGTGAGGGCCCCTGTCGTAGCAGTCCTTCTCGTTAAGAAGCATACTTTGTTTATATATTTTCTTTATGAAGGATGTCTTACACCTTAACTCTTTCCAGTTAGACAGCTGTTCACTTGATAAACCACGTTACTGTATCTGTAATCAGAGGTATGAGTTGCGCAGTAGAAACTGTTGCCTTCTGCATGGAAGAGTAGCATATTTTTTCCAAGGCACAAAAATAATGAATTGCCTTGATCGGACATAGATGGAATCATGCCTAGCCTCAGGTATCAGTGGTGGCTACTACTCTGTAATTTACTCATTTTTGTACATGCCTGAAATGTGCACTAAGGTGGTGACTGCCACATTAGCTTCTTAAATATGATTGAAAATGCTAAAATATATCTCAAGATTCTGCTATCTTGGCTTGTATCAGATTGCACTTAGTTCACAAGTTTAGTCCCATTAAAGTAAGTGGGGCAACTGAATGAGTAACATTACTCAGTGCAGTAACTGAATTTAGCCCATACTTAACGGATGGCCACAGCAAAGAGCTGGGTAATAATAAAGAGGGTTAACTCAAGTGCAGAATAGATTGGAAAGGCTAACTTCCTGCTGAATTACCCTGTGCACGTAGCACTTTTACACTGTCATCTTTGGTTTATCTGAGAGAGGCAATGACACCAGGTTTTTTTAAGCCAGCTGAAAATGGAAGGTGTTAGCATTACATTTATATTACGCCAACACTTGTATTGAACTCAATTGCTCTCAGTAATGTATACCATGTAAAGTTTGGCCTGGTCAAATTAAATATCATTAACTCGCCCAATTGAGCAGATTACTTTAAAACAATTTGCAGAGCTGTAAAATTAAGTTCAGTGTAATGTTTTCTCTGGAAAAAGGAAATGCTGATTATGGTTTGAGTTTTATTATTTGCTGCAAATTAAATGTTGCACATTTTACTGTGTGCATCCTAACATCTTTTTTTTTTTTTGTATAACTAAATCTAACAAGCAATCAAAACAGAAGAATCTAAATTGCAGCGAGTGTAGTGTTTTTCAGAAATGTGCTCAGAATAACTCTTGAGCAGGAAACTTTCCATGTGAGCTGTTTTCTACATCTTTATGCTAAAAACTGGTAAAATAATGCATAGGATAGTCTTCCAGTTTATTCCTCAATATTGTAATGAACTTGGATTACACACAGTTTAGTACAGGCCTGCATTTTAGTTTAGGTTCCTTAGGACACTTAATTTCTGCAAATCTGTGGACTGGCATCCTCTTTGTGCTTTCATATGTAATTGTTATATTTAAATAATCATAACTTCAAAGTCAGGTTGATATCATGCCGGGAACAGGCGGTAGTTGGACTATATTTCAAATTGTTATTACAGGAATTATTTCCAAGTAGTATCCTGACTGTTTTCTACAAGCTGATAACGCAGTGAAAAAGAGAAGTGCTGCACAGCCAGGCAGAAGGATGCGAGACCAGATTTTAGAATCAGGGAGAAGAGCCAGCTAAATTTTAATCTAAAACCTCTCCTGCTGCCAAGGGGACCTCATGTAGAAAAGGTTTGTGACTTTCTGGCTTTTGGTCGAGACTCAGCATTTTGTAGGCCTGCCTGCTGCCGCTGCCTCATTCCCTCTTTGGCAGCAGTTGGCAGCAGGACTGCTACATGCAGGTTTTCACAAATGCCTACTCATCAGTGGCTTAACTGTAGATACTGGACAGTCAATGAGACTGTTGAGGAGCATGTGCTCATCTTGTTCTGCTTCACTGGCTGCAAGGATAGCCCCAGTGGAGGGGCTGGAGAAAACCTGGGGGCAGGGATGTTAAAAGTGCTGTAAGTAATGGCATCAGGGTTGCTCTGCTAGAACATTTCATCTTGTATTGCTGGCTCCAAGTTGGAACTGAGCATTTCATTGGTTAATTTGTATTCAACAATGTCCACTTGGGCGTTTCAGAATACTAGGACTCTGCAGAGCATGGTAAATAAATAACTCTAAAAGGGGATTTATATTTGATGTACATACAATTTTATATTATGGGTTTGATAAGATGGCAATGACTATAGTGAAATGAAAGCATAACACACTGTCCTGTTACTATGTTTCTTAACCCATTGCTAAAATATGCTTGGGGATTTTGTCTTTGGAAGTGAATAATGCTACGAAATATGGCAGCACCCACATCATATTAGGCAAGCAATTCTCTGGACACTAGCCATTCACACAGTGAATGGTTTCAGGGTCAGTCTGTGGATCTCTTGCAAGGGACTGATTCGTAAATTCAAACTGAGTGGAACCCTTTTAGCTCTGCACATTTCTGTCTTGATCAGCAGTCTTTGGCAATGTGGTGGACTGCTGACTGATTAGATGTGTTCAGAACTGCACTAACAAAATAAGAGGTAATGGGCTGCACCGAGCTATCGCTATTAACCACTTAATTTCTGAATGTGGAATGATGGAAGAATATGCAATGATGCAAAAATATGCTTTAAAGTGATTTACAGCAGGGAAATTACACTGTCTGAACCTAGCCCCTTAAAAATCTGCGGTAACTGCCACATTATGTTTTAAATATCAAGCACTGAATAGTTTGTATTTACTTTTTTTTCCCCCCATCCCAGCACATCAATAATATAATCTTCTGTTGATGGGACATGAGGATGGGAATGCTAAAATATTTGGATAATGAAACCTAGTAATTCTCAAGTCTGTTCATGTACAACAGAGCCAAACTGCTACTTTTTCTAGATGAAAAAGCAAGTATTGGTATTTTATTTTTAGTAGCACGAAAATGATGCAGAAGAAAAATATACTGGGATGATCTCAATGGCCTGATTTCTGGTGTCTGTGTAGAATCAGTACTTGTGGCTAATCTTGAGTCCTTCCAAAACTTTAGCAAATAGATGATATTAAGATGTTTAGTTTCTGTCTGGAAAATTTTTAACAATTAACAAGCAATTATTCCCAGTACTTAAAAGCCAATAAATATATCTGTACAGTTTCACTTTGTCAAAAAAAGTGTCTCTATAATCATAGGCACTTTATTCCTAATGCTGCTGAATTGTGCTCAGCAAAATTCTTCCTTATAAATAGTTACATTTGAAATAACACAGAAGAAAAAAAATCCATGCATATGAATGCTTCAGAAGACTGCCAAAACTTACAAATATGCATAATTTCTTAAGAACATGCCATGTGACAGAGACAATGGGATCTTTCATGGCACAAAAGATGGATAAATTAACTTGTCTGAAATGTTGAAATGCTTAGCTTTTGGACCTTCTTTGCATTGGAAATATATTGAATATGGAGAAAGCTGTAGTTAAACTGAAGTGCGTGTAGTTGAACTGAACTGAATGGACCTTGATGAAATTTGTGGTGGAGACAGACAGTAGGTTTAGCAACTGTATGAGATGCAGAGATAAATACTTGGAATTAAGACCATACAGTAAATAAGGAAAAGATGCTTGATTTTTTAAAAAAAGAAATTATGTAATGATTATGAAATAGAATAGTATTTATAGTAATTTATAGTATATACTGTTATATTCTTTTGCACAAAAGTAGGCTGCAGAATGAACACTTCCTAAAATCTGCGTTGTAAGGCAGCAAGATATCTATAGATAAAGACGGCATAATCCTGTCTGGGGAGTGTCTCCTCGAAGTTTTCTTTTAATACTTGGAATGAAAATAAAATAGTCACTTGAGCTTGATTTGATGCTCACTAAAATCTCTGGGAGTTTTGCCTTTGCAATGCCTTAGTTCAGGCTCTGACTGAAACAGAGATAAGTCTAATTGCAAAGCAAGATGTTATGAAGCTGAGTGTGCCATCAGCATTCAGTTGGCATGGCCAAACTGTGATAATGGAAAGGAAAATGCTGTCATGGTCAATGAAGGTAAAACATGATATATATTTGTAATGGAGAAAAAGAGAGATGATGCAACAAGGTGTAATAGGGGAGGCCCTGACACAAATCCAAATGGAGAGTCCCAGCAAACAAATAAATGGAAATGATGTCTTAAACTAACTTCACTCATGGGGCTCTCCCTAATTCCTACTTCCAAGAAGTAAATGGTGAGAAAAATGAACAGGAATTAATAAAAAGAAAAAAAAAAAAAAAGACAATATACTGTATCTGGCCAAAAATGGAAGCACCAGATGAATTTCACTGTTGAACCCTAAACATAAGGTGAAACTGCTGAAGAATAGCCTGTGACAGTTAGGAGATGTGAAAGCAACAAATGCAATGTGATTATAAGACCAAACCTCCTAGTGCTGTGGAAAAGGCTGGAAAAGTTTGAGTGCTGCCTTGGAGATAAAAGAGTAAAAACGTGCAGTAGGATCTTGCTGGGTGTAGTGTTGGTAAGACCCAAGTGCATTTCTGAGTCTGTTTTCAAATCTCTCTTGCATTGGTAGCTACTCATTAAGTAGCTTGTCAGATGCAACATATTATAAACCTGCATCATCTAATGTTGGATGCATATATATTATAGAGTATAGGATGCTGCAGTACATGTGGCCGCTAGAGAGGGAGAAAGAACAAATCGGTGATGGGCAAATCAAGGAGTAAAGCAAGAAAAACAGGAGAAAACCTTATGTCTTTAGGCTTGTGAAGAATTTGCACTACCTAGCTGGGACATGGTTTTCCATATAATTTTATGGTGCTGCAAATGTGTGCAGTACTGGATATACAACAGCTTTCTCTGTCAGAGCTGTGCGAGGTGGTTGGCATCCCTCCTGTTGAAATCTCTTTCCTCTATTAATTCTGGATCTATGTCACAGTGAAATACCTTTTGTGAGGGTAGATTTTTTCCTCATGTTTTACACCATACATACATGCTTTTACTTTAACAATTATTCTGCTGAGAGGTTTGGTATCCTCCAGCAATTCCTGAGCCAACTTGCCACTGTTTAGATGCTAATTTCAGGCCAAATCTTCCTGAGGTCAAAATTAGCGCATGGTCTGGAGGCTGGGAGCCCTCCAGCCTTCACGCTGCGAGGACAAGGCTGCACCTCCTGTGCAAGTCAGTGGAGTTTGTAGCCATGACTGAGATGACAGGATTGTACTCTGTTACTAGAAAACACATTCTTATTTTTGTTTGAGGTATGAGGAAGGTATTTTCATGAGATACAACACAGTTGTGCTATTACATAAATGTCATTTTATCAATAGATGCTGTTTAATTGTTTAGCAAGGTAAGCGATTTACATGTTTTATTCTGGGTGGGAAGAGAAGACTAATTAATTGCCACTTTGTTGACGGCAGACATAAATTGGAGGCATTCAGGTATATAAAAATATGCCACTTGTTTAGACAGACAAAATTTCCTCCTGGTTACCACCAATTCTTGTATTCTTTTCCTTCTGATACAATGCTTATGGAATACCTAGTATTTGTTTTTTCTCTTTTCCTGTGTTAGCGAATTTACGCAGCTGGGTTATTCACAAAAGAAAGATATTCCTTGAACTGATTCTGTTTCCCACTTGCAGTCACAAGGGGGGCATGCAGCTGAGCCCCTGGGAGCCCTGCAGATGCTATACAAGGGCAACGGGACAGGGCTGTGCTAGAAAGAGGTTTGCAGAAGAGAATAAGGCAGGACATTCAATGAATGTAGTTGTGGAGTTTTGCCTTTAAGCATGTGCAAGCATCGTTTGCAATACTATGGATGAAGAAACTCTGGATATTGGCGGAAATATTTAATGGAAAGGTTGAGAAAGCCAGAAAATCCCCGTGGATAAGAGTTTACTGTGTATAGTTACAATTACTTTGTACTTTATTTTTGCTTAAAGAGTGTGTAAAAAAAATTGTTTGCTGGATATTGGTAGTACACAACAGAAACTAGAAACCAAAAAGGTTTCAGTAAAAGAAAATTATTTTTCCATCCATCAAGTTAGACTGATTTATGTGGATTTAATGTCATGAATGGTAAACATTTGTATGCATTGTACAGCTTGTTGGTTCTTCTATGCTTCACAGATGTCACAGAGAAAAAAACTTTTTTGCTTAAGAATGAGTAAGCAGCTTTTCTTTGTAGAAATTCATGCAAATCCTTGGGAAATGCACTATCAAAATGCTAGTTCTGTTAAGACTACAGACGTCTGTGCTCCATTTAAAACGTTCTTTATGGTCTGATTCACTTCTTTAGCGAGTTCTTAAGAAGTCTGCATATTAAGAAAAAGCAGCAGAACTTTAAAGATTTTTATAGAAACCAGAGCAGCAAAAAGCCCATTTTCTAAACCCCCTTTTCCTCAGGAATTGGAGAAAGAAGGTTCAAAATATAGGTTAATTCTTCTTGCAGCTCCATCTAATCCTTCTTTTATTTCCCTCATATGGACAGTCTCTCTCTTTTTCAAAAAACCAGAATTATATTGTTTAGTAATAGACTGTTTCCATGTGTGTGCATTTCCCTTCTGCCTTGTGAGCCATCCATGACAAAATAGTTAAGACCAAAGAAAAATTCTTTACTTAAGAGTACAAAATACATTTGTTCTCTAAACCATTAACTTCCAAATGGAAAATCTTGGGAGAAACACCCTTGAAATAAAGGAATTTTTATTCTGCTAGTAATTAGCACATTTACTTATTAACAAGGCAGTGCTAGTACTCTATACAGCATACTAAAATGTGCCTGCTTTTCACTGGATTCTCAGGCTCTGCTCCTGTGTATCATGACTCAAACCATAGGGAATTTTATCATTTGCCTCAATGAAACCAGATTTAGACTAATGCTGGGGTTTCTGAGACTACTGTACTTAGTGAAGTTTACTTGGAGCCTTTTTTTCTTAAATATGCATTCATCAGGTTAAATGATTTTGTATCGGGGCAGAAATATGTTTTCATATTTTGTCTGCATTTAAAAAAGTATTCTTTTGTATATCTGTTCATGGCTTAACTCTAGTTCATGTAAAACACAGAACGAAGTTTACAGGCCCTCCCTTTTTAATGACTCCGTCTGCCATTTCAGTAGCATGGCCCAGAGGGAGCCAATCAATTATATTTCTCAGTGAGGTACAAACAACAGCCATAAATAATCATGAATTACTAATGACCAGAATTCAGCAAGTCCAATCACCCACTTCCATTCTTTAGATTTGCCCATGTATAGCGCTATGCCTCCACTGTGGCACCTTGGGCTCCTTCTGCTGCGTTACATTGAAATGCTCTTGCCCTTCTCAAATGTGCTCTTCCCAAGAGGCAAAACCTACATCTTTGTATTCATCTAGCACAGCAAATCACAGCTTTTTTATGAACGAGTACTTTTTAAAAAGCTGTCTATTTCTATGTGTAAAATAATACACGATAGTAAATAGCATAAAAAGATTAATCTGTTTAGTTGAGGGTGTAATGTTACATGGATTTAATCTAAATTGGAGTAACATAAGAAACACATTCTTGTACTGAATCAGGCCAAAAGTCCTTGTAGGTGATTCACCTTTCTCCAAGACTGGCATGCTGAGGGTGCTTTGAGAATGGTGTAAGAGTAAGACATACTTAGAGGGAGCTTTCCCCTGCTATGCCCTACCAGCACCTACAGCTCAAATAGTTGACAGTCTAGCTATATTTTACACCATACCACAATTAAAATCAGAGTAGTACAAGTTGGTGTATAGACCAGGCCTTCAAATACTACTATTATTATTTTAGTGGCATATCAAACTACACAAACACAGGACAAAAGACATTGCGTCCTCTGGAGAGCCTGCTCCAAGCAAAAAGACAAAAGGAGTATTGTACAGATGAGATGATGAAACCTAAAACAAGTTAGTGATCTACCTGATGTCACATGAGAGCACACCACAATGAAACCTGAACACTGATCTCCAAGACGCCATGTTTAAGGCCATTCTAATTCATGACATTCCCATTTCTGCAGCTGGTCACTGTTTGTGGTTTTTGAGTCCATCTTCTCACTCCCTCCCTTCTTCCACCAATGTCTCAGTGATATAAGGCAGGGAAAGAACAGTTGTGGATAGCTCTGAAGATAATCTGTGTTGAAGAGGGTTATTGAAGTTGGTGCCAAAAAAAGATGGAAAAAACCCACCCGGTGCTGCTATCTGGGAACCTAGCAGCAGTGACAGATCCAAGTGGGTTTGTTAACAAGAGGGCCTGCTGCTTCAGTAGCTACCTGGTATCTGCAGAGTAGGCTTTGTCATCTTGGGCCATCTGCTTCCAGAAATACAGCAGTGTTTTCGGCTGAAGAAAGCTAACTTCAGAGGTGTTGTGTAGGTAGGAGTCCCACCACCACTCCGCTGTACCCTTCCAGTCCGTGCTGCTTGACTATGGCCTAGAATTCTCATAGTGTGCTACTGATTAAAAACACCTTCATTTTCCTTTTTTTGGCTAAAATTGATGGCAGTTACACAGATTCTGTCAGGTCAGATACAAGAGCTTCTGTTGCACTCTGCAAGCAACTCTGCCTAATTTAAAAAGGCTTTCTTACTAGCTGTCATCTTTCAACATACGAATGATCGTTTTCTCTAAAATGATGCTATAGGAGCTACCTTAGTGTAAATGCACATGATCCATGAAAATGCATAAACCAAATACAGTTTTAGGCTGATCGTACAATTACTCTTTCTGTGAAGCCGAACACTTATTTCTCAAGTGTTCCCAAGGAGTCTGATGGTGGTGTTTGAGAAATGGAGCGCTACTGAACGTGGCTAATGTGCTGTCTCAGTATAAAGCCAGAAGTTTCAACAATTAGAAATGAAATGAAGAAGCACCCAGTTTCTGTGCCAGTGAACAATGGGTCCAATCACCTACAACGTGTCCATGTCCAGAATTATCACTGCATTGACACAAGTATGAAAACGCTGCTGTGATGCTTGTGATTTTTTCTTTTAGATGGTGGCCTCTGGTTTTTGCCTTAAGATAAACTATGTTAGTAGGAAGGCTTCCTTCAATAGTCATCGTTTAAAGTAGTGAATATTACAGTCTTGTTTAAAGTTTATGTATATTTTATATTATTTATTTTGCCACCCTTCTGTCAAATCCCTAACTCACTGCAGAGCTCAGGAGGGCTAGCTGGATCTGCTTGCATGTACCCACTGAGTCTCTGAAAGGAACAATCCCAATGCATGTATAAATGTAGAGTTGTCCTGTCCTAGTGAAAATGAAGCCTGACCTTTTGTTTCGTTATTAATGAACACAACAAAACACATGTATTAGATCTGCACTTTTTCATTACTCCATATGTTTCCTTTTTCCCAGCCCATGTCTGACATGTGACAGTAAAGCACAGAGTGATTGTCCCTAGTGCCTTCTCCCTCGTGACTTCTTGCCACCTGCTTCATAGCATTAAACAGATGTATAAGTGTAAAGCATTACAAAACTCATCTTTTCAATCATTTATCACTTTTAAAAAATTCCAAATAAATCTGTGCTGTGGTTAAGCATTTTATTTGCTCTATGTAAAGAAGAAAGGCACCGTAGATTTTAGGGAGATTATGAAGCAGTAAGATATTTTATGTCCACAGTAGGTAAAATCATCCGTTTATATCACAGGTGACCACTAGGCATTTTGTTTATTTTGTATCATGTCTTGTTTATGTTCCTTTAATGGCCAAAATTTTCCTCTAACATGCAATGAAGAGTATCTTCCCGAGAAATCCTAACAGAGGCATTGCATTATTCATCATCAAGTGAAGAGGAAAATTTCAATTGCCAGTTTCTGGTAAATGTCTAATTAAGAAAGGGGACTTCTGAGCCACAGACAGGCGCCACAATCATTAAAGGGCAGTTTTCTGAAGATTATGAGTCTCCAGTCTGTCAAGCAGAGTTTTTCTACAGCTGAACTAATTCAGCAGTAGAAAACCCTGTCTAGAACAAAGCCTTTGGAATTAACATCTTGTTTAAGCAAACACATGCCTACTTTGAAGTAAGTGTGATAGGTTCACAACTGTTATTGAGGTCAAGTTTAATGGTAGTGAAGTGACAGAATATAACTTCAATGCTCTTCTTAATTTCAGCTGCAGCACAGACTATACATACAGAGTATTTGAAGCCATACAGTGTATTTCAAGTAGACCAGTTTACTATAATTGGCACAACCAGTTTGGTCTTAACATGGAAAACTACTGAAATTTAGATCAACTAATTCTTTGGCTGCCCAATTAAATTTGAGGGTGTGAAAAGCATATGTACAGAGGCAATTATGCTTGTTTCCCAAATCTTACAGTTTGGATTAGAAATTTTTTTTTGAGCTGGATGTTTATTTTGGCAAGCTTCATTTTGGCCCTGATTTAGGATAACATCATTGCTCAGTAGGTTTAAGTCTAGTTAGACTGCTTCCTTGAATCAGGCTTTCTTAATGACTGATTATTTTAGTCTAATTTTTTCAAGTCTAAATATGTGAATGGAATTCTAATGGCGAAGGCAACTGTATCAGTGATCAGCTCAGTGCAACTGGTTTGTGTGTGATTTCTGCTGAAGGAGTAGTCTCCTCACAAATGATGCTGCTGGACGTTGTCAACAAAATACAGTGTCAGTTAGTTCCTTGTCACTACCATCTTCTCATTAGCACAGCAATAATTTGTATGCTGACCTTGGTGCTTATATAACCTTGGCCGCATCACATCTTAGTCTAGTTCAAAAGACAAATCTAGTTTGCCAACTATTGTTTTTACCAACACTATCATTTTTACTTGTCTCATTGACGTGCCAGGCCAACAGCATGTGAACGGGGCTTTCAAGTTACTAAAACACTAAAAGGTCATTACAACAACTGTTTATTTATATATGAACTTTAGTATTTGTGAAACATGCCAGCTCAACAATCATGGAGGCCGAAATCCTCTGACCTCGGATCACCTGAAGCAAGGGCAGTGGCAATGTGAGCTTGTTTCCTGCCAGCGTTTCTACCCTTCATCTGGACGGACAGCCTGGAGGAAGGGGTTAGTCTCCATATTCATTGCATCATTTCTCAGCTGGAAGTGCCAGTTTTGATGGGTTGTTTTTATGATATTTTCCCACCATGAGAACTGGATGAACTCCATCATCTTGACTCCCAGGCAGCAGTTTTGAGCACTGCCCATGCAGTTTATAGTCATCTGTGATTTAAAATTCTATGTTCTTATCCTAGGAAATACTAAGTGTCCATTTAGGAAATGGTTTCACTGTCTGCGCTTACCTCCCAACCTGCGTGTAAACATGTGATTAGTGTGAAAGGGGTACTGAGAAGGTTTCTAAAATTGAAGTCTTCATCTTTTTTATTTTACAAACTCAAGGGTTCCACCTCAGATGACTCATTCATCTCTGTGTCCTGCAATGGAGATTACTTTTTGGTCCCCCACGAATTGTCCTACAGAGCGAAAAGCCCTTGTTTCTGTTATTGTTTGTATATGAGCTGATGACGTTGAGAAAAGCAAACTGGAAAACTGGTCTAAAACACCCTCCCAGTTTTCTTGTTTTCTTTCTTCCCCCTTCTCCCTCCATTTTCACAACCTTTAAAATCTTCTGAAGAAAATTTCCATTTAACTAGAAACCCAAAATCTAATCACATGTAATTGCTTCATTTCATATGTTGCATGTAACTGGGAAGTCAACCTCAGGATACATCTAAGATATTACATGCCTTACGTTGCTGCCACAAGCACGCTTATTGTTGGTGACACTGTTCTGCATCAAGATTTCAAGCTGCCACAGCCCCCTTTGTATTTGTAATACGAAGCATTGATATGCACAGCTACAATAGACTTTAACGACGAGGTGTCTTAATTTGGTTTTTATTATGTGATTAAAGGTACAATAAGGTATGTGTGCAACAAGAGGGAAGACCATTGTTCTGCATCATTAAGCTCACAGCGGCCCAAAAAGAAATTGTAGGCAATGTGCCAAAGCCCTTAATGAAGAGGATCTCTTTGAATTATCTATGGATGAGGAAGGGATAAAGCCTGAGCCCTGGTATATTTGATCCTCTTTGTGCTCTCTGTTATGAGGACTTACAGAGCCAGACGTACTGGACCTTCTGGAATTGTAATTTATTGAAGCATTAATTTCCCCCACACTAAAGCTCTTGGCCTAATAGAGAAAGTGCAGTTATGTACTATTATTAATTCTTGCAAGTGTTTTCTGAATTCCTACATCTCAGTCATGAACTTTTAAAAGATAAGGCTAAGGAGATTTATTTGTAACAATGCTCAGTATTTCCTAAAACCAGGTTATGCAAATTTTGTCTAATTCAGACTTTTAAAAAATGCTTCTTTTAGTTTTCTCTGAAATGGCAATGTTACCACATATTAGGGTTACCTATGGATGATACAAAATAGAACCACTGTAAGAGGTATTTGTTACTGCTAGCACATTTTGAAACTTTTGTCTTTTATATTCTGTTACTTTAAATTACAATGATTCTTCATCTCCCCCACCGTTAAATTTTAAGTGATTGCTCTTTTGTGTAGGTTCCATGAGGATGCATTTTTATAGTTACAGTGACGTTTAATTATCTGGATGTACTCCACAAGCTACAGAATTCCCTCCCTCCTATCTTGTGAAACAGAGAAATCAAAGTAGTACCCTGTTAAAATAGTTTCGCACGAGAATTTATATTCTGGAATAATCAGGGATTATAGTCTTAAATAATTCAGGCTTTACTATGTTAGAAATCCCAGTTTTATAG
Organism: Ibycter americanus; assembly: GCA_035590275.1. Lineage (NCBI taxonomy): Eukaryota > Metazoa > Chordata > Aves > Falconiformes > Falconidae > Ibycter > Ibycter americanus. Next base: position 41,008,350 of record JAVJGI010000063.1, on the reverse strand, counting down.
GCTTACATGCATCTCTCACTTTTGTGGAAGCTGAGGGTATTCCAACCATGTTTCCCCAAGGACTTCCATGCTTAAAGTTAATCACGAGTGCTGCGCACTCTGTTCCACACATTGCTGAAACAAGGTTACAGCACTTGCAGGTTGATTTCTAAATCCAAACTACCACCAGGGATCTGCACTTGCAGCCAGCACTGGATAGTTCAGTCATCTCAGATATCAGTGGGACTGTTCCTGTGACTCATTTTAAGGACATGTATTTAAAGAATGTTGTCCTGCATCTGTTGGGAGATGTCAGTAACTTGCAAAGGTTCTCTGCCACCTTCAGTTCACAACAAAAATTGTGCCAAGCTTCCTAAACCATCAAAATATTCATAATTCGTTGTTGCCTCAGTTTGTTCTGGTTGTTGCACTTCTGACTGTGATTCACTGATAGTCCTCAAACCCAGACTGCACGAGAACTTGGCAACCTTGGGGGATAAGTAACTATTACCACAGCCACTGCTTGATCTGAATGGAGGATTCACACAAACAATACCTGGCACCAGGTCTGCTGTTGCAGGCAGCACCTGCAACTAGTTCTCAGTGCAGAGTAATTTCTGAGAAATCTGATTACCTTTCTCTAAAATTCTTCCCACTATCACATGCATAGCAGCTTAGCAAGTGGAAGTGAGTTAGTATAAATAGAAATGACAGTAAACATGTCTTCCTATTTGCTCTCCCAAGTTTTTTTAGTTCCACAAAGCATCAGTGTCCTTTGGGTGAGTAAGCAAGAATTAGATCAAAACTGTGTTTAAAATTTAATCGCTTCCCTACCAGTACAACATACAAACCGCATATTTTATTCACTTTGCTGTCAGTGACATCCATATCTCAGATCAGATGCAGGTGGTAACGCAGCGAGGACATGGGATTTCTCTCCCTCCCATGCTCCGCTGAGCAATCCCCTCTGCCGGCGAGCGCAGAACACGGCAGCGCTGGGAAATAACCCGCTCGACACTCCTCTGACCGGGGGTAATTGTCACTTACTCTAAACCGCCTTATGAACGGGAAGGTGGTAGAGTACAGCTTGAAGGATCTGCGTAGTTTCTGTTTATCCGGGCTGTTTCTACAGACAACCCACTTCACGTTTTCAGAGGTTAACTGTAAGCTACCTGCCTATGATTATTTCAAGACAGATCTGTAGGAGTACATCCCTAAACACCTGGCCATCACACTGCATGGTTTCATCACACTGTTTTGGTCCAAATCACACTTCAAATGTGACAGAGTATGAATTTCCAGACAGACAGAAGGAAAAGCAGAAACAGGCAATAACATTTTTGTAACAGAGGTTAATGTGTTACCACAGTTTTAGAAAACTTTTCAGATGCTTAATATCAGTAATTTGACGTAGAAAGATCTGTAGAGCAGTAATTTTAATCTGCTGTCAAATCTAACTGTTTGTTAGCTGGTATTTCTGCATGCTGAGGTGCAAAAACTACAACAACTAGACATAAACTTACGCTGGCAGGAACAGGCGCTTAAAAGACCAGACTGAGCACTGAATGAATGCATTGTACAGAAAGAAGTGTCTGCATATCCTCATAAACCTATATAAAACCTTCCTTGCACATTTTTCCTAACTTGATCAAAGAGTGTGTGACCAAGCATGATCCTTGTCAAGAAATTTTACCTAATTCATACTGGTGAAATTACCAACAGAGTCCCATTTTGTGATGTAAAGTTTTGCAAGAAGTTTGATGTATAATAGCATATATTTAAATATTTGATGTTCTGCACGTGAGAATGGGAAGCTACATCACAAAATCATAATCATTAACATATCAGATAAGGCAACCCCCCTTTCATTTCCCCTTGTATAAGCCATTTTTGGTACTCTGTTCTTCCTGTCATTAATAGTGGTCACAAGCCTAAAAGAGAATATTTGCTTTTAGAAATGAAATCTGATTCTTTACCTGACAAACTTCATACAGTAACTTGTACTGTTCTTCTTGCTTCTGTAGAGTGCACAAACTGCATCCCATGTTTAAATAAGTGGCAGAAACAATCTTCCTTATTCACCAGAGCAGCCACAGAAATCTCTGTTAGCAAGCATGCATGCATGCAGATATCCTTGAAACCCCTAGGTGAGTCGGCTGGACCGAAACAGTTCACGGTGGTATTGCACAGGGTGCTGCAGAGCAACTGTGCTTTTTTCTTTTGAGCTCTCCCTCCTTCCCTGGCAGTACACAGCACTCCCTCTGCTGCTCTGGCTGCGGCACTGTGCTCCAATGCACACGCTATATACTGCTACTCATGCATATTAATCAGCTCTCATTGACTATTCATACCAGACAGTGATACAGAAGCTATAATTGCCAGCTATGACAGCTGAAATTTCTCTAATTAACAGGCAAGTGCTTCAGTAGCAGGCATAATAAAAGACACTAACAATTTTGTAAACCATTTTGTAGCAATTACAAATAAACATGACTACATTTTACTATGGTCCCTCAGGATAATTCTTAGCATATTTAAGCAGGCTACAAGTACAGTTTAAATGTAAGTCACAATGAAATGAATGGGATGGCACAAAACTCGGTGGTGGCTGTGGCGAAGTTGAATATGCTTAGCAGCAATTATTTTCCCCTCGTACTGAGGTGGCATCTGAGAGCCTCAGTTTTATAGCAGAAGATGACTGCACTGGGCATTTAACAAACACAACAGAGAAAGGCAATCTCTGTCCCTGAAAGCCTACGTGCAGTCTTAGGACCTGGCTACAAAACAAAAGATATATATATGAATATATGTGGATTTAGGGAATAAAAAAAAAAGTGCCTGGGATTAATATTTATAGATTAGCTTTAAACTAATATTTATACCAAGTGAAAAATGGGTCTCTATGTTACTGACTCTCATTGTATTTGAAGAGCGTAAATGACAGGTTCACATATTATTTGTTATATTAAAAATATAAACTTTACAGATTATAAAAAGGTATACAATAAAATAAGTATGGCATTTATGACTATTCGGTATTGGAGTGCCTAGATCCACATTGAACCTGTGCCATAGATGTAGAGATAAGACATCAGTGAACTGCCCAATGAAGTAGAAAAGTACTCGTAAGTCATAAGCTTTATGGATATTTTCCAGTCTGTAGGAAACACTACCTTGTTATGAGTTTGAATTAACCATACCTTTTCCAATTGTTTAAGCATTCAGAAGGTGTGTATTTTTATAATCCTTATTTCAATTCATTCTGCTTTAAAGAAGAGAAGGCAACAGAATAGCTAGGAGTGAGACCAAGGGTACAGTTCTGATCCAGGCATTGCATGGCAGAGGGCCTGGATCTTGCACTGTGGTTATCTGACTGGTTCCTGACTTATGTGCTTAGCGAGTTTCTGTGGATGACAGTGGAAATGTTGTGCAAGGATCATCTACAGCTTTTATGCCCAAACACTGCACATAGATATCTTGTAGGATACCCAGCTGCTGCTACAATTGTACCAACTCACAATTTGCATTAAGATGACCAGCTACTGCTGTCCTTATGTTTTAGTACTAAACTTTAGTAAACAGAGACTATGACAAGAAGGGAGCCCTTAAGTCTGAGACTGAGTTTTGGCAGCAAAACCTACCTACCTACAGGAAAAGAAAGGAAGGAGACCTCTTCAAATCCTTGCCAAATATGTAAGCAGGTAGGGACTCCATCCCTGTGCTGTGACTGTGATGTTTCCCCAATAAGATTACTATTGCGATGGTGGTAAAACTTGCAAGGTTAGAGCAAGACAGAGGTACCCTGGATCTTACTGGTGCTCCTCTAAGCTGAAGAACGATTCAGGCTATCCCTGGTTAGATATGCCAACCACATACTACGGGCTTTTCCAAAGCTGGTTGACAGCTAGGGGCTGTGGATCTTGAACAGTTGGAAAGTCCTTGCATGAGGGAACTAGTGTTCTCTAAAAGCAGAAAAGGTTATGATGATACTGAATTAAGTAAAAAAAAATCAAACCAAACCAAAAAAACAAAAAACATAGTGAAATTGTAAAAAAAAATAATTACAGCTTTGATTAGATAATTTTTGGTTATGTAATTTGATTAAACAACTTAAGGTAAAACTTTCAGAAACGCTGCCTATGTTTTTTGCTTTTTTCTTGCAATTAAGTTTCTTCTTAAATACGAGTTGCTATTTAAAGGTTATTGTTCAGTTCAGGTGGCTGAGTTCACTCAGGAATTGTTTTTTTTAGAAATAGCACACAGCTGGATCTGATTAGAAATAAAACAGAAACATGTGGGATATATCATTTCCAGTTTCAACGGAAATGCACCTATTTGTTATTTTCCTACAGTGACATGATAGATTATGTGAGATAATGTTTCATCTGATTCAAAAAGATAATCTGTAAATTGGGCCAGGAGAGTAAGTCCTGCAGAAGACTGTTGTTTTGATGTGAGCATGGAGGGATCCCATAAATGTGATGCTTCAGATTCTTCAGCTAACAAAGCCGAAGCACGTTGCTCAGCAGCAAACAGTGTGGCTTAACGGTGCAGTTGGCTTTGTTGCACCGTTGCTCTGGTAAATAAGCTAGCCTGACAGTCAGGCCAGTGCTTATCTCAATGGAGATGTTTTCCATTATTGAGATCTAATTCATATTTTTCTATTCATCTCATAGGCAGAAATGGTAGCACTGCCTCAGGTTCATATAGACTAGCTTTTACAGTACTTTGCCAAACTTTAAACTTCTGGGCTGTAAACTTGTGTTCTGGGCATTGACCAATGCTGATTTTTGCTTTTAATGGTACACTTGAGCCGAAGTGTTTCAGTAATTTCTAAAGTAAGATTACAGAAAAAAAAATACATTGCTTGCCCATGTTAAAAAATTCTGGATATGTTTTCTTTGAGAAGATTTTAGTATCAACATAATTTGAAACAAGAATTTGAAGTTTGGCACAAGGACAGTTTGCGTTGTTCCTGTGAAATCTGCTAAATTTGGTCAGCTTTTAGAGCTGCTGCAGTTTGCATGTTCTCAGCAAGTTTTCAGTTTAATTCTTATGAGACTGCTTCCGTGATAAATGGGTTTGGTGGGTGACACCAGAAGGTCTGATGAGGCCAGTTCCGTTTCCTAATTGTTCTTTGTAAGGTTCAAGAACAAAGAGATCTTCTCAGTGCTCCTCACTGCTGGACTCAGGCATCCAGAAAAAGCCACCTGAGCTGTCTGGGATGGGATGGATGTTAATTGCCTGATTACGCTTGATTTATAACATACGTACCAAGGCAAGCCCAGGGTGTTACAGGAATACTCGTCAATGCGTGCCATACATGGTGGAGGTAAACTGGCTTCCTTTGGTTTGTCCAGATCAGGCAGCTTGTTACGGGATCTGTCATCTGCATTAACAGTGTGTCATGTGTGGTCTCACCAGTGCGCCACAGATAATGAGCTTAACAAAACGTACGCGTAGTGGATGGCTTATATCACGTGTAATGTGAATATTATAGTGGTCCCAGCTGAATCTGAGCAATCCAGACTGAATGGGAAGCTAGTGAGCCAACTGACTAGGAACAATAGTAAATAGCCTTTGAATACACAAGGTGCCAGCAAGAGCTTTCACTAGCATTTATCTAGATTACTTGCTCCCTGACTGATTACATGTGACCAAGTCTGCAAAATCCCTTTTACTAAGATACCTGGCTCCAACTATCAGGCATTTGCTTTCGTGTCCAAAAGCTAGTTCCCAAGGAACAGAAGGTGGAAAGCAGCCAGACTGCATGGGCCACCACAAAGGACAGGGTGCTGCTCTCGTCTCCGGGAAGCTGGATGTCCTGGGCAGACAGTGGGTGACGGCAAGGAGGGAATCCTGCCACAGACTACAGGCTGATTTTGCTTTTTGTATTTGTCTTAGTTGCAACTACAATCTCTCAGCCTGCAACTACAAGCCTAGTATAAATTTCACTATTTAAATGTTTGATTTATTTTACAATTAAGCGTGTCAGGTGTTGGCGGGTAAGGGGAAACCACAAGAGACCAATGCACTTGAGGTGTCCTGCCTGTCTGCACGGGATGGTGAATCAGAATAAAGAGGGAAATAAAGCACTCATGAGGGACCTGCACCCTAGAGGGGAACATTATTAGGGAACTCAAAGGCTAAAAAGTGCTCTCTGCCAGCTTTTCAAGGGTAAGGACTTACGCTGCCAAGTGTTGGCTCTTAGACAGCAGTTCCCACCAGCAAGAATAAACTCATGTCCTTTGTGCGAGGAGCAGATGGCACATAGCTACTTCACAGATCTGGGCAAACACCAAACCATTGCGCTTGGTTCTGGGAGTTACTAATGTTTGAGTGGCTGACTGCAATATTAGTAATGTTGGCATTGTTTATTTTGTTTCTTTAAATGCAAGTTGGCTTCCCTAGTATGTAGTAACTATTTAACATTATATTTTTGTACATATACTTAGCAAGTTCTGTTTAAACAAATGATTCGTATTTAAGCAGTGTGATTAGGGAAATGTTTGCTTAATGTATCAATACTTTAATTACTGTTCTTGTTTTTACAAATATTTAAGATTTGTGAGAAACAAGGGCTAGGAAAGAGAACAGCTGTGACTTTATAAATAATTCTTGCATTTGTGTGTTATATAAACATAAATCAGGAAACTGTACACATTATTGCACAGAGCAGCGTAAAAGAAAACTGCTACGCAACTGTACTTTATGCATCTAGAATTTTTCAAAGTGTGTTTGGGTGTTTTTTAATTGTAGGCATTGGGTTACCTCTGTTAAACCTTGAGTGCCTCTGTTGAGTATGTGTTCAGATTTGAGTTTTGTTTCACTGTGTTTATTTGCAAATTTTCAATACTACAATCCACTGATAGCTGTGAAGCGTTGGATTCTTAGTAATACATTTAATTAGTGTGGATCTACTTTAAAAATACCCTTCTAAATAGTCCTTTGTTGAATATGTGAAAGCAAACCAGGGTTTTCTATGGCATTGTGCAGGCATAACAATTAAATACATACTCTAAATATAACTGCAAAAAGATCTCAATTCTGGGCTTTTTTTTTTTTTTTCGCATGTGGGCATAGCAATCTGCCTATGCATTGGAAGCTTCAAGACTGGAGCCAAAATATTTAAACTAAAACATACCACAAGAGAGGATGTGAAAGCAAATGTAAAACGTTGGCTTTATTCCCATCAGTTAATCTTGAAGTCTTAAGATCCTTATTTGCTCCACTTAGCATCTCTGAAAGAGTTCCAATTCTCAGAAGTAACTTAAATGAAATGATACTTGTTGTTAAACCACTGAAGGAACGGTTTTGTCCTCTAAGCTCTTTAAGGAGTCTAATATCTCTTTAATTTATGCCACTTGAGAAAGACAGTAATATTATAGGAACATTAAAGCAACATCACTGTAAGCACTACAAGGCCAGTAGATACGAGAACTCTATTGTGTTAATTCAGTCTTTCATGAAGCAGAAATGATGAGGTCAGGATAGGGTAAATAACTGTTTAATATGCCACTGAGACCTTCTGATGGGGAGAATTAGATGCTAAGAGCTGACCTGTGGACTATGAAACTCCTCCTACTATGGGCTGCCCCTTTGGGTGTCTATTAAAGCAGTGCCAAGAGGTCTCGGTCAAAGATTAAGACAAAAGGCAATCCCTGAACCAGAGGATGTACACACTGGATTTACAGTGGTGACACTGTGATGAAGGCAGGTGAAACAAGGTTTTAGCTACTGAGGACAGAGAATGAACTAATCAAGAAGGGAGTGCTCTTTCACCTAACCATAAACGAGCTCCAAAATCACTATCGGCCAGCTGTGATACTTAAAGCCTAGCAATACCCAAGCGACTTTAAATAGTTCTTTAGCTCAAACCCCTGACATGCTATGCTCGTCCATTTTCCCACTTGTGACACAATGTAGTCAGCCACTACAAACCACAAAACCAGAAGTACGGAAGACTAGCAAGGAAATGAGGAAATCTGATTACGGGCTGGATTTGTGCTCTAAAAGCTTCCTGCATGTTAGCTGAAACCTCAGCTTCCTTGCAAAAAAGCATCTTTGATGTCCTGGTTTTGATACTGGAACAGCCAAGCTCATCTCTGTAATTTTTTACGGGTTATTGAACTAGATAGTTTCTATTTAAGAAGAATGACAAATTTAAGCTTGCACAAATTGTCAGTTTTTACATGGTAAAAGTGCTGTGGTTATTGTTAGCAGTTACAAGAATATAAAATAGAAAATTAAGAATATTTAAAGGAAGAAAGTGGATAATGAAAGCCTAAGAGTGTGGAGTCAAATGTTACGTTATACAGTTGTGTTTATAAGGTTCACGTGCTCTCAAATCTAAAATTACTTACAGAGCACCTATCCCCATTTTGATTTTGCTGTGAAATATCACTTCAGAGGGATAGCATTGGTAAGCACAGACTGCTATGAGTGATGATTCATTTTAAAATAAAAATGTTTTCTGTAAAAGTGGTAATACACCTTTAATAATCTCAGAGCCAGCAAAATGATTCAGTGTACTTGAATGCTGCATAAAAACTATTGACATAATACTTAATCTTTAAAACTGATAGACACGTGCCCAAAAGCTAATAAAGTTCATTCTAATACAAACGAGCAAGTAAAATAGTATATCATAGACTGTGATAGCTTTGGATCCTGATCATATAACTGTAGCCCAGGGACAAAGAAAATTGAAGTGATTTAGAACGGTACCCAGTAGGATATATCTGATATTAGGCGGCTTGCTGAAGCAAAACAGTAATGTCAGAAAGATACAAAGGTGTAAAATCCATTTGACTGTGTCCAAATGCTTCTACTCTTTGACCTTAATGTCTCCAGATGAACTCCCCTTAGGGTCAGCTGAATAATGCTTAATAATATATGGCCAGAAACTGCCAAGACCTGCTAAGGATCACAGTCTTCACTTACTTTTGTATTTTAGTTACTGTATTCATATTATGAATTGTAAGCCATTTGTATTTGAAAAGATATTCTCAGTTTTTACTGCTCCACACTTAATTTGAAACAAAGCAAAACAGGAATGCCATCTATGGTTCATTAGGTTTTATATTAACCATCTGGTGAAAAGGATATGTGAGAACGTTAAGTATTAATGGTAAATGGCAGTCACAAAGAAAAAAAATTGCTTATATGTTTGCTTTTGTGTTCATTTCTAGGTTCAGGTGGACAATGAGGAATCTGATTGCTAATCCTTGGCTAGAGCTTCTATGCAGAAAAGACGCAGAAGACTGACAGACCTTGAATGAAACAGGATTTAAGTCCTGTAGGAACAAAGGAAAGGTAAGTCCGTTTCTGTCCTTGAAGTTGGGAAAGATGCATTTCCACTGAAGGAGATTGGCATTAGCTCCAGAACTGGTCTGTGTGATTAATTCCACTGCGGACAGGACTTTGCCGGGTATGTGAAGCAGCAGTCATCTTTGCTTCAGCAAAAGTACAGTCAAAATAGATTAGACATCAGGGGTAAGAGAAAAAAAGTAACAGAGGCAAGTGGGGACCCCGACTGGTTTCCAATCCCAGAGACAGGCTGTGCCTGTGCTTTCCCAGTGCCAACCAAGACAGAATCTTGAAACTATAGAAGAATACAGAAGACAGCTAAGGTCCTACTGAGTGCTCTAGTGCATGGTTTTCTATTTAGAGTATGACATACACCAACAATATAGCATTGCATTTGGTTTCCATTTATCCTCTTTACAATATAATCTGACCAGCCTATGAAATTGCAGAGATGCTGGTTTATTTCTTGTTTCATTATGAAATCAATACTATTGCAATAACATTGATTTGATGAAAGACACTCTTAAGGTGTTAGTCCCTTCTCTGATACAACAAGGACACTTTTCATGCTTAACTTGGTTCATTCTAGCTCAAAGAGTAAAGTCCACTGTTGGAGGGCACACAACTCCCAACTTCGTTCCTTCTGCAGGTAACATTACCTAACTTTATCTTCAATGGCAATAGAAGCAATTTCCACCTGTTATTAGCCTTGTATTTCTGTGAAGCCCTGTGAATCAATGGGACATTACATGTTTACCTTAATGAAAACAAATAAATTATCTACATAGATTATTGTATTGGCTAACTGCATAGAGTTATGGTGTAGATAACACTTCCTCTGCAATTTCTTCTCTCAAAATACATATTCTGATAACCAGTATTGATTAAGCAGTATTGAAATGAATACATGAATATAAACATTTGATAAAAGAAAGTACACAGGCAATCAGACACAGTGATGAATACTAATAATAACCCAGAAATGATTGGTCCTATTGGAAGACACATTCGGCCACTAATCTTGTCATTTCCAAGGAAGCCCTAGAGCTGCAGGCTTTCCACAATGCATAAACTGCATTCAGACTTTCCTGCAGACTCTTCTGTTTGCAGACTGGCAAGCCTACCGAGAAAGTAAGACGCACATGTGTTTCTCTGCTTTTCTCTGCAGAAATAGACAAATGTCCTTATATGAATTTTACAGACAGAATGTAAATTAGAAGACAAATATTAATTAATGAGATTATCTAGTAATACTCAAAATAAGCGGTTGTGGTTCTTCTAAAGTCTTACTACGTGCCCAGAATTTTTGTCCTGATGACTAACTGAAGTATGACATTGGGATGCAAAACTTGGAAGTTTTTATGATTTATGGTATGACTGTAGCTTTGCAGGTTTTGTATTTTTTTTTTTTTAATTTTTATATTTTGAGTTGTGGCTTGTCTTATTTTGGGGTATCTGGTGTAGTTGAGAAATGAGTTAATGTTTCAGTGAAAGCTCTTATCCCCTCTCCTTTGTTATCCTTTGCTGTTCCCTCAAATGAGAGGGCTGCTGCATAGTACCATGCTTTCTGTTCAAATTATTTTTGTCTGTTCTGACTATGATGATGATAGAAAATGCGTACTTTTTTTAGGATAGTACAATGCAATAAATGTACTGGGTTGTGTGTACATGTCTAGAGGCACAATCAGTTCATGGCTGGAGGGAAGAGACTCTAGATTTCTAAGAAATACGCCTATGAAAGCATTAAGTAACTCACAAATAAAGCACAGATGATGGGGGTGCCTACTTAAAATACTAGATGGGTTGCCAGTATGATGATCAACATAATTTTCTGTGCTACTTAAAATCTTTTTCTGTTTATTGGCTGTAGTTAGAAGGTTATAAACAACCAACCGTGTATTCCAAAGTCTTTGAAGTTCAAGTTTCTGTATGCTTTCTTTGAGTTTCCTGTTCTTAGGAGAGAAATCGCAATAATTACAGCTTAAAATATTCTCATTTCATGGTGTGGCTAACAAGTGAAACTACAAGTAATGATGTAATCTCACATGTCAAAAAAGAAAATGAAAAGAGGAGACAGAAGGCAGGATGGAGCCAAGGGATGCGATGTGCCATGTCATCTTCTAATTAACTAACTGATCCTTTAAACTGTCAAAATCAGCAAGGAACTCCATGGCCCAGTGTCTTATTAATATTCATACTAGGCCACCAGAAGCTATGATTCCAGTCCCAATGGTTATAGTTAAACATTAAAAAAAAAAAAAAAAAAAAAAAAGAAAAAAATCACCCAGGCTATCTAGGGCTGCAACAGCTTCACATTCATAGGGAAATGAAGGCAGGCCACCCTGCTTCCTACAAACCTCTGCTGGGGAAATTCTCTGAGGATGCATATTGATTTCTGAATTATTATGGGGGTTGTATATTGAAAAAACAATTATTTTTCTTCTTACCATGAGCTACCACATTGTTAATCACATTGAACTCCATGTTGTCAAAAGAAGGATGCATGTAACGTTTTGTAATATGAGCCCATTTTTAATTTTGCGCACACCAAATGAATATGCAGTTAATAAACCCCTGTCGTTTACAGGAATGGGTGAATTCATTTTGCCTTGTAGGATGCAATTCAGGATTGTTTTTGCAGAAATCTGGGGCCCGCAAGGAAAATAATCTTCCATAATCTTCTTATAATACAATTATTCTCTTACATTTCAGCATGCCAGTCTTTTCCCACTCCCACTAAGCAGAGTTTCCTGAACCTTGAAGTCTAAGGGAGCAGCTGACATTTGGTTTCTCCATTCATTTTCTGTTTAATTCTTTATGGCAGGACAATGCCTGGAAAAAAAATAATCCTCTCTCCTCTGTATTACACGTACTATTTTGGGGCCCAGTGCAGGCCTGCCATGGACAGGGATGTGCCTGTGTGTGGTAGAAGATGGGATGAGGAGGTAATTCAGTACCCTTGGAAGTCAAAGGGAGTTTTGACATCAGCCCTGTATAAGTGATTTCAAGCCCAGACTATTCTGAGGGCAGTTAATCCCACTTTACACTTGCTGTTTCTATCTGTGCATGACATAGTAGAAAGCAATATATTATGCAGCACTTTATAGCAGTACAATCAGTAAAGGAGTAGCTGAGCCATAAATCGTGTGCTATACCTCTCAATGAAAAAATAATTAAATACTCTGAATCTCATTAATTGATATCCTTTATTTAATTGATACACTAAAGGAAAATATCTTGGGTTACCACCTTAATCCTCCTGTTCTTTACCCTGCCCTTTACCAGTTCCTTTGATCTAACTTTTTAACAATTTCACACAGCACTCAGAGGAAATAAAGCTCCGTATCAACCACCCGCTTTCACAGCCCCACGTAGGTCCTTGTCTCCTGGGAACAGGTAGGGTGAGGAGCGGGTGTTCACTGGGAAGAGCGCTGCAAGGAGGAGCCTGGCTCCTCCTGATGCTCTGGGCTACCACAGCTCTCCTGTATCCCCCGCCGGCTGCCGGAACCATCCCAGCAGACCGACTTTGGGTTCTCACCACAAAGTCCTCTCAGGCCTAAGTCACAGCAGGTCAGTTTTTGGTACCTTAACTAACTGCCCCTGGGGCTTTTCCATTGGGCGTAGTGCCCGGTCATGGCCCTAGAGCAGTGTCAGTGTAGCAAGGTCCTGGACAAGCCCCCTGGACCTCCGAAGTGGTCGTGTGGAGCTCATGTCCTCTTCCGTGCAGACAGGCTTCCCTGACCATGAATACACAAACCCTGTGCCTAAAATGTGTGTAAAAATGTACACACTGTGTCTATGGAGATCCAATATTTGTCTGGGTGAGCCTTGCGTTGCTTTCTCACCCTGAAAAGAAATTAATCTCCAAGCAAAGATATCAACCCAAATATTTAACATCACATATTTTATTCTGTTGTTTAAGCTCTATTATGGATGAAAGGCAGGCTCAAGAAAAGAAATTAAAAAATTAAATACTCTGAACTGCCTATCAGCTAGGTTAATATCAGGCATCGAACTGCCAGACCACAAATCTTGAATATGTTGACGCTAAATGTCTACTAGGAGCATATGTTATGGATCAAAGAACACAGTGATTAATCCAGCAGAGACAAAAGTCTGTCACTTTGGTCATGATGGCATGATACCACAGAAGACAGTACTAAGGAAGCAGATGAATAGAAAACAAATGCCAATGAGAAGGAAAAAAAAAAAAAAGCTATGAAAGAAGGTTCCAATCTAAAATACAGTTTTATTAGCTCAAATGCTTCCACCGATGGGTACGGTTTTTTAATGCATTTCCTGTTTTTTTAAAAATCATTCAATTCTCAAGATTTTTTGGCGATATTAATGTACATCTGTTTCCCTGCTATCATTTACATTAAATCTATTCAAGCGGTTTATAATTTTTATTGTGAAAGCTGTCTACATGTCTCTACGTACGTTGGTATATCATTAGCAAAACAAGAATCTGGAATCACAGCAATGCTGTATTCAGAAGGAGACTGTTTTTCTCCAGTAGTTTCCTGGCTTATTTTGCATTTTGGTCAAGCATTTTAGTAGAGCAGTATCTTGTTTGTGTACAGTTTTACAGCAATTCTTCATCTGAGAGTGTTAAAGTAGAACACCCTCTACTTGAAATCTGCTTTAAAGAAGAGGAAGACAACTTCACCTTTTTTAATATTTTCCAGTATTTTTCCATACAGTATCACAGGTACAGTCATGAACACTTCCCTGAATCTAGTATGTCTTCCTTAATTAATGCATGCTTCAGAGAACCCTTCCCATAACTTACATGGGAACATTGATGTTTCAAACATTTTCCATTTAGTTCCAGTGTTTACTTGAAAGCGTTTCAAACATCTGCTATCTCCGCACTCATATTTTCTTCCTTACTGTAACTTTAATTTAATTTTGTTTTGACTTAGAAAGGGGAAAACCCCTGACTTTCGATAACAAGACCTTCCTAAATACAAGATTTAATACTGAAAATATTTCTTTTGCAGGGGTAGCAGGGCCAATAGTCTGTGGGTATTCTCTGCTCGTAAACTAGGGGATTTGTACACAGATTACATTCAGAGGCATCTGATTCTTTGGAGAGAATGGGATTCCCTGCACTCCTCTTTTTAGCTTCCAAGAAGAGTCTCTGATTAAGCTCTGCTGAAAGGCTCCCAATTCTGCTTGTCATTCAATAGTGTTTTAATGTGTCCCCTATGTTTTGAAAAGATAGCCGCCTTCGTCATAATAATATCCTGTCGATGCATGCATGTATAGTTGCTAACTTGATGTATAATTTATGAATTAGATTTTTCAAAAGTAGTCTGTGAGCGGGTATATTAGCTATACATGTTTTGTAAATTTTCCATCTCATTTTGGCAAAGGCTAAGTTATCAGTAATCTCAGAAGACAGAGATGTGTGCGTGAGTGTGTGTGCATATTTTATGTTGGTAGTACATATTTATATCACGATATCTAGGAAGCACATTAGAAAATACACGCACCTATGATTTTACCTGATTTTATTGTGAAATGACACTGTGGGTTTTCTGAAGGAATAAACATTACTGTATTTGGTAGATGCCTTTAACAAGCCGCTGCTCGGTTGTATTTGTCTTCAGCTTGTTCTTCTGCATAATTTAAAAGACAGCTGTCATAGCTACATGCTATCCTGTCTAAAATCTGACATTTGTACAGTGTTAAATAAACCCCATACTGTGCTCAGTACTCTAATCGTGAGCCTTCCCACTCCCCTGACCAGCAGTCGTGGCTGGGGATACCCGTGCAGAGTGGTGGGGCGCAGAACCGTGCAGGCTGGGCTTAAACCAAACACAGTCGTACTTTGGGAAAGGGTTAGAAATGAAAGGTGAGGCCAGATGAGACTGCAGAGTGCTGTTTGCAGTGCCAGCTGAGATGGTGGTGTTCTGTCTACCAGGGAACACTGTGCAGAAGGTCTGGGTGGCAACTGGCTGTGCCATCGCTGGGTGGCTCAGCTAGCACCCAGTTACCTGCAGCTCACCCCGGGATGGGCTATGTGGCTAATCCACAGCCTGAAAATTGGTTTAGAGGAACAGCATTGAGCAAGAGCTGGAAAGGACCAGAATGATGGAAAAACAACAGTAACAACTCATCAAATCACGTTACACTACCAGAATGACCGGGAGTTACTTCAGAAAAAGAGTTAAAGTTAATTGCATGGTAAAGACCATGGGATCAGGATCCTGGGACTCAGGATCTGATTTATGCACTGCAAATGTGTATATCCTTTGGAGAAAAGGCCATTTCCTGTTTAAAAATTTAAAAATACTTGATTAAACTCTGTGGTTACCAAACCAAACACATTACACTATTTAGTCCATTAAAACTCTGAAAGCCCGTTACTTATCATACAGTGATGGATTGATTGCATTTAATCTTTCCTCCTTCTGAAGTTGTTTTCATTTCCTGCCACAGTGTGCACTCCCAGCAACAACACACCAGCAGAGAGTATTCGCTGGCCACTGCTGGAGCCAATTATAAAAATCTATTGTCACTTGGACAATATTTATATGAAAATAGTTACATTTTATGAATCCTTATTATTACTGTTGTAACAGTCCCATATGAAAGCTGGAGCCGGATGGTAATACGGATACCTGAGCAAGCGCCGCTGAAAAATTCTTATCTTTTACCATTAAATTAAGTCAATGTCATAAGCTTTGATACATTCAAATGTTTTGCTGCACTACGTTACTTTATGAAAAGCACTTTTTAACTGAAGCTACACACAGAGTAAGCATGTTTCTTAAAGGGGGGAAAAAAAAAGGAAGTGGATCTTGACCTTTACTGTAATTATCCAATAACAGTTTGTTATTTACCAAGTAACAAAGGTAAACACTATTATTAGACTAAGTTTCCCTGCTGTGGTTATAAATACACAGGGGCAATGATGCAATCAGACCCTTTCTTTCTCACACCTACTCGCAGACATTTTGTACAGCTGAGGCTCCCTTAGAAGTGGCAGTCAGACTAGTTAAAGGAATTTATGAAATAGAAACTCTCACTAAGTTGGAGCACGGCACAAAGCCCTGTATATACAACATTAGTGTCACAGCTAATGAATTTCTCTAACAATCAAGTTCAGAAATCTTTTTCTGTGGAGTTTCTCAAGTCAGTGCTAATTTCATATTTTAGGTCCCTGTTTATCCTTAGATTGGTCAACACATACAAGCTGCTTAAAGTGGTTTTCCAGGTCTGTGCTTCTAGGTGATTTCCTTCCCCTCTGCCACACACATTTAAAAACACAAAACTGTAACAGCAAGAAGATGCTAAACTGCAGTATGCATGGCTTTATCTAATTTCAAAATAATGGAATAGTTCTTTAAACACAATGCGTGTTCTTGGAAAGGTGTGATGCATACAGTACTGATCACTTCTACTGTAGATGATTTCATACTGACAAGTGAAACTGCTTGGTTTTGGTTTCCATTTAAAGAGTTCTTATTAAGAGGTGTCCACCTTAATTATCCTCTTACCACCTTGTGTATAAATTCTGTTGGGAACTTTCTATAACAAACCTGGGGGAAATGGTGATGGAGAATTACCAACTTTGTACTTTGGAACAGTAAGTTTTCTGCCTTTTCCTTAATCACAGAGTTCTATGTGAAACTCAGGGTTTGCATTAGTGCTTTTTCAATTTAATGTGGCAATTCAGTAGGCAGAATTAAAGAGATGCTTCTGAGTTCTTCTGCAGAATTGGAATTTGTTGGGTTTTAGTTCAGACATCAAGAACAGTAAAGGATGAAAGGGAAGGCTTACTGGTCTTCCAACAAACACATCACCTCTGAATGGTGGGAGGCAAGAATTGCTGTTATAAAATATAATGTAGACAGAAACATCCAAAGGGTGTAATGTTGGGATTTTTAATGCCTAACATTGATTTAAATTCAAAATTATGCCCCCAAGGAAATGGGATTATTGTATCTGTTAACATATCTCCAGGAATCCAAAAAGCTTTGACTCATCAGTCAGGTATAGTTAACATTACATCTTTAAGTTCCTCAGTAAGTCATTTTTAAGATAAGTCTCTCTGATTCTGTGGCTTTTAAAAATGACCATTTGTTGGAGAAAGTGTACCAGCAGGAAGAAATTGTGTGAATTTTTTTCCTGCTACTGCGGATGTAGCCTTTTGGTTGCTCTGATAATTACTTGGATCAGACTACAGGACTTTCATGATAGCCTGAAAACTTTGCTCCTACCTGGAAGAGAAAGGATTAATCTTTTTAACTGTCACAGCACACAGCTGGCATTGTACTTTTGGTCAGAGTGGTAATTTCTTAAGTTGCAGGCTTAGGGTAAAAATCTTGCTCTTGAGTTGCAATATGTGACTAGGATTTAAGTATCTGTTTTGTGTGATTAAGAGTAATTCTGAGCAATTAAAGAAAACAGTTCATTTGTGGCAGGTGGCAGAAAGCTAAAGAAGATAATTACTCTTTTTAGCCATCTGTGTTAACTGCCATTAGCAGAATTAAACTGAGATTCACCACTTTGAAATTTGAGGCAAAGTTCCGTTCCCTTAACTACATAATATAACATTGTCTGAAGTCTAATTACAAAAAAAATGTAATTTCACCCTGCTTGCTAGGAAGTGCCTATTTGTTAATGTTATTAAAAATGTTGGCACTCCAAGATATGATAAATTGAACAACTGCTTGTACTAAATGCCTTTGAATTATGTGTTGGCTCTGAAAAATTGTTCAACTTTGAGTGTGAAGTTTATCCTGGAAAGTCCTGATCTATACCATCAGCAACTGCAGAAATGAACTTCTCTTGACAAAAAGAAACATTTCTACCCCTTCCATCACGTTTCACAACTCCAAAACAACCCAGTGCCCCTCCCTGAGCCTGCTGACTATCGTGAATGCTCACACTGCTGCTTGTAACCTTGCTAAATGATCAGGAATCATGTCACTGTTGAGGCACCTACACTGCAGAAAGGCTATGAGCAGTTATGGAAATATTTGTTGAGACATGGAAAATACACATCATCAAAGCAAAAAAGCAAGCATGGGAAATCTTTCCTCATATAAACAGCAGCTGGAGGAATGAACGCACAGCATAGGTATTCCTGCCTCTTGAAAGCACTAGCAGCCTGCTGGGGAGTACAGAACAGTTATCTCTCTAGCTGTATAGAATATATAGCACCAGGCAGTTACAGACTTGACGCAAATGAAAAATACCATTCCAGCAAAGCAGTCTTGTCTGAAATTCTAGCATTTTTTCTGATTTCTTTGTTTTCTGAAAATTGCAAGGATGCTGGGTTTCATGAATATAGTACCTGGCTCACTCATGTTTTACCTTCTGGTATTTATCAGTTGTGTCTACTTTGTACTTTCACTTTGGGTATTAGGATTCTGGTAAAATTAACATCTCATAGTGTAACCACAAAAAGCCACAGATCCAGCCAGTGTATTAGTGGGACAAAACGTTACTCTGGAACAATTGCATAATTTTCCAAATAATAACGATACTTTTGAGTACTGAAGTACTGTGGCTTGGGATTTTTAATGGTAAACATTATCCTTAATCACCAGTAGGAGTTTTCATGTTCACAGGATGATCCCAGCTAGTTATTGAATCTTTCTTACTAATTAATACCAACTACATTTCATTTAAAAATGGGTGGATTATGTTAAGGGAATTATACTGGACTGTAATGACTGTAACGGCCAATTATAACTTTAAGAATATATTATCATTCTTCCCTTGTGTGAAATAGTTTGCAATTGTTTTTTTCAAAATCTGAATCTGTATTTAATGGTGGTACTTGTGTAATTCTGTGCTACAGTTGTTCTTTAGCAAGGAGAGAAATAGGACACCTAGAAGAATACTGTACAACAGGCCTGGTTTCCACAAGTACTGTTCTGTAAAGGTGGAACAGAATGGTGTCTGAGATGGCCTTTAAATAAGGGAAACATTCACAGGCTGATCTTCAGTGGATATAACAGACATGGTCTGCAGAAACATAGGACTTACAGCATCAACTGAGCTATGTTCTCAAGATGAAAATCTGGAGGTTTTGTTCCCTTGCCTTCATTTCTGTGCCTTATGACTTTCTCAAGTAAATGGCATGTTCTGTCTTTTCTCCAGAGTGGAAGTAAAATCAGCAGTTTCAAAGTCAGTCTGTAAGGGTAGGGTTCATTTGCAGAACTATAGATAGAGGTACCCAGCGTCATCTAAGATGCCTTAAGACATCCACACACCTGGCAGACAGGATGCAGGACTTAGGAGGACATGCAGCCCTCTGAAGCAGTATCTGGAGGTCAGTCCCAATACTCCACAGTGCCTAAAATGCCAGAAAATGTGAGTGTTGAGGCAGCGGTATCACAGTTCAGGCGTTGTATGAATGCTATTGCCAAGCTGATCAGGCAGCTGGAACAAGCTGAGCTCTAGCTACATCCAGATGAATTAAATACATATTTACATAGATTAGATGTGATTCTGCATAAAGTTTTTCACTATGTGTATTGTGCTTTGGTCCCTGAGTCATTGCAATGTTCCTTTAGCTAGTGAGATGTCTTTATTTGAAATAAAGAAAATATTTGCTATGGAGGAAATATAAAGAAGTTTAATTCTAATGAACAGCTTTATGTTAAATATACAGGACAGTTAGTCAAATCTCCTCTATGAACCAGAAATACTGGAAGTGATGTTGCCAAGCTTGCTTTTCTGTGTAGCTGCATGTCCTTGCTAGATCCTTCTTACTTCATTATTCCCTTTCTGAGTTGTGTTCTGGGACTTTGGTACAAAAGAAAGGAGTGGGAGGCAGAAACTGTGCAGAACAAAAGCCCTTCAAATAACTCTTTCAGACACTTTTCACACTTTAATTGAATAAATTGCATGGAAAATCCTATGTCTGTAGTATATAACTCCCCAGGTGCTCTCAGCTGCTATACCCGCAGCTGTTTATATTCAAACTAGGTAATTTAATACACTTATATCTGTATATATTGTACAGTGTCTTTTAAAATCAAATGGCTGCGAATTTTGACTTGGAACAAAGCAAACACCCTATGAAGAGATGCTGCCTCTCTCCTTGGGCCTTACTGATAATCTCTCCATATCTAAGCAACATTAAAAATAGCGCATTATACTGAGATATAAGCTCTGTTTTCAACGAGTGCGTAATGTCACTAACATGACATACATACACAAAAAAATGTATGTATCATGTCAGCTGGCAAATCAGCTACTGCCTGGTGTTCCCCAAGGGGAGGGATTCATGCATGAGGCTGCCAAAAGATGGGTCATGATTCAGTTTGGCAGGGGCATAGCCTGGACACATTTTCCTTTAATTGCTCTTTGTCATGTGAGATGTGGTCCTAGGTGACACTGTGGCTAGAATAATACAGAAAATAAATACACACAATCTCGTATGTGCCAGAATCTCTAAATGCTCTGTTTATTTTGCCAGTGATCATTAAAGATAAAAATAATTAGTGTTTCATTCCCCCCCCGCCCTTTTTTTTCTCCCCATAATTTCTGGCTGAGTGATGCAGTAGTCAACATAAAGGAACCACAGTACGTTAAAACAGGATCATTTTTCCTCGCTGATTTCTAATCTTATAGTCAAACTGCTTGCGCCTCACTTTGTAACTTCATCAACACAGGGAAGAAAGGCTAAAGATACTTCTCAAGTCTCCCTGTAAAGCCTGATGGCTAGGGATGTCCTACAGTTTATTCACAGCGGGAAGCAATGTAATTGTCAGCTCCATGTTTCTCCCCTAAAGAGCTGTTCTCTGGTGAAGGGAGGGAGAAAAAATGTGAACAAGATTTTACAAATTTGGCATATGGTAGAGCAACTGCGGAGGCTACAAATGACTCAGCTACAAACTACAGGACAGAATACCATTCTGCCTGCAGTGACACCTCTCCTTTTCCAACTGTGCAATCTATAAAACAGGTTTGATTTATTAGAGGTGCAGTTTCTAGAACAGGGTAGACTGGGGAGGCAGAAACTGCATATACTTTGGGGTGGCTTTGTTGGAGATGAAGAAAATTATAGGGAGGGCTGGAGGGAACGGACAGTGGAAGGATGGGGGTTTTGTAGTAATGCATGACTGAGATATGTTCACAGGTAATGCATAACGCTTTCAGGAGGCAATCCTACAGTCTGTATATTATTACAGGGATCATATAGTCCCTTTACTGGGCTCAGATCTCATAAAATGACGTAAACTGACCATGAATGACTGTGGAGGGTTCCACTATCATTATGGTACCACTGGGTACAGATGTGTCCTGGCCTGTTTTGTGTGTCCCCCTGAGACAGGAGTGCTGCTGTGCCACGGGAACGCTTGCCTGGCCGTGGGTCAGCTGGAGACGTTATGGCCCAGGGCAGAGGCTCCGGCAGCAGCAGAAGTGGTGGGGTGGCAGAGGATGGCTGTGGGGCAGGCAGGCAGAGGGGATACTTCAGACACAATGTGCGTGGTGACCCAAAAAGTTTCTCAGGACCTGCGCACAGTGTCCAGAGGCCCCCAGAGAACCAGCATGCAGAGCTGGACCACCCTGGCTTTCCAGCTGATTGTTTACAGGCACCAAGAGAAAGGTCTTTGTTTCACTTGTCCCCAATAAGCTCTCCGACTCCTTGTACAATTATCATTAAGACTGTGTCCAATGTTTGAATGAGTTGGCCATTTAATTGTATAAAAGCAAAGGTTTAACCACAAAAGCTGCCAGGCACTCCCACTATTATCATTTATCAGCTGAACAGAATGTCCTCGGGTTATGTATTCATCAAATGTTTATTGATTTAAGCTTTGGGCATTTTACAGGATTAGAAATTATTACTTTTTATTTAAATAGCGTTTAGAGGACAGAAATCAAATACAAAACAGCGTATTTATAAAAGAACAGCTTTTTAAGGAATTGCACAATAGAAATATTAGAGAACATGAGCCTCTCTCCAGTGCTTTGGAACTAAAAAATGGTCTCTATATACAGCAACTAGCCAAGTATTAAAAATAAAGTGGGCCCATTTTTCACTCCAAGAGAGACTTTGCTCTTCCCTGTAACTCTGTTCAGAGTAGTAGAGGATATCAGGTCCCCTGAAAATCTTTGCAATTAATGTGAGAACGCAGGAACATGGAGGGCTGCTTCTTACTCTTACCTGGTTCTAGCAGTCTGATTATTCATAAATACCTGAAAAATGACAAAACTCTTTTGGTTTTAATTTGAAATGCAGACAGCAGTCATGGGTTGGGTATTTGAACTCTCCTGGAACCAGTACTTGATCATGTAGGAGATGCGCTTTCTGATTATGAGGGAAATCTTCCCACCCATTTCAGTGGAAGCTGATCACCACAGAGATGCAGTCATCAGCATGCCATCTTAAACAGAAATGGCGTGCTCCGTAGCAGCTTGCAAGCTCTGTGTCCAGGAAGTAGATATAAATATATTATCTATTGAAATGTGTCTCTGAAACAGCTTAATCATATCAAATTAATAATCCCCTGAATATGGAGCTGATCTTTGTGCAGTGCTCAGCAGTGACGAGACACATGTGCTAAGGATGAGCTGCCAAACCAGCCTGGGGTGTCCCCTGCTACCAAGCACAGAGCTGCAGAGTCTGCTGTGCCCTAAGCAGCCTGGGTACGTTTTCTGGGTCTCACCTGCGGCTCTGGTCTTCCCTTAAGAAAGTTCATTTAAGGGTGTGTTTATATATACAAAAGGTATTATCATTTAATGTTTTACCTTGGCCTTTATAGGCTTGTCCTATATGCAGCCATAAAAGTGTGAAATTTGTTTATAGCTGAAACCTGTTTTAAGTGAAGCACATCTTACACAGCAAGCTGTCAGTGGCTAAAGAGCCTGGAGATAGAAGTAGACATTTACTTACAGAATCTTTAGACTATTTTAAACAGGCCTTTGGGACCTCCCTACTGACCAGCCTATAACATGCCCTTCTTCTCTCTGCGCTATTTCTTTTAATTGACTAACCTCAACACTGACTGTTCAAAATCACTTTAACCCAAACATGCCCCCGGTCTGAAGCTCCTAATGACCTTCCCCTGGCCCTAAACACATAT
The DNA here is from genome assembly GCA_035590275.1 of Ibycter americanus. NCBI lineage: Eukaryota > Metazoa > Chordata > Aves > Falconiformes > Falconidae > Ibycter > Ibycter americanus. Next base: position 40,985,002 of record JAVJGI010000063.1, on the reverse strand, counting down.
GGCTGAGACAATGCAAACATCATTTGGAAGATGAGTAAATTCAATAACTCAATTACCACTGCACCAAAATAACATTTATCAAACACTGGCCACAGTGGTTTGTATCTTTATCTCTCTCTGTTTCAATGGTGCGGCATTTGGGTGAAAGTAACTAATCGATTTAGGAATGATTAAATAGAAATTTGTAACACTTGGCATTATTAAACCTTCAATCTTCATTACAACTGCTTAACGATTACATCATGGGCTGTGTAAAATAAATTAACAGCACCTGGAAACAATCTCATCATAAATAAAGACAGCAAAGGTATTAGACTAGTGTTCAATAGAAAGTCTAATAAAAATACATATATTGTGGCATGATTGGTAGGTTGTAAGTACTGAGGTTTGGAGGAGTTTCAAGACTGAATATTTTAAAAAGCCCCCACTCCCCCAAAAACCCCCAACAATAAACCCACACCCCAACACCCTAGCTAGTATCTAACATTAAACTCATTTATTTTAAAAGGTCTAATTTAGTGGTAGAGCCAGGAGCCTGAGGGCTAGAGATGAATAACAGGTCACCCCCTGCATCCTCCTCTCAAATAGGAGAAACGCTTCCTTTACAGCCAGTCTAAATCCCAAGTTCTCCTCATGGGCTCCACACTCTTATCCTTTGCCTGAGGTTCAGTGACTTTCTAGCTCCACCTGCTCCTTCAGACACCCAGGAGGGCCTCTTCTTTTCCTCATTCAGGACCAAAACATTCAGCATTTAACGTAAGTTAATTTTAGAAATGATGTTGAAAATCCAGTCAAATTCTTTCACCTGTTTTCCTAGCATCTTCGTTCAAAGCCTGAACTTCCCACAAACATCCAAACTGCGCAAACCATTCTGCGTATAAGACACCTGTTTTGAAAGTTTCACTTATTGCTAAATGAAATCACAGCATTTCTTTAAAAATTACCCTGGCTAGCTATTAAATACATTTGGTCTGTGGATCACTACAGATATTTACTTATTTATAAAGTGCTAAAATGGAAAATTAATTTGAGCTAATCTAGACAGAAAGATGAGTCTGAGGGCGCATTTGGGTGGTGTGGAAGCAGCTTGTTCGTACTGCCCTTTCTATACTGTCAGTGAGATCCGAGAGGACTTTCCAGGTAGCTGTAACCCATATTTGCTCTTTCCTCTTTGGACTTCTGCCAAGCTCAGCTTGCCTGGTATTGGAGAATGTGGGCCAGAAATTTCCAGAACGAAAATATAACCTCTACCTCTACATGTAGGTTCCAAAAATAAAGTAGCCTTTTCTTTCATTTCATATTACCACCTCTTCCAGACATTGAAAGAGCAATAGGCAATGAACCTGATCCTGAATGACTAATGAAGTTAAAGCAAAAATAAAAATAAAAAGATTTAACAAATATTTATCAAAAAGTATTCAGCTATTTAGAAAGTGTTATACAACACAGGGAGGTTTTCCAACACATCAACCATTATTATTGCAATGAAAAATAATTTCTATCATAACTCTTCTCCTGTTCAAACTGGAATGCAAATTTAAGTCGCCACATACCATGACATATAATAAATAATAAATCAAATGTTATTGGCAGTGGTAAATATAGTCCCCTGCTTCTTTTTCAGAAATGAATCAAAAAAAAAGATGGCTACATTAAATTGACTCAGGCCTATAATTTTCTTCCAGTCCCAAGCATATAGCGAATGCCACTATTATGCTTAAAGTTGTGGTTTTTTAAAGCTCAGAAAACAGGCCATTAAGCAAAAACAACCAGCATGGGGTATAACCATTCCAAGGCCCCCCCCTTTTTTTTTAATTATTTAAAGAAATTTTTCTTAAGTGAATGGAAAGGGCAAAAAAAACCCTCAAAGATGAATCTTCAGGTATAAAGACAGCAAGCTGTGAAATGAGCTATAAGATAAACAAGATGGCTCTTCATCCTCTATAGTTACAGCACAAATGCCTGCTGCTCCAGGAGGATAAATGAACATGTACATGTAAGGCTTGAATTCAAAATTTAGCATTACTAAACCAAAGACCATAAGGTTAAAATCACAATTTTGAACTAATTGATTTATACTTGTACACCACTTGATTAGAGTTTTTGCTTGTTTACCTCCATCAAACCTTGCACATGCACATGCTCAACTCCATGCAAATACACGCAATTAGAGTCCTCGCCATCAGGACGGAGCAGCTTTATGTGAGCTGTTAATGCTTTGCCACAAAGGAAAGAAGTAATTCCTTTTTAAAGTGAAAGCATCCACTTCAAATTTTACTGCTACTGGTCAATAAAAGGTTATCTTCTGTCCTCCTTACCCCATCCCATAAAAAATATCTTTAGTATGAAGATAAAAATTATGAAGAATGGGTAGAACGGAAAGCTGAAGAAGGCAGAAATAGTAACCTGAATCTTCGAGGAAGTAGCCAGTGTTCCCAGGGAATGCTGTCCCACTATAACAGCCTTGTCAATACACACACCTTCGCTGCTCCAGAGGCAAGCTGGTGTCCACATAAAACCAGATCTGGAATAATGGCACTGTTATAAAAAACACCAGTAATGCAAATCAAGGTATTGTAATTAATAAAGTGTAATGTGGCAATTACCTCTAGCTCCTCAGAATTAGAATTTTAAGTTTAGCATTAAAATATTTTAATGTATGTGTTTTAAATAGATTTAATCTAAAAATATATTTGATGTTCTAAAACTTAGATGTTAATACAGCACACCTCAAAGTCAAATATTTACTTTATTGAAATCAAGTTAAGTATTTACATTAACTTTTGTGTGTACTGGATTAGCCCTCAACCAGCTTGTTTTGTAAACTGACTGATACATTATTACAATGAAATGCTTAGACCCTAGCATATTTTCAAATTATGTTTAAAAAAATAGCATATTTAGAACATTTAAAGTGAAATTTGGTATAAATTGTTCCTATCTGTATTGCTGCCATGAACATGAAATACATAAACCATTCTTCTCATACATAGGAATGTGTGTGCCACCTATCATTTAGTGCACAAGAGGGCTGATGTTACACTTCCACAAATATCATTTTGAAGAGTTCTGCTTCTCTTACAAGCGAGTTCAGCTAACCAGCTGTGAAGTCTCACATGTTAAATATAAAAGAATTAAAACCACGTATTGATTGTGGGCTGGGAACTGAAAAAGGTGTTTTATCTCAAGGCTACTGGTTTGATTTATCTCAGGTCAGTGGTTGCTGAAATTCGTACCAGCTGACTGAGCGTCACTGTCCTGTGGGACAGGGCTGGGTGGGCCTGGATCAGGATCTGGGGAATGTCATTAAAATCTTGCAGCAATCAGTGTCCTTAAAACATAGCCAAGATGCCAAAAAGCAAAGTATTGCTTCAAAGCAACAGGTTTCTAAGCTGTATTGAAGTAATGGGGGAGGAAGTTTGTTCTGTTCCTGGCTGTTTCATATCGTACCGTGTTTCTCTAAAAACAAAGCTTGTCCTTAAAAGGCAAGGAAAACTGATGACATTGATTCAGAGATGAAGCACATTTCTACACCCACAGCCTTAGAAGCCAAGTCCAAAGCTGTATGAAGTCAACAGAAGGATTTCCGTAGACTTCAAACGCCTTCACATCAGGCTCTGGAGAGCACACGTGTCCCATGAGAACCTGAAGAAAGTATCAGAGTCTAGAAATTCAGATGCTTCCACTTTATTTTATGACCACACCACACTATATCAGAGATTATCTCTGTGACTGATATAAATGTAATTTGTGTAGGGCAGGGCTAACGTCATCAGTGCCACAGCATCAGCAGACTGTTTCCTGGAGCTGGTGGCATCTTCCTTCATTAAACCCTGGTGAGACAGATTGTTTTCATTATTTTTCAAAATAATACTATCTTCACCAGAAAATGTGAAATATGCCTTAATCCTTGATAGCCTATTGAGGTGTATTTGCATTAACTCCCTAGGCTAGAATATAAATTTAGGATTCAGTTGGTGGTCTGAACTGATTCCCACTTCACTGTCTATGGCCCTCAGGTTTTGAACATTAGTGATGCAAACAAGTATTTCTAGATTCATTATCTAAGGTTGATCCTGCATCCCATTTATATGGGCTATAAATAAATCATTTACGCCATACACCTGTGCTGCAGGAAGAACGGACTTTGTATCTGAATTACTGAATCTTCATTTTGGCCAAAATATTTGCAAGATGTTACAAATCCCACAATATCATGGTGTTTACTCAACAATTCGGGCACTGAAAACAACCAGTGAGAAGCAGATAGCTACTTTTAAACAAAGATTGCAAAGGTGCAACAACCAAGGCTAAAGAACTAATAGTTGAGCTCAGTCCCAAAGCCTGTAGTCATGTGCATTACTCAGTCCCTCTGACTTGAAGGTGCTGTAACACTCAGTTGTGTCTACTTGGACTTTTAGTTCTGTCTCAAGATGCCTGACGCTCAGACACACAGCTGAGCTTGGTTATCGGTGACAATGACTGGGCATCTTTTCAAATGTTTAAGTTTGTTAAGCTTTGTTTAGCTTTTGCAGACAGTTTTAAGACTTGCTACTGACGTACATCCCACTAAGCTTTGCACTAAGCTAACTGCAGAGTAATTGACGGCAGATGTAGGGCAGTACTGCAAGCATGACTGTCATGTTATCAGTTCACAGGACAGCAGATGAGCCTTCCCGTCTTCTTGGAAGAAAGACACTTTGAAATGATTACTAAAACAGCCATGTATCCCTCATGGTATGGCTATAACAATCAACTGCCATAGGGTGAAGCACACAACCTTTGGGATACTGGGAACAGTTAGGACTCGAGCATAGTAAAGATGTTCGAGTCCAGCTCTCTACACTCCCCCCTGGTAGTTCTTCTATTTTTGTTTATTTACAGAGAAATAAAGAGTATAATGTGGAACAGTAAAGCTAATCTAAAACATTTCAGCTAGATGTGTTTTAGTTGGCAGGATAATAATAACTTAGTAATAACCTTACAACAGCATTGGGTATATTGGAGAACAAATACAGTCTGCACTCATAAATGTCAAAGTGTTTATGGAGGAGGATAAATTTATTCCCAGAGTTCGCCAGCTGCTACTGAGCAAGTTATCACTATTCTGTTTCAGATTTTTTATAGGTGTTGCTGGGGAGTCACTATTCTGTTTCAGATTTTCTATAGGTGTTGCTGGGGAGCCATGCCTAGTCAGACACTTAAATCATCAGGGCATATCAGTGCGCTGGCAGTAAGATGCCAAATGTGGTTGCAGAGAACCATCAAACCGTCTGCTGTCTCACTACCTGATGCTAATTTTACTTTGTATAAAATGCACACACCTACTTGTGTCAGTTTGGTGTTTGGAAGATGTTAGCATAGATACTCTTATTCAAACTTATGTTTGAATTCCAAAGGCAATACAGCTAGGGGATACCTGTAATCAAACGTAACCTCTGAGAAACCGGTACTGTGGTGTGCAGTACTGTTGTGATTCTCTAAGTCAGACTGGGAGGAATGTTCCAAGATACAGCAGGTGGTAGATCAAGCAGCACCAAAGAGAGACATTGCCATGGGATATCCCAATCAGTTCAACAGGTAAATTAACACACTGATAAAAATGGGAGAGAAATAATGACTTTTCCTTGGGTTTCAGTCTCTCATATTTCTCCTTTCTGCACTCTTAAGGTTGGGTCTCAAAAGAGACAAAGGAGAAAAAGACAACAATCTAGATGTCCATTGAAGTTGGCACATCCATCTCATTAATCTGGTAGAGCCTATACACTGATTGTTCTTAAAGGACATATAGCTCAAATGCACCTGCAACCTCACTCTTTATTTTTAAAGCTTTTTTGAAGTTCTGAGAGCTTCATCTAAAGGTGTGATTAAATGAAGAAAAGCCTAGTGTAACCAGGTAAACTGTTTTTCATGAGCAGTTTTAGTTTCAAATGTAACTTTTGTATTGGTCTCTCTATTTGGCATTCTCAAATGAATTTCTAAAGCTGAATTGCAAACCTAAGAAAAACGCAGTTACAGTTTAGGTACCAAACCAGCCATACTTGTATTGGTGCAAATGATACCATTCTAACACAATAATCAAATGAGTTTCTCATAAACTCTTCTGTAATCCAATAAAGTACCAGCCCTCTTTTTTTTAAACCTTTATCAATCTCAATCTGTAATATTTACATACGTATCGCAGATAGGGGATGAAAGGGAACTGGAGTAACTGACAAGCAAACTGAGATAAATGAGAAATAACCCATCATTATGGCAAAAAAGCAAAAGGCAGCATTATGTAGAAACTTTATCAAATAATTAATGATCTATCTGGGAATAATTACATGTGACTCACTGCTCCCATTTTCTTAAATGAATTTGAAAACTATTAAATATCCCCTTAACAATAAACAGCATGAGATACTGCTTTGCTGCTTTTGTCCACAAAATTTTTCTTAATCAGGAATATGGATAGTTTTGAGGAAGAGTAGATGAACGGATACAGCTGCCAGGTAGTGAAGGATGTGCATGCTTGTAAGAAAAAGGCTGAAATAATGGATGAGAAGATACAGAGCCTTGTGTGTTAACAGCGTTACTATTACCTACATTGTACGGATCTAACTAGTAGACTATGTCTTTTTATGGCCAGTATAATATGGGTGAGATGGTGCCAGTGAACGCCTGTCACTAACTCTGTAACTGGCACTTCTGACATGCAAACACAGGATGATGTGGGAGAAGGATGTTCCACCATGTCCATGGGTCTGAGAAAAACGGCCTAAGGCGGATTTAATTGAAGAAGCTGCTCCACACACAAGCAGTGCTTGCTCCCCTAAGAGTTTCAGTGTAACACTCGTGGCATTACATTACCTTTTTTGTTAAAAAAATAAATACAAATGATGATGAGTGTAACCATAAGGCATAGTCAAGAGGACCCAGGCTAGGAAGAATCTGACCCAATGAGAGTCAGGAGTCCAGCAGGACAAAGAGAAAACGTATTTTCATTCCCTTTTCCTATGCAAAAGGATATTACTCTAGTTTGTGGATAGTGTGGATTTGAGGAGAGTACTGCACGTAGGTTTCTTACTGACTACCCTAAAGGCTAGATTATTATGAAAGTATTAGATGCATTACTTTAAAAATAAACCAATACAACTATTTTATTAAAGCACCCAATACTATCAGTAGGGATATCAATGGGATTAGCCTACCTAAGACTGAACTGCTCAGGTTAGGCGACTCAAGCAAGGAGCATTTTGCTTTTGCAGCTTGGCTTAGGTAGAAGGAAACTTTTGAATTGCTTGGGGAAGTGCTGGCTAGTTGCAAAAAAAGAATTTAAAGCTCCTGGGGATTTTTAAACTGAACTAATTAAATTAACCATTTCTATTTGACCAAGCTAATACTTTTGTACCAAGTCCTGTATCAGTTCTACTTCTTCAACATGTTTTAGGATGAGATTATTCTGCCTTTATTTTAAGATTCCGTCCTATTTATCTGCCTAGTGTGTAATCTTGCTGGGCAAAGTCTGTTTCTTATTCTGTGCCTGTAAAGGTATGCATGATAAAGCCTGTGTTTCAGCTGCATGCTCTAATCACCCATAAAGAATGTAGCAGTCCAAAGGCAAAGAACACACAAACACAAAAGTCCTCCTCATGGAGCAAAACTCTTACAGTACACAGCTGTTTCACTTAATGGCTACAGCTGTTTTGTTTCTAAAGCTAAAATTTGCCTAAAATTGTACAGAAACTTCACTTATTACTCTATTTTAGTGCAATTCACATGCAAACTAAAAATCACACAAAAGATAATTCCATCAAAACATCAGCAACCCTTAAATACTCTATTTCGAAAGACACAGCATTTGCCATTAAATTCTTTTTTTAACGAAAAATACTGTATTATGCAAACATGATAAGTGTATGAGATGGTTTAATGGCATTGTTGGTGTTCTGTATGAGCACTAATGACCTTGCATAAAGCAGACATAAATTATTTTTACATATTATCCCTCGAGTAGCTTTATGAAAATGCATGTAGTGATTGCATACTTAGTGCTTCAATTAAATGCTAGAGAAAAAGTGACTTTGGTCTGGTTTTGCCACTTGATTTCATGGGATGATCCCATTCCCAAAAGTGATAGTAACCTACTTTTATGCTAAAGGTCAGTGATTTGAAAGACTGTATTAAAAATCTATAGCTGTTGTACTTAGCATTTAATTTCAACTCAATTAAATTGCAATTTGATTGGGAAGACATTTATTTTAAATATCCAAATGCAACTATTCAAAGACAATTCTTTCATCACAAAGGAAGAAAAGTGAATACTTTTCATGCAAAATGTTACATTCTTCCATATCAAACCATAGGCCAGATGTATATGAGATATGCACAAAATATGTTTAAAAATATGACTTAGTTTGATCCTGACAAACTGAAAGAAATGTAGTGTGCAGAGACCTACTCAGTTTTGTAGTTATTCCCAAGCCAATGTATATAATGAGGAAAAGGCAGCTTTATACAGTTAGGTGCTTTGTATTCTACAAACTGAAATAGATGTATCTGTAAACATATCTGTTGTGAAGAGATCAGCTTTAATTGCAACTTTTGATCCAGATCTGATCTCCTGAAGCTAGAGCATTCACAGCTGCACTGCTGTGCACACTGACCATTTGCTAACCTTTCACTTGAGTTGCTTGCTTAGAAAGTAGCTTAAATAGCACGCCTGATCTTCCTCAGATAAGCTTTCTGGAACTAACATGCTGTGTTTAAAGTATTCTCAATCAATTAAACAGAAATGCAACACAATGGGGGAACATGTGTGCAGTTCTGTTTGTGAAACTTCAGATTTCCCAGATGCTAATGGATTAAATTCTTCCACCTTCAGTATTTAAAAAAAAAAAAAAAAAATCTACACTGAGTAATAAATATGCAACAACTTATTCTATATTACTTTGTTTCACATTCCAGGGTCAACAAGAGCATAAAAAGCATAAGCATATAGTTGCATTAAACCTTTCTGCACAATAGGCAACATATTCTGGCATATCCTCACAGGAGAGTTAGTTTTTCTTAAAGGACTCGTCTTGTGTTTGCTTAGTTTGAAGGAGACCAGCCGTCCTATGGAAATAACACCTGAGCTGAAGAAAAGGATTGTGCCAGCAGCTTGTGAGCTTCACTCGCTCAAGCTGCTGCTTATGACAACATGCAATTAAAACCAATGCTGCGCTTGGGCTGGGAATTAGCATGTGGATGAACTTGAGACAGGGCAGCCCTTCATTTAAGCTCCAGTTAATAGTGTGCAGCCAAGCTCCAAAAGACATGGCATGTGGGGTTAGGAGCAGTGCACCTAACGCAGCTAACTGTGGCCAAGTCTTCCAGCTTCAACTGGAACACGCTTACCCGGTTCTCAGCTGATACAATAGATCACTCTGTTTCCAGTGCCAGTTTTCACTAGCCAAGAAATGCATGTTGAATTGCATCATAAGGAAAATAAAACAGGGATTATTTGATTTTATTTCTATTGCTCCTGAATTCATAGCTTAGCAATTGTACAGTGCAACGAATAAGCACCCCCTAAATGTGTGTGCTTTTCTGTATGTAAGAAGTAAAAAGACAAGCCTGGAACAGTGTCACCTTTTCTGCTTTCCCAGCGTATAGGGAAAATACGGCTAATTGCTATCTTTGGCCTCCGTATGACTATATGAAAGCGATGCATATAAAATATGTGTTGACAGAAAGCTGAAGTGCCCTGCTCATTTCTTTTTGATCATCTCAACTTTAAATAGCTTCGACTCTATGTAATTCTTCCTTTCCATTTAATTTGCGGGTTGAAGAAGTGAAAACAACTGTTTTCAGAGATAAAACCAAGGAATTAAAATTATATTGTCCTTTAGTTTCTTGCTCCTATGCTAGTAAATTAATTCATAAATGGGAATATTAATACTTATGATGAAAATACATCCTATAATTGCCCTCCTTAATAGATAAAGGCCTAAGAGAAAGACAAAGCAAAAAAATGAATTAAGGAAAATTGGTGTTTTCATTTTGGGCATGAAGTTTTGAGTTGCAAATGAAGATAAGAAAATGAACCGTATTTCCTGTTTATGTTATGAAGATTCTCATTAAGGTGTCTCATCTTTGACCTACGTTGTTATGAGACAGAAACTATGGCAAGTAAGCTTATACTAATGAGAGGCAAGAATATCCCTGCTTTTTCACAATTAGAATAAATGTACCAGGGAGCCAGATGGGACCTTTAAAATCTTCCACAATTATATGCCTGCCACAGATAATGGCAAAGACACCACAATGGCTATTTTAAAGCAATACTTAAATGAACAGATTAGCAATTTTTTAGATTAATTTTTCCCCCTTCGGTTGTGTTTTGATGTTTGGTGAGTTCTGGGGAAGAGAGGAGTGGGAATGAGGTTATTTACTGGAATGTTTTCATTTAAAATGATAAATTTCATACAGCCTAACCAGAAACATTTTTTTACTTGATGAAAGGAGACCTGAATGAATTCTTTTTAAAAAAAGAAAAAAGCCTATGGTGGCTTTCGTAAGAAGCAACTAATTCTGTCATTTTTATCTAAGTAAAACACCAGCGTCCTTGCTTCTCACTTCTTCTTGCAGCACTTCTTCTCTGCTTATAATCCCCCTGCTTTCCTCATGCGCCTTTCACATCTCCTAAGGCTCTGCCACGCCAGCTACTCCAAACCGTATCATTCTTGGGTTTTAGGTCTTTCTCTGTATTGAGTGCCTTTTGCATGTATGAATATGATTTTGTATGCCGCCTTCTTGCTCATCAAAGAATACCCTTTTTTCTCCAGATTACATATGTCCTGAATTCATTTATTCATGATGTTTCCAAAAAGTCTGGGAGTGACAAAAGGAGTCAGAGTGCTTGTGCTCAAATACAGCACTTCAGTGACTTCAGGGGGACTTGTTCATGTACATTAGATATCAGACTCCTTCAGATATCTGAAACTAGATGTTGCCACGTCAAGTGAAAAGAGAGGTCAATCCCTACAGAGACTGACCGAGCATCCTTTCATTATGCAGTCTAGTGTAGTTCAAACATTTATTTCCAAACCCCATGCTGCCTTCCCCAAAGACCTCACCTGCGCTTCTGTTAGAGAGCCTGTGCCAAGAAGAGGTAGGTATTTGAGCGAGTTTGGATGACCACGAGGAGGAGAAAACTTCACACAAGGAGTCTATCTCAATCTGAGTACTATAGAAAGTAGTGAAAAGCCGCTTCAGAATTTGAAAACTGGTTGTGGTTTACTTGATTTAAGTCTGAAGATAATGCAGGAAGCAAATAACCAATACAAGTCTTAAATCTCTGTGATATATGGACCATGTGTTTACCTAACTGCACTGACTGCTGAAAACAGTCATTCAGGAAAACATATTTTGGCACTATAAACAAAGTCCAATTATTTCATTTTAGCATGGCATTCAACAAAGTTACCAATAAATAAAACAATTGGCAAGGCTTTAAGATCCATGACAGTATCCAGCAGTGTAACAAACAAAACAATCTAGTTATGACTGTTATAAAGTGGGTAATAGACACAGTGGGCCCAATTTTCCAAACTTTACAATAATTTGAAAAGCCCTGCAGAGTGCTTGCTTTTCACTTCTTCATCTTTCGTTCTTCACTGGGGCTCATAACTAATTTAAACTGTATAATTTAAGAACAGTTGTTTCATTGTATAGTCAACTGTAGATTTTTTGTATTACAGGAACACTTACTGGAAATAGTTACAGAAAAACTGAAATTACAATTGTATCTACCTTGGTCACTTGCATTGAATTTAGCATTGATTAAGGTACGTCTGTCCTGCACTCATGGAAGTGAGCAATTGCTTGGTGAGCTTTTGGCCAGCTCCCTTGCATCCAGGGCAGCAAACTGCTGACCGCAACACAAAGCACAGCCTGGGCTCATTTACTGTGATGCTTAGTAGGGTAAATCAGCCTTCAGCAGGTACCTTGTTGGCAAAGCTAGATTGCTACTGTATGGGTGTACCTCTATACCAACTACCTTGGGACAGTATATACTGTCCAAAAATGGCACGAGAGCATGCTGGCTTTCCACGTAATACTGCTACTGGAGTTGCAGTATTATTATATATATTACTACCCTGCACCCCTGCCCTGCGACATAGCTTGTGTAGGCTTCACCCGTAAATTGGCATAGATACTGCTTTTTGTCCTTCTCTCATAAAGGATGCTGTTTGCCTGAAATGCAGTGTTTCCTGGTGGTGGTCCTGAAAGTAAGGGCTGTTTGCAGAGAAGTCCACGCTAAGTGCTCAACAAATTTAGAGTTTGTCTAAACTTCAGAAAAATGGAGTATGATTTCAAGGCAATTGAGATGAAAAGATTACTGCCTGTCAGTTTAGCTGCTTGCCCTGACCATGTGTAGGCTGTCAGCCTATTCAGACAATTACAAAACAAACCCTGCAACTGTGGTGGAATGGGAGCTTATAGACAAGAATTGACTGTCAGCTGATGAATGGTAACTCATTAAGCCATGGTAATATTATTGCTTGCAATGCTGTGTCCATACAGTTAATCAATTTTCTAAGTGAATGAAACTGAATTAAGGCCGCTTTAATTCCAAATGAGAATGTCAACACAAGCATTTAGTGAAGTTTGACTGATCCATTGAAAACAAACTTAGATTTGTTTCTCTCAGTAGCCGTATGTAGATAACTCTGGGACAGGTTCAGCACAGCTACTTCAGGCTTAGTCCTTCCAACAGCCCCACCTAATCCAGTCCTCACCCTACAGAGATGGAAATTCACACCACAAGACAAGACTATGAAGCTGAGTATCTTAGCTCAGTACCTACTCAGTTGTGATTTGATACGTGTTACATACGACAAATATTTAGGTACTTTTTATCAAGTGGATGATGAACAGGGCAAGATAAAATGCTGAATGCAGAAAAAGAATATAAGTAATCATTAATTAAATCAGCTTCTACATTTACTCTTTATGCGTCATCAGCATCTTACCTCAAGCATGCAGGGACAAACAAAATGAAGGTGTAATTTGGTTCAGAAATAGAGCCGATAAAAATATAGGAAACAACATAGAGAAAAAACTTCAAATAAAGGTTCTTTCTATCAGTACTTTCAAAGGTACATTAGCCATTCAGCCTTCATGCATGACCACTCACAGAAATGTGTGCAGCTTGTCTTGTTTTTACCTGCACAGCAATGCAAGAGTAATAGCAATACTGAGTGTTAATGCCCTTTGAACTACCACTATGCCTCAGAGTTAACATGCCATTGAAAGGAATTCTGCCATTTCTCATTTTTCTGAAAGCTCATTTCACCTTAGCATCTTTTACATACAGCTTCAAACCCCTGCCCTTTAATTTATATGTTGAAGATTTACTTCACATCCAAAGGGACTACAGACTTTATCTTCATGGTAAATGTTTTATTTTCTTAGTGAAGGGTTGGATGAAAGCACCATGAAAATGAAATTAAAGAAAAATAAGGTTTAATACAGAACAGTAGTTGTCACATCAAAGAATCCACAGGAAACATGGGAAAAGCAAAGCATTGGCATAGCCTGCCACACAGAAGAAATATCACACTGAGCCCAGAGACTTGAGAAGACACCCTCGTCTCCTTGAAGTTGATGTGAATTCTGGCACTGACTGAGTGGAGACGGGTTTACACCCACACTATCTTAAAAGTGAATACTTAGCTGCTGAAGTGCATGATGGCAGCCACCCCAGAAAAACACCGACTTGCTGAACCATGACAGATGCTGACTCAATCCAAAACTTGTTCTTAGCTCAAGGACTGAGGTTTTGGCATGACTTTGTACCTGTTCTTGTTTTATTTGCCACAGCCTCATGTAGGGATGGCACAAAGCTAAGTAAGCAAAATCTTCTAACAAACATGAAATGGAGATCAAAGGGTCACAGAATAGCCAGGACAATGAATAGTGGCAGGACAAGAAATGACTGGAAGCAACTGCTAAAGGAAATAAAGATTTATTTCCTGCCCTGAAATACTTAGAACAAAATCAATTGAATAAACTTTATTTCATCCCATGAAAAGATACATTTTTGAAATGCATCTCCTGTGTTCAAAATATTTTGTATGCAGACTCAGTGATTTTTCTCCATCTAGTTCTTTTCTACAGAAGCAGTTATGTCACTCCCCTGTATGTTCTGGTAGGCAGAAATATCCGGTCAGGGATAAATACAGTTTTATTGTACTGCCTGTTAAGAGCTCCTCCAAACATGATATGACTTGGTCACTCTTCTATGTCTCACTAATGCGTAAGTTATCCTCTCAAGTTAAGCATTCTGTTGACTTAATATGGGTTTGTGCAACAAAGGGATCAGATTATTTTAAATACTAGCCTGCCTCCAAGTAGTAATTGCAGTAACAAAAGCAGCAAGCCCCTGAACGCAACTGGGTATCTGTTATCCCTTACTGTTCACCCCTATGGCCTGAAATAAACCACAAGCAAAGTCCCTGATTATTTCTAAGCATGCTGCTGGTTCAACTCGTAATAAATATTTGAACCCACTCACACCAGACTTGGTGCACCACAGCAAAGGCTTCTTCATACTTGCCTATCCAGGAATAGTTCAGTACAAAAAGCCCAGAGTTTTGAAACCATTCTGAAGCCAAGTAAACAGACTTTTTGCAGTCAAAGAAAGTACTGTCCTGTGCGGACTGCCATGACTCCAGCTGTGGGCAAAGGAAAGGTATTCCTGAGAGGCATCCCTTAGCAAATGAGATGTAGTATGAAAATCTAGTAAGTGCCCTTCACTTTGTTTTCTCTAAAACAGTCTCCAAAGAATACATTTCAGGCAACCTTGTCATTGCTGAATGTGAGATGGGCCAAAAGGTGAAGGAGTGGTACTTCTTCTGTCCTTGTGGGATTGCCAACCACTTAGAGAGACTTTTCAAATGACCTCATTAACTAACAACTCTGTTTCCAAAGATCCTTTCAGGTGCCCCTATAAAGACAATTTTTATTAGGCTGGCATATTTTCCATCTGATATTTTTTCCTTAAAAATAATTTTGCACAGTTGGCTGAAAGCTTTTCATGCTTACCTGGTGGTAAGAATTCTGCGTACCATAAATTTGAGGCTTAGCCATGTTTTTGCTACCTATTGATGTTTATTATGACTATTACTCACATGAGAAAAGATACCTACTTCTAGAAAATAAATGCAATTTTTTTTGATACTGTGTATGAAATAGCTTACACTTAACCCAATACAGGCATAAGAGGGAGTCAGATATCATGGAAGAAAAAAATCTGCTTTAAGGTAAGGCAGAACTTTTTGGGCTAGGTATTCCAGCTCCATTGCTGCCTTGCTGTTTTGGGTGCTGAAGAGCTATCCATCTCTGTTCCTCTATAGCCCGAGTACATCATTGATTAAGAGGAGAACTGCCTAGTTAGCCACCTATCCATTCTTTGGCAGGGAGAGACTTGACCATGTGTTACACCCTAACCTCTAGCGTTACAAACAGGTCCTGGTTTTCCTAGAATTAATGGTTACAGACATATCGATCTAGATGTGAGAAAGGTCACAATCCCAAAAGCCAGACACATTAAAGAGAAAAATGGAAACGAAACGGCTATACTCTTCCAACTGTGTGTTATGGCTGCTGTGCTGCAAAGCATCTTCCCAAAACTGTTTGTCTGCATATAGGACTCAGATGGGGAGTTAAAATTTGCCTTAGCTACAATAGCCCAGTTTACTATAGCCCAGTTTGCAACATCCCAGCTTTTACAAGCCTCACCATCATCACAACAATACCATGTTTTAATCACAGAGAATGTCACCTTCATATTAAAATGATCCAGATAGTTTTAGTGTATGTGATTCAGCAGAGTCCTCTGAGGCAGAAGTATGCCCATGGTATTATTCATTGTTTTATACTGAATGAAGGGAGAAACTCATTCACTGTCCTTTTGTATTGGGAATAGAATAATGCATGTGATTTTCCACTTTGAAAAGATATTTAATAATCCCATTTAATGTTGAGTTAAACATTTCATTGTTTGCCATGACTAATCCACAGATTTGAAGGGAAAATTCCACTTTAAAGTGTAATGGAGCTTCTCTGTTCCTTCACTTTTGAATTAGTACTAACACAATTCTGAAAATAAGTACCAATTTGTGGAGATACTTTGCAGCATGTGTTCTAACGCACTTATAAGTACAGTGAAATAGAGGGTGCTTTGGATAACAAATGCAAATTTGGTCAGACTGGTAAAACCAGTGCAATCTTCACTTAGAGAAACCTTCTAATTAAATGAATAAACTTATTCTGAAAGATGTTCAATGAAGGATGCAGAATAGGATTATTCTACTCCATCAAGCACCCTTTTGATGTTTAATGAAACTACAACACCAGGTAAATTATGGGTTTGTGTTCACTGCACACTTTTTAATGAGATTATAAAGAAAAATCCAATATATTACAAGTGGGTCAAATATATTTTTATATCTCTGTCTGGAGAGACAACCTCCAGAATGATCATTTGGAAGCATGCAGTTGACTACTGAGAGAACATTTAAATAAACACACTGTTATAAAACCCAGAAACTACATAACTGTTGCTATTTACTGACACTTTCAAGGATCAGACTGCTTTTGAATCCACCGTGGCCTGTGAATATGCTCATAAAAATATGTAAATATTTATGGGTGCCCAGTAATGGACTTTAATAACAAATTCTATTACAGCATTTTTAAAGAAACACAACTGCCCCAGCCATTTTTGATATTTCTGTGATTTTTTTTTTTAAATAACAGTGTATCTACCAGTACGACGGGGAAACAGGCACTCGAGCCTCATATGCCATGAAGCATGTGCCACACTGCACGGGGTTATAGCCCTGTTAACATTTCCAAGTAAATGAGGCTTATTATTCAAATACCTCAATTATACGAGCTCTTTGTCAATTTAAAGTAATTGTATATGTCATACCTATATGTATGAAGGTGATACTGGTACAAAAGTGCTTTCTGTTTAACTAACCCTGCTGCTGGTGACAGCAACAATCAAGCTCCTTTTGACTTCCAGAGCATCCCAATTAGGCTGAATGAAAAGTGCTGTGGAAGTTCCCACCTGGAATAAACCACGGCACCAAGCCACTGATGCACTTCTATGTTTCTCTCGCTCACTAAACCAGCTCCCAAGGCTGCCCAAACCGCTGAGCTGCTCAAGTCAACGTTTGCAATGATCGCTTCGTTCTCCTGAGCAAAAGTTACATTGGCCTTTTGTCCAAAATGTGTCAGTACTCACCTTAGGCTTGAAACAACGATAAAAATTTCATCACCTCTAATTTTGCCATAACGAGGAACCTGCAGCGCTAGAACCGTGAGCCCAGTCAATGTGTGTGGGAGCAGGGCCCATTTATCTGGCACTTCTGCAAGCCAGGCATTCTGTTTGCAAAACAGAGTCTTTAAATCCTGGCCAAATGGCTAAATCACTCTTCTTCCACTTGTCAATGCTTCTGGTTGTAAAAAGACAAGTTGTCTGGGGAAGGCTGGATGCATGTCTCAGCAGTATGAATTGGACATGAACTAATTGGAAACTTCACTGGAGATGAACTAATATCACACGTGCTCTCTGCCAGCCAGGCAGCAGCTTTCAATTGCTTTGCACCAGCAGTCAAAGGAGGGCCAGATTAAAAAGAACAATTTTAACACTACAGAATTCACGTTGCGTTTTCTCCTGAGATGATGGTGTTTGATGGCTCCAATGCATCACACGTTTCAGGACTTGCTGGGAGTTGTGACTAGAGACAGACAAACTGACATTCTTGGGCTCAGATTTGTGGAATTTGGGAAAACTTTCAGTTTCACTTGCCTCTAAATCCTCTAGAGCTAAAATCAAGATTTGTGTGACAGCCATGTGATGTAAATCTAGTACATGTATTCAGCAGTTACAATTTTGATAAAACCTTTTTTTTTTTTTTTTTTACTCAGAGACTTACAGTCGCCAATAATACCAATTCCAATGCTAAAAACATGTATTGTACAACGAAACTTGCACCTCAGGGAAAAGATTAACACTCTTTTCACTGAATCAACAGGAAAAACATGATTATCAGGCTTGGAAATATTGGATAAGTAATATTTTTTCTAAAAAGAGCGACGTTGTGCTACAGACCCATCTACAGCCCACCCTACTGACTCCTTGCTGTCGCTGCAGAAGGACAGCCTTCACAAGATACATCTTTTCACTCATGGAAAGTAGTAGTATTGCACTAAGGAATGTGACATACTGCAATAATGTCAGAAGCTGCAAAATTGCAAATAATTTTAATAATGAAATGGAATACCCTTATTTTAACTCCTTATTCCGAACAAATTAAAAGTTAGTTGGTGAGGTTTTACAGGCTTTGGTTTAAGTGTTAAGACCTGTGAAGTCAATGAGATTGAGAAGGTGCTTAAGTGTTTTGTTATTAGGGCTCGATTGAAACAAGTACTTTTGTAGCCTGCTGATGCCTTTGGCTGTCATTATCAAACTCTGACAGATTTAGCTGTGGCAGTTGTTCCTACCCCCAGCTGTCTGCTTTGTCTTGATGCCGATCGCTGCCGTTGAGGCAGGGAGTATGCGTCTGTACATCACTCTAGCTCGCTCTTGTATTTCACACTCCCCTCATCAGTGCTTTAGGCTGAAACGCCAGGCTGTGAACTGGGGCACTTGAAGTGCTGACACGTGTCCCATTCTGTCACCCTTTCTAGAGGACGCTGATGCTGGAAGGCAGAGAGGTATTAGTTGAACAGCTGGAGGTGGTCATGTCTTAAGCCACTGCAGCTAGATCTGCCAAATCTCATCTGTCACAGCATTTAGCTTCGTGTGTATGGAACCTTAGGATTACCAAATTACTACTTTAAATACAATGCATTAGCCCGGATGAGATCAATTAAAGAAAAATTCAAGTAACAACTGGAACATCTGAGTGCTTCAATAAAAAACACATTGTTAACACAATTTAGAGAAAATACAGGATGCCTAAACTTTGCATATAATTTAATAATATTCTTCAGGAGAAAAGAAAAAAAGATGTTATCTGCTTGCTTGATAAATGCTTCAAACTTACGGAGGTCTGATCTTCATCTGTTTTAAGTCCGAGTGACTTCATTTAAGTCATAGGAGCCATGAAAGTCAGCAGCAGATGAAGAGCTGGTCCTAGTTTGCTATTCACTAATCTTCAGGGAAATCGTAAGATTATGGACAGAATACTTTCTTTCTCCAAGATAAGGAAATGTAATATCCCTAGAGTACCTCTTATCTACCCTCAAATTCAATCTGGAAAGTCTTTCCTCTTTTCTAAGCTTTTGGTAGAATTTCTGTTCTATAAATGCAGCCTTTCCAAGCTTATTGGCATTTTTAATGTGTTAAAGGTGTCGTTCAATTTTTGGCCACAGCTCCCTCTTTTTCCAATTCCTCTCAAAAACTTGAAACCTGTTCTTTTTCTGCTCCTTTCACTCTTCAGAGAAGTTTCTTCCCCTCTTTTCTTTTGTGAACGGAAATACTTGCTCTAGTTACAGTTCCCCTTGAGTCTCTCCATTGTGTTCCAGCTTTTGACCTTCTCAGTGCAATGTGTACGTGTTTGCATCCATGTGCGGGACAGAGCAAACCAATGGGTATGAGTCAAGATCTCAACACCATTTGCTTCATTCATGGCAATAGTCATCACCATCACACCTAATATTTATTATAAAAGTAAACTGGATTATTGATAAACTCAGACGCAGGAACTGAACTAGCGGTTCTTCCAAGGTTTATAGTGCTGCACTGCCATCTAGTGAAATATCTACAGTAAATATTCTAGTATGTGAGTAGTCCATTTTTGCCTTATTAAAACAAACTTATTTTTAAATATAATACTGAGTATATTTACTGCTGTTCTCTATGAGTGTGCAAAATTCCATAGTGATCAGATAAAATAAAACTTTTAACTAATGTAGTTTCTTAAAAGTGCCCCAAAGCATCATCTTTCCAAGGCACTCAGGTTGCACGCGACTTAACATTCCACTGCATGTATAAAACTTGATTCTTAAATCTTTGATAAAGCCATTCCAAGTAGAAACAAAGGAGCTTTAGTTAATGGTACCCCAATTGTAGACTAAACATATAACTTGTATAATCAGTCTCAAAAAGCTGTTTACACTATTTGCCACATTTGCAAAGGAATGTGTAAGGGCCCGTTATTTACCTGGAGTATTTTCTTGGTATCTTAAATCCTGTAGAGCTTCTCATTCATAGCAGATGCTCAAAACTGCCTAGAGAAGCAGCTCAAGAGCCAGTGGCTTCAAATGGGAAGCTTCATATTTAACTCTTCCCCGTCCCTTCAGGTGGGACACAGTATTTATTTCTTCAGGGCTTCACCTCCTTCAGGCGAATGGCACTTTGAGTCAGGGCTTAGCACAGCATGGGCAACTGACTTGGTGGTGCCCAGGACTGTCCAGCCCACTCCATGGTGGGACCCCAGGATGTGCGACTGGGCCAGGGGTGGGCACGAGGGTGAAGAGCTTTTGATGTTACACTGCAGCCACTGAGCACCCCTTGGAGCAGGGCTGCTCCATGTCCAGCTCCCTGCTAACCTGACCTTCTCCCCTGTCATGGTACCACACATCCGTGGGCATTATGGTCAGCAGATGACAGACGTGGCATGCGAGCTGCCATTGCCATGTGGGAGACCGGAGCAAGACGAGACACAACACGGGCAGCTGTAGAGCATGCGTGAGGGGCGGGCACCCCAGTGGGGATGTTGTGTGAGTCTTGGGAATAATCTGCCAGTCTGGATAAATCTGCATGTAAGTGACATTGCTATCCATTAACCAGTTTAAGAGAGAAATTAAAAAACACTGTCTACTTGGTCCCATTTGATTACGCGTATCATCAGTCTCTAGTACAAACAGTTTATGAGATGTCAGTGAAATTATATAGGCATTGCCGTCATCGTCTCATCTTAGCCTGTCTTAAAACTCCTGTAGAAAATATCACACGATCAAACACGCTTTCTTTTGTCTCATCTGTTTCCATCTCACCTCTACTATTACTGCTTTTTATGATACTGTGAAAAAGTCAACCCAGGCTTACAAACCAGCTATACTGTGGGATGGGCTTTCACAGATGGAGACAGCCTCTGCCCGAAGGATTACAAATCAAGGACTGGATCCAAAATCAGTTAATGAATGTCTTTTCACTGATCTCAGTGAGGTCTGGAGCAGGCCTAACAGCAAAGATGTTGTCTATTAAGTTGAATTTTCTTTTGGATGACATTTTGGAACTGTTAGCGTAGTTCACATTTCAGTTTCCATTGTCTGCAACCATATGAACTTAATATTTTACAACAGTTTTACGTACAGATTGTAAATCTGATTTCAGTTACTCCTACTGCTGCTTTATTTCATTTAAGGAAATTGGTATTAAATTGTTGGATATATTTACATGTCCACATTTGTTACTACTTTAGCCTGTCTGAAGTACCGTGCAAACTTACAATACTTCATTCTCACCATTAATTAAAACTCTTACAAGGTTAACACACCCAGGAAGGAGGACTGGGGAGCAAGCATTGTGTAACAGATGAACTCATATAAAATCTAAATGTGATTTAATTAGTTGATAATGGATCATTAATTACAAAGCTAGCGAAATGAAACACATTGTTGTGGGAACACATAATGGAACTATTGAGAAAGAATAGATTTGTTTTCACTAATACTTGTCTGCTAAGAAAACCACCTGTGCAAATAACTGGCTCAAATCAGATGACAAGCAGATTTTTTATTGCACAAGAAAGATTTCAGTTTCCATGACAACGCACCTAGGTCAAAACAGCAAATTGTATATTTTTCTGCAATAAACATTTCATTTACTCTAACAGGTTTAACATCCAGGTTTATAATGTGTCTAAAATATATTTATTAGCTAGCAATTATTTAGTACAGCAGCTTCTGCCCAGAAATTGCTGTCCAGTGACTAGGGATTCAGCTAGAAGTGTATGGGATCTATCCTAAGCTTTTTGGCATTTTAAACAAATGCCGTAATGCTGTTTGGCTCACAGTAACCTACTGTGAGCTCCAGGGAGAACTAAGAAAACAGTTTAAATGTTATACAAAAGTTTTTATTTAATTGAATTCAAGCATTTATAAAATTATATTAAATTAGGTCATATTCATAGGTTATCCAGTATTTAACATTTTCACCAGTAATTGCCTGTACCTCTAATTTAAAATTTAATGACATTATTTAAGAAAAAGGTTTTCTTGATCTGAGGGCAAATATGCTTTATTTATAGGTCCTTTCTCAGACCGAGAATGGAAAGTACAAATGTGTTACTCATTAAGCCCCACGTTGTTACGTGGCTGGATGACTAAATCACTGCTTCCCCAGGGTGCCTACACCAAAAAGCACTGGAGTCAGCGAAAACAGAAAAATAGGTGTTCTCATTTCCAGTGTTCCGAATCAAAAAAACAATTAGTAAATCTCTGAAATAATGAGGGGTTTTATTCACCAGAGCTGCCTGGAAGCAGCTTGAAACTCGAGCTCTGACCACTTGCCCGAGAACTGATGGAATTACATCCCAGCCAGAGAAACAACTCCGCGGTCATACCGCAGCCCTGCTGCATGGTACCTCCATAGCAGGATGCTGACCCAAGCCCAAGATGGTCAACTTCGTGTTGACGTGACAAGACCTTGATTAACGTGCTGCTGTCTCCCTGACTTCTGGGCAGGTTTCTTTTGATTCTGGCCAACTCTGTGCAAGCAGTGAGTTTGCAAGGGCTCGCAGCCACGGTTGTTTCCTGGAGGACTCGCCTGGCTGCTCCTTGCTGCTCCTGAACAGGCACGGCAGCCCTGCCTCCAAGCAGAGCACAGGAAAGCACTTAGCACAAGAGCCAAGGGACACACCACATCCTGGAGCATATGTCTGCATTAGGTGTGACATTTTGCCTTACAAGCGCTAGTACATAAAATACTCCCCTTCTCCTGGAAACGCTCTGCTTGCTGCACGGAGGAGGAGGAGGAGGAGCCACCTCAGTGTCCAACAGATGTTTCCAGGTCCCTCTTAGCCTGGCTTCACAAGAAATGCAGAATGTGCTCTCTCCAGTCTCCTCCCAGTAACTTTTGAACTTCTTGGCTAATTTCTCCCAACCTTGACAGATGGTGGGAAGCCTAGAAGATAGCCCAGCTGCTGTGAAGGCTGGCGGGGAGCACGGGAGGGCAGGAGCCAGGTGGCTGAGAAGCATGTGTGCTACTCTGGGCACGCCACAGCGCGTTCCAGGATTGCTCAGTGGATGGGGCACAGGGACACGAGGGAAGGCCGAGGCACATGTGGGAAAAGGAAACAAAGGATTTAGGAAAATCCTTTAGGAAATCCTATAGAAAAATGGTTTGATTGGCTTTTCTGACCACAGAACAACTTTTTTTCTTTAATGTCATCAGCCCAGGCTACACAGTAGAACATTCGAGTTCTGTCTGGTGTGCTCACAGTGACATTACTGGCATCCATAGTCAGAGACCACATTTTGAAAACAGTATTTCTTTCAGAAGGATTTTCTTTTGTTTCAGTCTGAGCCATGTTCAACAAAGGGGTAAGACAGAGAGAGGTGCTGCAGTTCCAGCCTTGGTCTGGAGCTGGGAAGAGCATCTCTAGTGTACATATGCCAGGGCCAGTTGATTTCTAGTTGCAGTTCTTTGTGTAAAATGACACACTGGACCTTTTCCTACATTTTACAAGATGAATCTAAGGATGAGTTAGCACAAAGGAGAATTCATGCAGCAGCAGTGGGCGGGACAGCAGGGACTGGACTACAGCCATAGTTCTGGAGTGGCTGGGCTGGGCTGGAACAGCATGAAGATGCTTAACAGTATTTTACGGTCACTTTGGAAAACAAAGTGTAATAATCACCTTCAAGTCTGTAATTCAAAGGTAGATTGTTGTGTTGTGAGTGAAATTAGGCAGCTGTATCAAACATCTTTTAAAACATCTATTCTTTTTGAAAAGAATCTCTGAAGATAGCCTGTGTAAGCTCTGTTACTTTTCCCTAAACTTTCAGGTAAAAGATGTTTAGAAAGGCTTTTCTTGTTTCCGTAACAGTACATAAATACAAATCACACCCTACTGAGACTTCATTAGGACAAAAATGGAATATAAAGTTCTTGATAAAAGGAGGAGTACGCTTTACATAACTCTGTTCCCGATACCCACTATTCCCAAGTGAAGAAAGAGCAACAAATTAAAGCTTATAAGGTGAGATTGAAAAAGAAGTAGTGAGAGGTGAGGACTGGTGGAAGTTAGGAAAATTCCAGCATGTTCAAACTTCAGACATGTTGCTTCCCATCCTCAGAGCACATCTTTTCATTTGAATATCCCTTGCACACAGTGAATGACAATAAGTGTGGAAGGAGTTCACAGGGTTCGCTATGCCCAGCTCCTACCTCCAGGGGTATTTAAACATTGCACAAATCAATGCAGGAAGCATATTCTGTTTCTTCACCAATTGCCGTTGATTAATATCTATAGCCAATGTGTTAATTGCCATTCAAAATAAAGGTCAAATCCTGTGAGCACTAACATGCGAATATCAGAAGAACCAAAACATTTCTATGCATATAGGCTTCCAGGACTGGACACCAACTCTTGTGAGAGTTGACCTGACATGTTACAGGTCCATTTATTTAGTTTTGGGTTTAGTCGTTTACTTTTTAGCTAGGTCTGAGCTGATGCAGTGACACCCGGGCCAGTCACTCTCCCCGTGCAGAGACCAGGCAGGCACTAGATGGCTCCCGAGCGACAGACTTGGGTTTTTTTTAGAAATTGAGCTTTCTAATAATATCTTCACTTCCTGGCTTAGAACTTGGTCCAAAATTTCTGTTCCTTCCTACTCATACTGTGTTTTTTACAATTCAGCTTTACCTTCATAGGCACCATGGAGTTTGTTGTTTCTTGAAGCAGACAGGAGAAAATAGGGCTTTGCTGTGCTCCGGGCATAGGGCTCAAGAGGAACAACAGACTGGAACTGCCAGCGTTACCATCACAAGACATAGCTGTGGAAGAAGGAAGCATTTCCTGACTTCCACCAAAGCATTCATGAAGGCTTGCAGAACTGAGTTAGCTTAGCTGGGAGCCAGCTTAATTGGCACTAATTGGTTTCCCTTGGCTGGTCATGTCTCTTTGGAAGTGATTTTCATGTTACTTTTCAGAGGAGCACTTATATCTGGTCCTTCTGAGAAAGCGACAACGATCTTACCATTTCAGAAGGCAAACAGCTACCATCAAGCTTAGATTTTTAAAAGAAATGGACTTTGTAAGCAACTGAACGCTCCTGAAATCTTCTCCCTGTTGTGATGTGGTGATCACACGAAAGTACAACTGTTGACAGCGGCACAGCTCTGAGTTCCTCAGAAAATCTGCAGACTGATATTTAGTAGCCTATCTCCAGTAAACAGAAATAAACAAAAACCTAATTTCCTCTCTGTGAAAACAGATAGAGCAGCATACTTCCTAAACATGGTACGCACGTACAATCCTAAGGCAAAGCTTTCCATCTGGGGAACGTGTCACGGAAAAGCAGGCCAGTTTGCCTGTCACTGGGTATGTATTCAGTAGCTTGGACACAGACACTAGTAATGTGGAAACGTTGGCGCAATATACTCTAGAGTTCAAGTTCTATAATGACAGGTTTCAGATGTAAGTAAAGTTTTATGAAGCTTACCATCACTGGGAACACTGCAGTTCCTAGCCCATTTAATGATGGCTGTAGGACATCAGTTGGCCTTGGGAGCTTTTCTGCTCCTGGAGTATGGCTGCTCGGGCTGCTGAACCTCAGGGCAGCATGGGTGTTACACGAGCGCGTATTTGTCTACTCCTGCTCCTCTGTTTCTCCTGGAAGGAAAGCTACATGTGTGGGTAAAGGGGGCCCAGGGATGGACCAGTAGCAGGAGCAGTACAAGTACAATCATAACTAAAATTCTGTCTGGATATGTGGAAAGGGTCTACTTTCCAGCTCAGGCAGGTTGCCTTAATAGTCCTGAAACCCTTCGCTGAGATGCAACCTACTGAACAGTCCAGTACTCCCAGCTGGACTATTCAAACTGAGAACATTACCTACCATCATCTGTGGAATTACCATCAACATAAATGTCATGTGGAGGTACGATGTAGAAAATACCAGTTTCTATCGGGTTCTTCACTTTCCCATTCCATGTTAGTGAAACACTTTAGAGAACTACAGCAGAGGTACTGGAATAAAGAACAATGGCAGTTCCTTGTGCATATTAAATAGATTTCCTCAAGTCTGTCCTCCACATTAGATCAGGCAATACCAACATTTAATAATTTTAACCATTTGCATTTTGAGGGATAAGGCAGAGTAAAGTGTTGTTTTGCTGCACTTTAAACTTACAAAGCATTGCTCAGTAAACCTATCTTAAGCTAGCAGCCTTTCCAAACTTAGACAGGAAACACCTGGACTTCTGTGGTAAAACATCACTGTGAGTGCACTGTACATTTTGGAACAGATCATTCTGAATTGTTAATAAATATTCATCTTATTGCAGTAAAACACACTGTGTCCAGTGCTATAAACACTGGTGGAGCTAAATTAAATATGTGCAATGTTAGTCATCTTGACTTTTTTTCCCTAAAATGAATACTTGACTTCCCCTCCAAGAACATCTGAAGTTTTAAAACCTTAAAAACCCAGAAGATAATTCTATCGGATATACAATTTAAATATCTCTGTTTCTGTTATATTTATTCTTTGGTAACATGCTCTCCCATCTTTGCTAAATGGCTCATTATGAAGCTAACTAAAATGAAGTCTTTGTTTCCTTTCCTGGGAAAAGCCCTGCACCTTGGCAAACACAGCCCTGTAGGCTCATACAGGAATTCACTGTGCTCTCCTAATGGTCTCAATTTGAAAAACAAATCTAGAGATGTCCCTAATTATGTGAAAGCCAAAGGGCAAAATGCAAATTGTATACAAATCCTCAGGCCCTTCCTCAAGAAAACCTGAATATCTGTTTTCTCTGTGTTCATATGTTTGTGATAAAGGGCTCCAGAATCATGCCCTCAATTGAGAAGAATTTCCTAATTTTAGGAATAATCATTTAATTGTGCAAATCAGCCCTGAACTGAATGAAGACCTGAACTTTCTGCTACAGTGTGCTACCTCCTGAAAGTGCCCGTGATGTGGCTGAAGGAGACACAGCTGACAGAAGATCCAGTTTGGACTTAGTTCCAAATCATAACATAGATTCATTAGAGGTCATGATAAACAAACCTTGTGCGCATCCTGCTGCATATGCTTATATGTAAGGCTAATCTTTTATAGATAATTTGCTCGGGTTTAGGGGTTGGTTCCATGTTTCTCTTGCCTATCTTTTTTAAAGCATGCTTGCTAATACTGTATTTCCGTGTCCTAACAGCTTGCATTGTTTAGGTTTAACATAAGCATTCACCAATTTTCTACTAAAATATATTGCCCATGGAAAATTAATATATTTTTTGTCTTTTCTCAAAAGAATTTTAATACTCAGGAAAACAAGATATCATAAATCTAAGGAAAGAAAAGCTGCTTTCAATTGAGCAGTAAAAAGGCAAAGTCTGTTGTGCATGTGTGTCAACAGCTTTCAAAGCTGCGATCTGAGCACAAAAAGCAATCAGAAAAATTGCACTGCTCATACAAAAAAAATTTCCCTTGGTGAGAACTCCACAAACACTGAAGCAGCCTTAAAACTTGGCTTACTGTGTCTGTCTGTAGCTCTACAAAGACGACTACTTGTTTCTATTTTCTGAATGTGTTGAAAACTAGAACATGGCAGCTGTAATTCTGCTGTAAAGCTCCCCCAAACAAACACCAAAACAACCCTGACCACCTGTTTTGAGCAGACTTCAGCTGTGGAAGATGCCTCTCCAAAGGGAAAGTGTTGGAGAATATTTATGAGACCCTAAAAGGAAGTGGGTTCTAGCTGAAATTTTTCTATATGCATAGCACTGCATTATTTATTAAATATCTATTGCTTTGTCCCTTCTCCCCCAGGGAGGCTATTTATTTGTGCTGTCACCACTGCTGTAAAGAGGAGTATTTTTTTATAGTGAGATGCGTGATGTAGGTAGAACAGAAATTTCAGGCTCGGTCGTTACTGCCATCCTATGGGGTCAGAAGCAGGAGGAGTGCTGGACCTCCTCATGCAGCTGATGGCAGCTGCCCAGGGTACCCATCCACCTGAATGACAAGCTCTGTGCAAAACCTGGCACTGGGTGGGCAGAGCATGCAGTAGAGCCCATCGCTAAGAATCAGCTCTTCCTGGAGCTGGCCCTTTGGCTGGACGCCTCAGGTTCTTTGCCTGGCCCGGGTAACCAGCGCAGCTTCCTTCACTTGTATTTGCTTCTAGAGGGGATGTATGACATCTGGAATATACAGCACCTTGGGGAGACCTAGGCACTGCTCAGACTCCTACTCCCTTCAAATACTAGTCAGTCACCCTATGGAGCGTTCTCTGTATGCTGTGGCAGTCACAGTGATGAGATAAATTGGATGTAAAGAAAATAATAAATGGAATTGTACTTGGTACAACATCTGCTCTGCAAACTGTCTCTGAACCATCTTCTTTTTTCGTGATATACACAGTAGTGATTTTTTTGAACTACATTTTTACAGTGCTCTGGTTAACTAATGCTATAATCCCCTCCTGTCCTGCTCCATCAGCCAGCATTGCCCAAGGAAAGCCATCGAGCTGCTCCCCACACAGCTCCTCACCGCCGCTGCTCCGTACACCATCTCAGCTATTGCCACATTCAATTTCCTGTTTTCTGTTGACACAAATAATCTTGCGAAATTGCAGACATTCTGAAAGGCCATTGTGTTCAACAGATATTAGCATTTCCATAAGTAATCAGGCTGTCTGGTATTTAAATGACACAGAATGCAAACACTGCGTAAGACACCCAAATTGTTCAAATAAATTCTTATTATAATGAGTGGTTCAAGAGCTAGAAAAGGTACATGCAAAACATTCTCTGGAAGTTTCAGAATTCTGTTTATCAGCATTGCCTATAAAATAGTAGGGTAGAGTAGCAAAATCAGATACCACTCAGCTTAAAGATGGATAGAGAAAAGTAGAAGGCCTTCTTAAATGGATGAGATTCTATTCCCCAAGCCATTTAAACTAAAGCAATTGTATAGAATTGTATATGAAGCATGTAATACATAGATCATAGATCATTTGACATGAAGATTGTTTTTGCTGAGTGGTAGCTAAGCAAAGCATTCAGTAGCTTGCTTTTTTTTTTTTTTGGCTGATCATGGCCAGTGTGATTGAAATGAAGTAGATGGAATGGAAGAAGATTAGCTCATCCACCTTGAACAGATTCAATAATCCTCATTATCTTTTTTTGTTAGCTCCTTCCTGTAACTAGTAAAGAAGGAGAAGCTCCCATTAATAACAGACCACCTAACTCCCCAGTCCAGCAATGCTGACTATCTCCACTGCTGGGTATTCTCATGTTTTTCATCTACTGTCTAGAGAGGCTGCCAGCGCACTGAGGTGACTTCACTGCACCGCAGACATTCATGCAGAGACTGATCTTTTTCCCTGCAATGTTCAAAACACTAATGGTCTCATTTGGTATCTAGAGACCTTTCATTTTACAATTTATTCCAGGTGGACTGCAGAGCTGGACTGAGATTTCCTTGATAGCCTTGCCCTAAACTGCAATGCTGAGAAAAAGCTCAGACTATTCACAACCTCTCCTGCTCTCATGAATGGCTTGTTTGTATGGGTGGTTTTGCCACCAGGCTTGGTACTATGAACACTCTCACTGTTACTGTTTAACTATAGTAAATCAGTTAAAGACTAACTGTGGTGTTCCGGAGATACATTTTATTTCATGCAATGAGACTGGCCTACAGTCATGTATCTGACTTCCAGACTGGAAAGACTATAAAGACACAATGATTTTGAACTTTACTGCATTTTTTTCAGTGACTTATATACACACAGAGTAAGGAAGAGGAGGACTTTGGGCTTTAGCAAGCTCAGATGTGAATACATCTTCCTTTTCCAACACTGTACTGGCAGAGAAAACATTCTACTGGTTCTAAAAAAAATTGCAATTATATATAACTATGAAGGTATTTTTAATGAAAGATTTCACTGTGTATTCCTCTGGCTAAGTAAATATGCACCAATGAGCTAAAAGCAGACATTATTATGATAACTCCTAAGTGACCAGTTCACACAGGCAGAACACGCCTCTGCCTGGCGGATGTTAGGGTAGATACCTTTCCAATAAACTCTCCAGATTCTAAACTACAGCATTTCATTTTTCCAGAAGCCTCTCAAGTGCAAGCATGTGGATTTTCGATGGCAGAAACATCCTGCTCACAGCTGATGTTTTGTCAAGCTGTTTTCTTCTCCAAGCCAAGTCAGGAGAAAACACATAAATATTCTTACAAGCAGGTCACTTATTTTCCAGCTGACATGCATCTGGCATTCTGCTATTTTCACTCTATTTTCCCTACCTGCAGAGTCCATATTGTTATAGGGAAAGCAGTTTATATGAGAAAATTGACCTGGCACAACTTAAATTCTTCTAGCAAAACTTGAGTAAAAACCTGCATGGGCACTCTTTAGATTGGAAGTTGGAATATTAATATTTTTATTTAATGTAAAGCTATTAGGAAAGGATTCAACTGAACCAAATGAAAAGGTTTAATTTGAAAGTTGGAGTTTGGCACCAATTAACTGTGTTTTTTTAAAATAAAACAGATTCAAATTATATCATGGTGACTTTCCCATGCAGAGAAACCCTTACATTCTCTGTAATTTTGAGGTCCTATGCTTCCTGCAACCAAACTGACCAGCTTTAGGATACAGAGAGGATGGTAAGTCTGTTTTGCATTATTCACCACCTGAATAGGGACCAGTCCCTCTAAAACATGTAGACATAAACCAGTGAGAGATGAAAATCAACTCAAACCAATAGGTGGTATGTAAGAGGAAAAGGAGAATCCATGATGCAAAATATTAGAGAAAATCAGTTTTAAATAACTGTACAAACAGAACAAACTTCTGACATCTGAAGCATGATTTAATACTACACCAGATGTTGATGTATTTTGTGTTTTTAGAAAAGTGTTTGACAATTTTGCATGGAATTTTTGCTTTAATTATTAGTGTGTGAAAACAGCATTAAGGAGGTGATCACAGTAGGTTTGAAGCTTTGCTCTGATTAACAAATTAGCCAGTTCTAAACAGATCAAGTTAACAGTCAGAAAAGCTGATGACCCTTGAAAGCAGGCTTAAACTTTCATTGGGCCACTTATTACAGACCACTTGCTTTGGATGCAAACAATATCAGGTGTGCCCCCTTGGACCAGAAAATCTCTTTATTAAAAAATGAAAGAGCGCTCAGTTTTCACCAGCTGCTTTGAAGTAACAGCAGTTATTTCTAGTAAGAGGGATTTTCAGGACCCAAAGAGTCTGTATTTAAAAAGAGATTGCTTACACTAGCATACTCCAATTTAATTAACTGAGATTTGTAAATAGATGATCTATGTTAGCTGCATTTGTAGTAGGAAATACAAAATTAAAAGAATAGTTTGTAATAAAATGAATTTTATAGAAAGGGGACAGTATTTTAAAGGTCAACACATCAGAAAATATGATGTGGAATGCTGAATAATTCATTTTTCGTATTGGGGGAGACCCCTTTTGAAAGTTTTTGCCAACTGCTGTACAGCACCAAAGTGAAATGAATAGGGGCATTTTCCCAGACTCCAATGGGTGCCGAGTTGGGCAAAGACACCCTGAATAACTAAGATATTTCTTTTTAGCTCTGTGGTTTCCTCAAGGTATTTTCTTAGATTTTAAAATGCTGAATACTTCAGCTTCTGTTCAGTCTTTAGATGTGCTATTTGTCAGAAAGAGAAATGATTTTCTCTGCTGGTGTAAATCAGTATAGTTGAGGACCTGTCTACTGAATTTACTTGCTGAAAAATAGTGTACTACTAAGTGTTCTACTACATGCATTTAAACATGTATAAATTAGGTGGGATCTCACAAACTGGGTCAGTGCATTGCCTCACAGTTCAGCATTAATAAATAAAGCATCTATAAACCATTTCAATGACTATTTATGAAAAATTCATTTTTAGCACAGAGACAGTATAGCAAACAATACCATAAATTTACAGTTGTTGTAGTGACTTCTGTTCATTATATCTCATTCATTATAGATTCCCTATTGAAATGGCATTCCTCTTCCGAAGCTATACTATTCTATGCTGTAACATTAAGTCATGAAAGTCTTTTCAGTATTAACACGCAGCTCATGTTTGCTCCTTTGAGAAAATGTAGGTCCTGACCTTGCAGGTACTTTTGCACGAGTAACTTTAGAGATATATAAACAAATGTTTTGCACATATAGCTCTGGAAACCCAGAATGCCTTTCTCCAAGAACTGGAGGGTAGTTTGTCAGTAAACATCTTAACTAGGGAAGGGTGACATCTGACAGAGCTACCAGTCTTAAAGCGGGTAACACATCCAAAGTTCACTTCTGTAGCCCACACATTACAGAATGTACCCTATGGTGGGCAACCTACTCAATGAAATCTGTGAGTTTATTCAGGGGTACCGCTTAGAGACAAAAGTCCAGAACGCATTTTCTCAGTCTCCAGGTTTCAAACTGCTACAGAATTTCAGTTCCAAAGTATGATCTAGTCTAGCTTGGGAATTTTCATATGAAGACTGTTAGTGCATCTGGTTTGATTTGTTTCTAATCAACCAATGTGGATTTTAAAAATGTAGTCCCTTGGAAAGTTTAGCTGATATTTTCAAGGAAAACAATAAAGAAAATTCAGCTTTGACATGCACATTTTTTTTGCTTATACAACAAAAACTTTTGCTTTCAAGTCTGTGGTGTTCCAGAGACGCTGGGGAACAGAACTAATTTTTCATGCCAAAGTATGCATTTCTGTTGTAAGTAGATTATTTAAAGAAACCTGTCCTGTTAAATGAAAATCCTCAGTGCATCAGTTCATAAATGGAAATTGTCAGTATCAAAAAAAAACCACCATCGGAATTAAACAACAAAAAAATTATTGCCGATCTATGTATTTTTACCAGCTACTGATATTACCTGTGGGAATCTTAATTTTCTATGAGTCAGATCTCTGCCCCAGCAGGGCAGAAGACCGAAGGAGGCACCCAGGGAGCAGGTTTCCAAACCTAGCTGCAGCGGATGGCTGCTCACCCTTCATCTTAAATCTGTGGCTTCAGCATCAGAGTCTGTTGGTTTGCTGTTCTGTGTCATGTCCCAATTCCCATTTTTACCTGGATATTTATCTTTCTACCGGTGGCCTCCAGTCTCAGTTGACAGCTGTAATAAATGAGTTTGATATCCATCTTACTTCACCCCTACTACTTTCTGGATCACTGAAATACAGCCCTTCAAAACATTTATCAACTTCCCTATGCTTTGGTTGATGTCCAGCTGCGGAACATGTACTGCTACGTAGCACTTAGTAAGTAGCACCCTGGCTGGTGGCCGAAGCAGCGTGGCCAGCGGGAGCAGGGCAGCGCCCGTCCCCCTGCGCTGGGCGCTGGTG
>JAVJGI010000063.1:40925082-40951284 GCA_035590275.1 Ibycter americanus | reverse complement strand
TTTCCAGAGAAGCCAAAGTTACAAATTACAAGAACTCAACATACAAAAACAAAACCAGTAAAGGATGTTTTCCAACTGATACATAAATGCATGAAAAAACAAGGTACTGGGAAGAGTATCTAAATATTTTTGCCTTTGGAATACACAGTACCTGCCGGAAAATGGATTATAACAGAAATAAACAGTGATCTACTTACAGTTACTGAGCACAACATACGAAAAGCAGCAGTGATTTTCCTTAACAACAATGAAACTAGTTCTAGAAATGGCACAGACAGATCTACACCAACACATTCACTTATTTCCATGCTTTTCCTTCCCCAAATACCTACAACAATTGAAGCTCGAAGAGGTGAGTTGATTGGCAGGTAGAGAGTAGAGTAAAACGTATGGTCAGGTAGTTCTCGGGTTTTACACTTGGGAGCTAGGTGTGTAAATGGATCACTTGGTAATCTAGCGCAGTACCTAAGTTGACAAAACATTTTACAAATCATCAAAACCTGCAGATTGAAATCTAAATGCATTTCAGTGGAATCTTGCCTTGCTGATGTAAAGACTACAGAAGATTTCAGGCCATACTGAGCACTACAAGGGTATGCCGCTGACTCATATTCAACTAACTACCGAGCAGAAGACCTCCAAGGCCTTTAATACAAAGCTGGTCTTCAGCAAGGTGGTTCCAAGGTTGCAATGATGCACAAGAATATTCCATCTCAGGTTCCAGAGTTCACATTTGTCTTTGTTTATCTCCTGAGTTTACTGTTGTCCTGGTCCTCCTATACGTCACGGTAGCCCTTTCTCCACTGCACTCACCTTCCCCTCTCCCAGCTTTGTGTCTGGTTTTGGCTGGGATAGAGTTAATTTTCTTAGTAGCTGGTACAAGGCCGTGTTTTGGATTTAGTATGAGAAGGCTGATAACACACTGATGTTTCTAGTTGTTGCTAAGTAATGTTTATACCAAGTCAAGGACTTTTCAGTTTCTCAGGCCCTGCCAGCAAGCAAGGCGGCCAGGACAGCTGACCTGAACTGGCCAAAGGGATATTCCATAGCGTAGATCGTCATGCTCAGTATATAAACTAGGAGCAGTTGGCCAGGGCTGCCGATTGCTGCTCAGGGACTGGCTGGGCATCAGCCAGTGTGTGGTAAGCAATTGTACTGTGCATCGCTTGTTGGTTTTTTCGGGGGTTCCCCATACCCCCCACCCCCCTCTTTTGGATTTTATTCCGCCCTCTCCTTCCCATTACAATTGTTGTTATTACATTTTATTTCAATTAATAAATTGTTCTTATCTCAACCCACGAGTTTTACCTTTTTCCTAATCCTCCTCCCCACCCCACTGCGGCAGGAGGGGCGGGGGAGTGAGCAAGCTTCTGCGTGGTACTTAGTTGCCAGCTGGTGTTAAACCACGACAGCGCCAAAAACAAACGTGCTGATGTTAAACTCTACTGGACCCCTTATGACATAATCTATCATTACACCCTTCGAATCCAACTGTTTTGCCAGGTTTTATTTACCAGACAGTCCACCAAAATGGACTGTATGTCAAGAACTTGGCTACTAAGGTACTATGGCAGTTGCATCAAAAGCTTTACTTAAGTAAATGACATTGACTGCTTTTTCCCCTCATAGAGTCAATCACTTCATCACACAGGAGACAACAAGTTTGGTCAGGCAAAACCCACCCTTAATAAAACTCTGATGTCTGCTGTCAACCCCCTTTTCCTTTATGTGCCTGGAAACTGCTTCCATGAGGACCTGGTCCATAACATTCCATATGACTAAAGTAAAATTGACCAGTCTGTAGCTCCCTGGATCTTCTTCCTTGCCTCTTTTGAAGTGCCACAACATTTACTTTTTCTTGTCACTGAGGTCCTCCTCTAACTGCCACAGCCTTACAAAGATGATATTTAGCTAGCTCCCTCGGAAGCATACCATCCTGTCCTGTGAACTTTTACCATGTTCAGCTTACTCTGTTTTTGTTTGTAAATATAATAGATTCCTATTACAAATGTGAATATTAGAACTGGAAGATTTTAGTACAGTTTTAACAAGCCACTTTTATCTATTTATGTATTTTTAAAGATAGCTTGTCAAGAGCAAAAAATCAAAAAAATAATCTTACTACCCATTTTTAAACTGAATGTTTTCAGGGCAGCTTTTAATTAAAAAGGAATTGGTATCACTACTTCCGTTATCAGAGCTAGAACCTCGGTAGGATAAACAGACAAAAAGCAAATTATCTCTTCAAACCACTGTGATCACTTTCTTTGGGAGAGAGGATACTGTCAAGATTCCCAAGAGGAAATATGTACAATGCCCTAGCCTATGCTTCCATGTCATCAGACAGCCTAAGAACTTTTTATTCAAAGACAAGAAATACAAAGTGAATATGCCTCTTACCTATTTATGTGTCCAATAGCAGTGTTAATAGTAACTCTTGGACTGTTCTCATCTGGCCTCAACACATAGGGTGGAAATATATCATCATCATCAACAATGGGTTCAGTTTCAGTTTCATTGGTATCAACAGATTTTGAGCATTTGTTTCTGAGGATCTTAACATTTAAAGAACAGAACATGTGAGATTTTTCCCTTAAAAACTACGATACATTTAACAAAAGCATGCACATTCCTTTGATCTCGTACCTTCTCAATTGCTTTGTACGTCTTAAGATCTTCTTCAAAACTTTTGATTTTGTCTGTATCTGCTAACATAATGTAATTGGAAATTGGTGCTCTAGCTCTTCCTTTTGACTGCACATAGGAACGGTATTCTGTGGGCAAATCAAAGCGCACCACCAAATTGCATTTTGGTATGTCAACACCCTCTTCTACAATACTAGTAGCAATAAGTAAGTTGGTCTCATGTGCTCGGAATTTTCTAAGAACCTGCCAAAGTAATGAAGACAAATTTGAGAGATTAGTCTGAGATCTCTTTTAATCACCAGATTCATCAAAAGCCAGAAAAAAGCAACGAGAGTCAGTCAGGCATTCCAAAAACTTGTCTAAATATGTAGATATAAAACTACTACAAAAAATCTCAGAAACACAGAAAGACTGTTTACCAGAACAGATTTCTAGGAATTAGATCTAGTACATGGTATTACACGACTCCAAGAAGCCACTAGCAATGGAGACGATACCACCTGTTTATTTACAATTTTTCAGCTGTAGCATAAAAAAATAAAATTAAATGCTGCATTCAGAGGGAGGAGCACATTCTAGAGCTGGTACTTCTGATCTTCTTCACAGTATTACTGTACTACTACTACTAACCCAATGCAGAGAAATTAGATGGTTAATGATCTGACACAAACATGACTTCACATCAAGTTTTAATTTCTGCTTGTGCAATGTGACATAGCAGTATCTCCAAACTTTTTTTTTTAAATGAACAACACCTGTATCTCCAGTAAGTATGCATATTTGTTAAACTGAGGGTATTCCCTGAACTTCCAGTGACTGTGCCTGAGACTCTGCCTGTGGTTTGTTTAACACACACAAACAAACAAAAATAATAATAATAATAAAAAAACCACCCAAAAAAAGAAAGGAAGAAGAAAACAAAAGGTTCTGAAGGTACTGCTAGTTTCATTTATTTTTCTTGAAGTTACCTCTTCCTGTTTTCTGAATTCTACTTCCATCTGCTTGTTACGAGGCTGGTTCTTGCCAATGCCATGTCCAGTTATAAAATTGCTACTGATGTAAGCCAGTTCTGGATCTTGTTTGCCAGCTTCTTTTATCAACCTAAAAATATTACATTCGTTTTTAGAAGTCACACAACCCAGAAAATGGAAGACAATCTTTTGTTTTCAAGACCTACGTTAAAAGAAAAAAATGGAAGCATGATAATTAAGCCATGCTAACACATAAACTGACCTTAGATTCTCTAAAAACAGTTCTAATGAAAACCTCTGTAAGGATAATGAAAGATAGACTATACACATACAAAGCATAAGTGTATGTGCAGCACATGCATTTCAGACCTATCATGGTAGAACCTGCTATTTTTAAACCAATATATTGCTCTAAGGCTCCCTGTTAAGGCACCCTACTCACAACCATTTAGTTTATCTTATTTTCTGTAAATTATGACTGATTTTAGCAGAAAGACCCGTAACTGCTCCCTCAACAGAGTATGTTTCCTCAACATAAGGTTTTAATTTTTAGGTTAAAACATAGATTGTTATTCTCCTTAATATTCAAATATGTATTCTGTTCAGGTATACTAATGACAAAATGTTGACCTGTTTTTCTAAAGAGCGATGCTCAACCTACAGAGTAAGATGTTTACTACTCTTGAAATTAACCCAAATGTATCTACAATCGGAGGATTTAATGCAGTTCTTTAAAAGGAACACTGAGCAGGGAAGCGAGGATTGGATCATCCATGCTCTGTTTATTCCCCTATGTTCTGTAGGTTACAGAAGCAGAAAAGGCTGGCTTCTGCATTGTTCTGATTTTACAGACACGGCAGAAGATTGGTCATACAGATAACGCACTGAATCTAGAACTAGGCATTTATGGATTTAAAAGCATAATTACATTGTACAAAGTAAGTATGCTGTAGCACCCTTAGTTGACCTGTTATCAGCATGGACAGAACCTGGGATTTCTCGACCGTAACAGGTTTTTGAGCAGCAGAGCCCATAAAAATCAATGGATTATATACAAGAAAATTACACCCCTTGCACGTCTCATTATAGCCACCCCAGTACCACTTTACTCATAGCACATCCATTGTGTCCATTACCACGTGCTCCTCATATCCAAAGGACAGCCTTCCTCTGTGTAACTCCAACAGTAATTCAAACCTTCCCCAGTTACATCTCTAGCAGGTCTGCCTCACATACAAGACGATGGCTGCTGTGCCAGTCCCCAGCTACACATCTACCACCTGCTCAGTGAGCTGCTGCCAAACCAGATGGAAAATGCTAGTTTTCCCTGCCCTTTCTACCCCTGGAAAACTACTGAAATCTCTCCCCTTTACCTGGTCTTTCTTTTAAACAAGACTTATGGGAACAGAAAACACCTTGAAGACTTCCTTTCTTTGCAATCTCGTAAAACTGGAATGGACAGGAAGTATATGCAAGAGAATAGAAGAGTGGCAAATAGCTTGCTATTCTTATGGAAACGGATGAGAGGGATCCTCCCGCACTAAAATGCATGTGATTTATTAGCTCAAGGCTAAATGAATTCACATTTCTGTATACAGTCTAGGCTCTTGAGACATACTATGAAAGTATGGGTTAATAACTAGACAAAAACCCTAATATTTTTTTTAAATATTTCTTATTCCACATGGCGTTTCTCTGAAGACATATAGCTTCAGTTTGAGTACCTACTAAGCATCTCAAACACTCTTAGCGTACTTCATTTCTTATAGAAATAGACAATTAAAAATATCTGAATAAACATTTCACTATGCACATCTTTCACAAGTTCTTGAGAAACATTCAAGACTTCAATTCTGTGGTTAAAAAAGTATTATTAGCAGTAGGTAACAGGTGTTGTTTTTCAAAGAGATACAAGAACTTCTGCTTTCAGACTCTTCTCTAAGGGAGCTGGAGAGGCACCACAATGAAAATGGAAGGAAACTGGGCTTTAGAAAACGTTTTCTGTTCTGAAAAGGAGCTTATGGGCAACAGAACTCCACTGTATCCACCAAATAAAACAGTAAGTGAGCCGCTTCATCAGTTGTGTGTAATGATAATTAAAGAATAAGCTGAGGGGTTTTTGTTTGGTTTTTTTGTTTGTTTGTTTTTCTAATTTGTAGTATTATACCGTATGTGCAGTGGCTGTTGCTAAAGGTCTCTATAGAAAGAGATTCAATCTAATTACTGCTTCAGAGAAAATTCCTATCCATTTCTCCCAGAAAGTACAATACATGCCATGAATTTTGCCCTTCTTCAGTCATCACTGACTTCATAAAATGGGATTCTAGTCCCTACACATTACCATAATAAATATATTTTAAGAAAAATTATAATTCTGCTTTAACAGTTCTGTATAATGATCCATAATGGGTTACTGGAGGCTTGAGTGGGTTTGATAATACTAATTCAAACACTCAAGACTTCCTTATTCAGAAGATAGTCTTTCCACCTGTATATACAGAGTAAGTATAGGTACAATCTGCAGAGTCCCTTCACTTAAATCCACTCACACATTGCCTAAATTTTTTTTTCATTATTCTTTACGCAGATTCAGTATGATCTCCTAAATAAACTTTAAAATAAGAAGTCTGAAAATATAAGACAAATCCCTACATATTAATGACATTAGCATCCATGTGCTGGCAGCTGAGTCTGCCTTTTTTCTTAAATGATTGCTTTTTTCTAAAACAAAAAGCTTTACCTATTTAGAACAACTGCTGTATATCTTCTTTCCACAAAAATAATTCCACATAAAATATTAGTAAAGGGAGATGGGAAATTAGTCTCTGGCTTCTCTTTCTCCTCAATTTCTTCATCCTCATCATCATCTTCAGAATCACTCCAAGATACGTAATTATCCTGATTCCTATTGTTATACCATTCAACACTTTCAAACTGCTGCCGTTCATATGGTTTATATTTGCGCAAGATTTCAAGCAGCTTTATTACTTTTGGGGTTACAAATTTCAGGTCAAGTGAGGCAGGCGAGAAGTGCTCTTCACAGAGTGCATGGATTTTCCTTAAGAAAGTGTCTGTAAACAATAAAAATTTCCTGTGCAGCTCTTCTTGTTCGTGTTTGATATACTTCTGTAGCTCTCTCACCATCATCCCAGCTACCTTATCTGCACACCAGGGTCCCAGAACAACCAACACAGCTCGACAGTCTGACAATATCTACAACAAATGAATTAAAATATCAGTTCAAAGAATACATTCATGAACTATTCATTTAAGACTGGGATCTTGTTTCTCATATAACACAATCTTTGTAAGTATTATAACAATTGTTCTATTATAAAAATATTTACAAGTCTGCTTTTGTTATTTAGACAACTTTGGGAACATTGGTGTTTCTAATGGAGCTAGTTTTCCCCTCCCCCCTAAATTACTATAACTAAACTTAGAACTTTGTACATTTCTGAATCTCAAAAAGCTTAAAGGATATTTTGCAGTTTTGTGGAACTATGGTTTGAAATTTACCTTAAGATAATTATGTTAAAAAGGAGAACACTTCTTGAGGCAGCTAGATAAACAAAGCAGAAATTATTATCCTTTATATTTTAACATGGGATTAATAAAAT
The DNA here is from genome assembly GCA_035590275.1 of Ibycter americanus. Lineage (NCBI taxonomy): Eukaryota > Metazoa > Chordata > Aves > Falconiformes > Falconidae > Ibycter > Ibycter americanus. The sequence goes on along the minus strand of JAVJGI010000063.1, from coordinate 40,944,047 downwards.
AAATGCTTTACTGGGCATTGTTACTTTATTTGTTACTGATATTTGCCAGGGTTTCAAAAGCATCTAACCAGAAAGGTGTACAGTGGCCTTAGGATATTCTTAGCAAGTCTAGTCTCTCAAAGGAAAAAAAAAAAACAAAACATCAGGGGTTTGTATGCATGGATGGAATAGGAAAAACAGAGAGAACTACACCCTGCTCAGACAAAACCGCACAGACACTTGAGAACCACCACCATCTTATCTGATGGCAGATCGTTTCCTCCTGAAAAGTCAAGTGGTCAAACAAACTAGAAAACCGGAAGTGCAGTACAATGACAATACTATCAAAAAGATTCATGATCTGGATGTACTGTTACAATAGAAGAACTACAACAGAATTATAACAGTCAGAAGAATAGTTTTCAGTTGCTGCTTTAACTTTTCTTTCTTCTTCCCTTCTGTGAGGAAGTAAACAGGTTATCATCCTTTTTACACTATCCTCCCTGAAGTTTGTTAGCTGTAAGACTTAATTAGGAGCAAAATTTATCTAAACTAATTACAACTGCACATAGAGGCTTGATGCTCTCCACTGTCAAGACAAAAGGCAGCTCAGGCTGAAAACTGATTTATTTTTCTTAATATGGGTGCCTCCATCTTCTTGGAGAACTACTGGATCAGAAAACAAGCACAGAGGGTTACATGCATTAGAAGCACAGAAGTTAATCCACTCTTCCGGAATATGAAAATCCTGGGGATTGCCCCTACCTGCCAGCATTCCTTATATATTGTAGCCTATTACATTTTAAGTTTAGCACAGAAATAACCAGGACTTCCTTTTCCTGTGCAGCTGTGATAGGCTGCATTATGTATAATCCTTCTCTCTAGCCCAAATAGCCTTTTGCTGGACAGTGTCAGTGTTGGGTTTCTAAGAATGTTAAAGGAAAGCGGAATACTTTGGGCTGAAGAAAGAGGTATGTTCTCCAGCTTACTCACAGGCTGTTATAGAAATGTGACTCAGTACTGACTTCTTGTTAAACAAAGACTTATATACCTAAATAGTTGTACCTCAGGAGGCAATTCCAAACCACAAAGCCCAAGAGGGGAAAAGGGCTGCCTGGACCCCATGCCATGCCTTCTGGATTCTACCCTTAATCTTGCATGAAAACATAGGGGCAAACACAGAGAAAGTTATGGGCAAGCTTGAGGTTCAAATTCCATTCCAGCAAGGTGCGGCACTAGTACAATATTGTTCTAAGATAAATTGTAGAAACTGTAAATCTATGGCTGGAATTTTTGCCCAAATTCTTACTTTATCATCTTTTAATATACCTGGGTACATCTTTTCCAAATACCTCCTGATGCATTACTTCCTGTTCTGTACTGAATTATTCAAAGGTCATAGGAGATCACGGAGACGGCAAATTCTTGACTTCAGAAATAAGGACCCACAACACCAGGGTGCAGAATTGTTTTATTGCCTTAAGCAAATTTAAACCTCAAGCTAGATGAAGTTCTAATCAATGGCTGTCATTCAAGCCCCACTCATTTATGAGAAGACCTGCACTGTTAGTGAGTACAAAATTCAGAAGTCTTTTTGCTCAGGTAGTCTGGGATGGCTAGCTTAGAAAGTTTCAGTAATGTAACACACATGGCAAAGAAAAACAGTAGTAAGATTTTTACTCCCCAGGTTTTTCACATAGCTTGATGTCCTTACCTGCTTAGAAATTAAGGTAGAATCTCTTTCTTTTGAATGTACAGATATGTTGCAGTCATTTAGAAAAGTAAGTGCTTCATCCAATTCCTTTAATAATCTTCCATACAACCCACTTTTGTCAGTATATGGTCCACAGTCTACAACAATCTCACACGGCTGAGAAGTATATCTTAATTGAGGGCAAAGATCAAGTTAAACACAGCTTCTGAAAGTCAGCTATTTCAGCCTGTTAAGGTTATATGGCAAATAACAACAGCAACATGAAGTGTATTCAAGTATATTTCTTTTCCCACCATAAATTAATATAATGAATAGTTACACAGTTAAATTACTTTAATGTAAAAAAACCTCCACTGCCCCAAATACTAAACTACTTCATTCTAAAACACTGTTCTTTCTAATACATTGCCTAAAAAGGAGGTTAATATCACTATCTTCATTTCAAATACTGAAAAATTTAAGGCAAAGCAATCTGAATTTATTTGACCACCATCTTCAATTTTGGTTTTCCAAAATGTACTCTTTTGATATGGCAAGATAAAATGATTCACATAATGTAAATTTAGGTCCATATATACACTTACACAAGTAAAATAACTAGTATTCTTGAATGGCAAAGCTATGAGTGAGAACTTCTTAAAAGCAAATGGCTCACAAGTTCAGAAAAATGTATTTAAAAAACATACCCACAAAACACCTGTTCCAGAACATGAAATAACCTTCTTTACCTTTGTCTGAAACTCAACAACACAGTACAGCTGGTGCAAGAAAACATGCTACATATGAATCATTTCACACTAATTTTCCCCTGCAACAAGTCATCACACTATCACCACCTTTATTTTAAACAACATTCACAAAATTCTACATTCTGTAAGAACAGAGGAAAACACCTACTCAGTTCTGCTATTTAAATACAGTTTTTACTACTTCCTCTTATCTCCCTCTTTTTCATCAGCCTCTAAACCCAGGCTACTCATCTGAGAGAAAAACCACAGTAAAAAAATCATGCAACTTTTTTGGCATTAAGAACATCTTTTTTTCTAAATTAAATAGCAACACTATGGCATACTCTGAACATGACCCAGTTACTATCCAATCGTAAGATGGTGCATTTTACGAGTTCACAAATGTCTTGTGGAATGTGAGTATTTTAGGTTGGCGGTGTGTTGTGTTGAGGTTTTTTTTGTTGTTGTTGTTTGGTTGAGGTTTTCAGTTTGGTTTTTTGGGGTTCTTTTTAGTTGTTTTGTTATTTTAACAACTACAGAAAACCTCTGAATACCAAGGCTAATCACCCTTCGTACTTAACTTCAAGGGAAGATGTGCTTCAACACTGTTAATTCAAAAAGCAATTTAACATTCCCTCTTCACTCTAAATAGAATGGCATCATACACACACAAGCTCTCCTAAAACTTAAGAGGAAATAATTCCACTGGTTTATTCCTTCATCCAAAGTGAAAATGCAGGCATCAATTTAACAGCCATAATTGTACAACGTACCTGTCTAAGACCACCAAATCAGTTGCAGTTTCAGCATTGCTCTTTAAAATTTTCTCCAGTTTCTGGATCTTCTCCTCTAGTTCAGCAGGATCACATTTCCCATTTAAAATGGAAGCTGTTAATCCCAAGATTCGAGGACATGATGGATAATCCTCACAGATCTGTGAAGTAAAATAGAATGAAATACCTTAGGACAGTGATCCTGCAAATCTACCATCGAGCTAGCAGATTGCTAACTTAGATGCTTAGTTGGAAACTAGTATTTCAATAGCAGGTGCTGGAAAAGGAACAACACACTGAATGAGTTTTTTCTATTCTACTGACTGGAGGTTAAACTAGAAATTGATTAACATTTAACAGCATTATCTTTAAAGGTAAATATTTACAACATGGAAAAATATAAAACAGTTAGCATTGCACAGAATATGCTTGCTACATTTATAATACACATATCATAATACTTCCACATCACGTAAAAACTAAAGTATCATCTGAAAAATTAAAAGACATATTCTCCTTAAACTTGAAGAGACATTCAGAACGACATCTATTATACACATTTCTCATACTGTATAAGCCAAATACCACATGGAGCTAAGAACATCCTGGAAAGAGCCCTACAAACATCTTTAGAAATGATTATTTTAAAAATAATAAAACTGATTAGTACATCCCATTCCCAAACTCAAATATTTTATCAATGAATTTTGTGAATTCCCCTAATTCCATAACTTTACCTTCTATAACTAGATTTTTCTTTAATCCCTTCTGTAAAATACAGTAAATATACTTTTCCATCTCATAATATCACTAACGTCTTAACTGATTAGAGTAATTTCACAGTCCTGGAACATGCTGAAATATGATTCCACTGATATTTTTCATTGGTAGCAAAAGCTGTTTCAGAATGGTTCCCACTTCTTCAGCCCTCTCACCTGATGACTCCTCCTCAATCAAGTATTAAAACATTCATGCAATGGAAACCCACCTTCATAATTTCACGGTATGGGTGATCCTGGATTGCAAGATGGCACTCATCGAACACCAGAAGATTAATATTTGACAGGGATAAATACTCATTTCTCAAAACAGTCAAAGCAACATGACATGTCATAACCAGAACCTAAATTGAAAGGGAAAAAAAACCAGAAGGGTCAGTATAAGAAAAGTGCAAGCTGTCTTAGGTCAAGGTGAAGTAGGAAAGCCTTCTGCAGGTCTTGCTAGACAGTATTAGCAAGTGTCGACACCTATTCATCTACATACACCAGGTAACGACAAAGGAGTTGTCGTTTGGACTACCTTTTTGGTAGTCCATTATCTGCTTGAGAAAGTAATTTGTCTGAACATCTTATATGTATCTCTGGAGAGTCACATCCCTAGAAAAAACTGAATACAACAAATACACGATCTCAACACCAGCCAGACTACACATAACAAGCGTCACTAAATCCATTACAAATTAGTGTCCTTTTTGTCTCTCATCATGTCTCTGGCAAGAAAGATAGCTCTTCACAAACTCATAACCACCTGCAGCTGTAACAAACCCAGGATGTTATCACAATTCTTTTTAAAGGAAAACTCATTTCTTGTACATGATCACAGATTAAAAAGTTGAGTTTCTTGATAAAATTACACACTCTTTTTACACTAACTTTGAACTCCACCAAGTATAGTAACAATTCCACTTGTCAGTTCCTCAGACATATTTCACAGGCCACTATTAAACACTGGCGAGAAAAAGCCAGAAATGACAGATATTTGCATTACAGCAAGATAGCTAGATCAGCATGGAAAAAACCCCAAGCAAACAAAAAAAGACCCCACCCCAAAACAAAACAAAAACAACAAACCCCAAACCCCCACACCATTAAAGCTCATGATTTTACATCTAAAGGAAGAACTACACAGATATAGTATACCCAAAAAGGCAGAAAAAATGCATGCCAAAGGGAATGTACTGCATCCCCAGCAAACAATTTTATCCTCTTTTTTAGTACATGGTATTTAAAATTTTTTCAATGGTATTTAATGTACACTATGCACACTCAAAATGTCTTCTGCAATCATCATCATCGTCATGAACAACATGTCAGGGGGGCTGAAAACAAAGGATTAAAAGGACAACTTGTTAAAAATAACCTGAGAACTCCTATACATGTTTTGCCTCGAAATTCATATACAAACACCACCAATATGTTGAATTTCTGTTTGGAAAAAAAAGTTAATGTATAATTGGAGGAAATCACTTCTGATCAAGCCTAACTTACTGTAGACTCTGCTTGTATTTATAGTTTATATTTAATACATCACCTGATGCTTGGAGAATTCCTGACTCCACTTCTCTTTTGTCCATGATTCAGTTATCTCTAAACTTGAATACTCTCCCACTTTAAGATCTGAATGTGTCCTGACAGCTGACACTTGTTGAGCAACTTGATTTGCTTAAGAAAAAAATATAAAAAACCCTCAATTATACAAAGGTCTTCTCACACATTCATTTTCAAGATGTGTGTCATATTACCTAGCATGATGTTTCATAACATGATCTTTAGCTTAGACCAGTGTAAAACCACGTGTACACAGCAACTGCCTCCATGTAAAACCACAGCAAGGAAACAGACTGGTAACAAAATTGCACTTCAGATTCAATGTCTTAATTTTAAACCAGGAAACAGAAGATGTCAGAGATAAACAGGTTGTATTAAATGGATTATAAGCAAAACATGAAAGGTATCACATTCTTTCATCAGTTTAGCATCCTTGTTGTTGAATACTTTATGCAAAAGTTTCTCCCAACTTTGCTTTCATACAACTTCTATTAAGGAATATTCCATAGAAATATTAACAGCATGTGTGGGAACTTTGTATGTTCTCCTTCTTACCTGAGTTGACCAAGAACACAGTTCTTCTTCCATTTTTGTTGAAATCTCCCCTGATCTGATAGGACAGCTCTTTAGTGAGTAGTACTGCAATAAAAGTCTTCCCTGAGCCAGTGTTTAAGCAGACTATTGTATTATGATCCAAAGCTGCTTCAAGCAGTTCAACCTGGGTTTAAAAAATAATAATGCCCTTACTTGCTGCAATGCAGTGAAAAAGCTGACAAAAAAATGGCAGAAGTGGTAAATAAACTACAGACAAGTCAGTAGTACCTCCAGAGATCTTTCCACTGCCACAGAATTAACACACCTTTCATAACAACATACTGTCACAGTCTTTCAAAAAATATTAATACACAATATATATAGTCTGGCTTCTAAATCTAAAACCCTTTAGTATCACAATTTGCTGCTATTTTAAGTAGCTAGTTCTAACCGTATCTTTTTAATAGATGATTCTGTTGCTAGATACATTGTGTGAAGAAGGATGCTAGAGCTTTTAAGTCTAACTGCATACATCGTAAGTCTAACTGCATACATCAATTGAGCCAAACAAGCAAGTATATTAGCTCAAGGTGATCCAATATTTTCAGTAATACTAACCAAACGCTAGCTTTCAGGCACCTCTGCAGTGCAAACACAACTGAAATTCTAGAGCTCAGAAATAGCCTTCCTTAACAAAATGAAAATCAGAATGCCCCAATAGGGTTTCTGACATTACCGAGCTGCTTTGACCAGTATGTGAACCAAAAAAATCAAGATTTACTATGTAGAAGACAGAAGGTCAGAAGGGAAGGAGACATGATTGTATGCATACAATTGAGATGCACAGTGTCGTGTTTACTGTATTTGTCCCTAACAGCATATTGCAGAGCAGCAGGAGAATACGCAGCTTAAAAGTTGTTCTGCTCATTACAGCAAATTGAGAAGAAGAAATGGGGGATATTACAAAGTAAAACACAGCCAAGCTGAAGAAAAAGGGACACAATTAACCCCCAACAAGTGGAGCTGTGAGACAGACATGCCTAGACTGTGCAACACTGCACATTTTTCAGCTGCTCTGGCTCTTTTTCCCATTAAGTTAATGGATTTAATTGTATTTTTTTCTAACATTACTGTATTGGTATTATCACCAGTACCTGATATTTTCTTGGCGTGTAAATGTTATCATGAATTGCTTCTTGTTGCCATGGTAGTCCAAAAAATGGACCCATTGGGGAGGAAGCAGGGGTCATCAGCTGCAGTCCCGCCATGCTGAGGGATTGCAAAGCAGGGCTTTTCATTCATTCATCCAGTGTTTCTTTCATTGCATTTTTGTTCCAGCACAGCCTACTATGAGAAGAAAGAGAAACAGTATTAGATACAGTCACAATAAAAAGCAAGAAGAGAAAAATCATTCTAATAAAAAGATACCACTTGATCTTACTTCCAGTGAGATCTCATACTGTTTCAGCAGAAAATGTTAATTTTAAATTTACAAGGACTTTCCTACTTAAAGACATGTGTTTATCAAAGTACCAAAAAAATTCAAAGGAGCTGTTATTTTACAGGGCAAAGGTCATTCTAAGCATTTGGATTTACGCACGTACATTTGAATATAAAGTTCCATTTATGTTCTGACAGAATCCCATTTAAAATATCTTTAAGAACAAATTTTTTAAAAATAAAGTTGTTTCAGCTTTACTTCAGGAAAGAAAGAGATTGATTTTCTAGACCACATGCATAAATAAGTATCACATCCTCCATTTTTCTTTCCAACCAAAAAGTGCCTATGACCAGTTAAAGCTTTACATGCGCGCGCACACACACACACACACACTAGGAAATTTATTCTAATCAGCAGGGAAAGAACAGGAACTACACAAGAAAGAACCTCAGTATTTACAAATCAACAGATTTGGATAAGGTTATCTGTTTAAGGAACTCACAGAAGTATTATAAATAATTGCTGATGACCCTGATAAAGACTAACAGAGAAAGGGACACTTACCAGGTTAACCACTAATTTCCAGAAATACATTCCAATTGATAAACAAACAAACCATTCTCAACTTGATGAAAATTATGCACTAGAAAACACTTTCCTACTAAGGGTATGAAGTCCTGATCACTGCAGGGGGTTTAAAAATGCTTGCTATCTCTCAGGAATGACCAAGGTTTAAAAGGAAAAGAAAAAAAATCAATTCCACCTTGCCCAGGGAAACAGATCAAAGCCTGACAATATACAAAAATATTGCTGAAGTACAATACAACATAATGCAGCAAACTAAAATCTTGAAAATACTGTTTTACTGAAAAGGGTATGTATCTGATTTGAAAGCGGGTGAAGTATGCAAAATTTCTTAGTTCTCCTCAAAATTCCTAGATGCTCTATATTCATTTAGCATCAATCTCAAAATGAGAAATGCATAAAATTGACAATGCTTTCAAATTTAATCATTCATTAGGAATACATGAGGAAAAGCTGATTATCATCCTATTGCATAGAAACGTCCTTGCTTTTCTGTATGAACAAAAGCTAGTTAAGTTTTGCAAATGTGCACTAAGGAAGAAAAAACTGAGAAAAGTATGATACGGTACCTAATAGAAAACATTAACTACTAATGGTTCTGAGAAATAATTGCTTTCAGAGATTACAAATAAAGCAGTACAATTTAGGATAAAAAAAATAATCATTTCTTTCTGTTCCAAGATGAAACTTTTTTTACCGTAGCCTTCAACTAATATAACATTGTAGCTCTTTGTTGTATATTCACATTTTTAAGTTAAAAATTATAATTTGGGCCATGTTTATACACTGATACATATTTTAACTTAAGTAATACTAAGTAACTATGGGAAGCTCTGACAAAAGAGATCAAACTGATTCTCTCTAGTTTTCCATCTCAGGTATATCTTGCAAAATAAAGAGAAGGGAATACATTGAATTAGATTATCACTCCTCTTGCAGAAGAAATGCCACTTTCTAGAAAGTGGTCAGAGATAAAGCTTTGTCTCATTTTTTTTTTCCAAAGAGGTAGGGGGAGTCCTGAAGGACAGCGTGGTTAAGTTGAAGTAACACTGTTCTGTTCCATTATAAAGAATTATTTCTCTTTTGAATAAAAACATGCAATAGTAAATGCTACTTAGTGAAAGAGGGTAATAATAACTTCTTGGTCTTTGGCTCAGCAGTAAGTGTACTTCCCCCCCATCAAAAATAGTATTTCTTTACTAAAAGAACTGTGTTGATATTGCCAAAATTTTGTCTGATGTTTTAATTTGAGCTTCAAAGAAACTGCCAGGGCAAGAAGACTCCAAAAAGAAAAGATGTATTTAAATGCTTTAAAAAAAAAAAAATATGATTGAATGTACATTTTCACAGGACATACTAAAGAATGCTCTTGACATTTTATCTGATTTCTTCTCTCAGTTGCTTTTTAATGAGTCTCCAAACTCATGCAAATCTTCTCATTTACTTTTTCAGTTCTGTAACCTAAGCTACCATTGCAGCCAGAGTCTTTCAGATTATCTAAATAAATAAAATGGATCAATATGATGTTGCTTTATTTAGCTGCAAATAGAAAACAACCTAGTCTACACACATCATAAAATCAGTAATACATTGTTATTCATGTCAGTTATAATACAAAAAGACTCCTATAGATTTTTATATTGTTTTTATACATTTCAAACAACGCATACAAGCACATATAGGTTCTGTTGTAACAATTCAACTAGCAACTTTAGAGTGTTCAAATCTGGCACAACTAGAAGATGTATGCTTCACTCCCTCTTTGGATCTAGTGGCTTCATGGCTGTTCCTCCACTGGGACTCCACATCTCTGGGAGACAAATGGCAGGAAAGATGCATATGTGCTATACAGCTGGATGTAGCAAACATGATCGTCCTTGACATTCTGATCTATAAGCATCTGCATATCAAATGTACTGATATTAATCAGTATGTGACTAATCAGATTAAATCAGTCACGTGGCAAGGACAGCAGCACGATACACAATTTTCCCCAGCCACTGGTAGAAAGCATATGGAAACTCTGTGCACTGCTAACCTCAGTGAAGCTTTTGTAAGAACTGACAGCTTAGGTGTATGAAAGCCAGGGAGAAGGGAGAAAATGTAGAGAAAGTGTGTCATACCCAACCACCCTCCCAAGCTTATAGATTAAGCTCACCCGTAATATACCTAGCTTCTCTTTTTATATTCCACTGAGTATCATACTAGTTGGTAACACATAAAAAAAAAAAAAAAATCCTTTGAAGAACAAAAAGTCTTTATCATGTTTACAGTATTTCACTGAAATGGTCTCAGGAATGCTTCTCTACTTACATATAGCAACTCATATGGAAACATTATTAGTTTGAGACCTCATCAGTGTCACTGTAATTGCTCAAGGCTGGAAGGGACCAGGAAAAAACCCCAAATATTTTGCACAGTAAAAGCTAAAGCCAATTCCTCAATCATTCCTGCATGGAAGCCCAGCCACTTCAGTTTTATACATCACTTTAGACCAGCAATGCCTCATCTTTGTTTACTATTCCACCTATTTTGTGTTTCTTTTCCAAATCATAAATACAACTATGCAAACGTAAAATAGCTGTATCACATTACCAGGAGGGAATTAAGGAAAGAAAACCAAGCTTATTTTAGAAGGCTGCTTGTTTTTTTATTAGCATAGGAACTAATATTCACAAAGAATCTTACCTCCTTTGCTACTCACTTCATGAAAGTGATACTAGATTAGCTACTCCACTCCAAGAGACAGGGGGATTGATACTTATGGTTCCAGATTGACCTGGAAGAACTGTGAAATGACATAACTCTAAACTACAATTTTGGTTTCTGTGTATCCTTGCAAAGATCTGCCTTAAAGTACAATCATGTCAGAGATCAAAAAGCACTCTCAAAAAAAAATCCTTTGAAGCGCAAAGAAGTACATTAACACTTGTAACTTGAAAAGTAAGCACAAGCAGAACAGCGTTGCCTGCCACTGTTAACCACACCATTGTCACCTTGCAATCTGACAACAACAAAAAAAAAAAAAAAAGAAAGAGAATTTAGCTGCGCGATTAGTTAGCAAAATAACAGAGTTAAGCTTGCATGTGGCACAACACACTTCAAATAGCTTAAATTCCCTTCTACTGTATGCTAACTCAGGTAAAAAAAAAGTTCTCCTCCTAAACCATCAGTGCTACTCCCTCCTGTGCTGAAGTTTCCTAGTCCTGGCCTTCATTTGTATTATTTGTATTGGAAGTATATAAGATCTGACAAGATCAATGTCAATGTTATTACGGGAGTAAGCCAGAATAACGAAGTAATTTTATCATTCTAAGTCTCTATTTCAACAGCAAGGAAAAATATCAAGTTCTTCAATAAAAGAAAAGCAGTACAGGACTACCCAGAAATACAAAGGGAAAAAACACATCTACTTGAAGAACTGGCTTTAAATTGAAAACACTTGAGATGTAAGTACATGTGTTCAGAATTTGTGGACAGAAGTCAACTGAACATAGCTAACAAACTAGCTAACATCAAAGCTGAAAAAACCCCAAACTAGTCCTTCTCAGCCAGTGTGAGTAATAGACACCTGTTAAGATGTTCCATCTTTATCCACTGAGTTATTTTGAAAATTGATAAAACCAGAAACCTGTAAGAACTTGCTGAAGCCAAATTTGGAGGGTGAAACCCTGGAAACAAGTCCGGCTTCCTGTGCCTTTCGACTAGGTTACAGAAGCTGGATAAAGCAGCACAGTGCCCAAGCTCATCTGTTCTACTAAAATAATACTGAAAGGTCTGATTTTACAGCCATCTATTCTGATAGTTTTAAGAGCAAAATCCACAACTTGATGTCCTTACTTTAATGTACATTTATGTAAACGGACAGCAAACTGCAGAGCTAAAACTAACCCCTTGTTCTACCATTTAAAAAACTTTGATTTCAGAAGGGCAAGAGGTTGGGAACGAACAATCAACAACATTTAATAGCAGTTTCATCCAGTCTACAATAATTATGGAACTGTGGTGTAGGTTTTTCAGTCACAGGATTATATCCAAGGTGAAGCAGTTCCTTGGTACACATAAAAAATTCAGGGTTTACTGCACTAAGGAATACAAGTGAAACCAAAGAGGGTACTCACCTGGAAGACATCCTGGATCTAGTTCTGCTCCAAGGACTGCTTAAAATGTTTATGGAATGACACTTAAGTAAACAGAGAAGACTAGAGCCCTGGGGGTGCATCTTTCAGGTTTTTACCACCATTTGTGTGCATACTATGTGCTATATTCATGCCAAGCTAATGCAAAACTACATCTCCTATTAATCACAAAAATATATTAATGCCATACACAATTTGTTTAATCTGTTTTTTCACTAATTCTGATTTGTAATTTTGTACCAAATATAGTCCTTGTGATACAAAAATTATTTCTAATGCTGTAGGTTTTCATCTTTGTCCAGCAATGTCTAATTTATTCTCTAAATCCAGTCAGTATCAGAGAAAAAAAAAATTAGTCTCCAGGGGTGGGAACAAACAAACAATAATCCACTTACTCTAAAGTAAAGAAACCACAGTCTACACAAAAAATATGAACACAATCTTGCTGCTTGAATATTCTCTTACACTAACATCTAAAGAGTCTGAATATCACGTTCTTTGTAACAAGTTTTATGTCTGAGCGTGGCACGAAACATTAACTTGCCGAAAGATCTAACAGAAAATTCTTACTTGGGTAATGATGGACCAAATAAAAAATAGTAAATTATTACAAAAATAAAATACAGAGAAGAAAATTAACGTAAATGTTAACTTACAAAATATTCACTGAGGATGTTCCATATCAGCTACTGCAGAAGTCTGCAGTAAAGTGACTTTTACTTACACTACATGGCAAGAAGTACATTACTTATGTAGTGGCAAGAATGGGTTTTGCCCAAGTGAAAGCAACCATACAAGATTCCTACATTTTCTGGTTTCTAAACCTGCTTTTAAAAGTATATTTTTTAAAAGGATTTGACTTTTCCTTGAAAGTCTAAAAGCATTACAAAAGCGTATTTTGTGAATATTACTCCTGTCTATAACTTCAGTTCTCTCAGAAGTTAAAAAAAGTTATTTGGAAAAAAAGGCCCAAAACTCAAACATCTCAAAAACGAGTGGAAAAGTCTCATTTTCATGGGAAAGGGTTTTTTTCCCCTTCATTCAGCAGCTGGTATCTAGGATACTTCAAAAATTGAGCATTGAGGTTTCTGCTCCCCACTCAAAATTCAAAGTTTCTAAACAACATCGTTTGGCCCAGAAGGTCTAAAGTAAGGAAATACTGTCAAACAATATTACTCAATAAGATGAATCAGAAATTTCTTTTACATTATGCTATCTTAACATACAATGCAGTTGCATAAGACACTCCTTATCTGTTATCCTTTAAAGACCTTTACCGTGCATTGCCTAACAGCAGTTAGGGGTGGGGGGAAAATCATATTTCAGATGTGTTCTCTTTCAGGAAGGGTAAACAATGCATAAATGTTTACAAAGCTCAAATACGAGCATTTCTATAAGAACCAGCTCCCCTGGTTTCCCTAGCACAATCATCAATATTTATTATCAATGTTCACCTTGAACTGTAAGTATTTTATTTGTTCTGTTCTTCTGATACAGAACCAGTCTAACAGCACAAGCAGAACGTTGGTCCCTAACAGCACACCAAGGCATATCAGAGCAGCAAAGGCTGCTTTCTGTTGTTCAGAAAAGTTTCATTAAAGAGCTTATTAAATGAAGATTACACTGAGGCTCTACATTTGAATGAGCTGCTTCTGAAGCATTTCCACAAGCAATAAAGCATAGTTAAAAGCTGGAACTCCTGTCAGACTCCTCCTAAATGTCTGTATATAGGAGAGAAAAGGAATACAACATGGCACTTAAGACTCAGAAAAATGCACAACACCTGAAGTCCTTCATTTAGTGTTCAGTCATCAGTACTACCACACCTGGATTTGAAGCAAAAGCCTAATAAACACGTTCTGTTGCAATTAGTCTAGCTCTATCCACAGAGACAGCAAGACACAGTTCACACCAACAGTTATGCTGCTGTACATTGTTAACAATCTAATGCAAATGGCCTACACCACTATATATCAACATAACATACATGGGCTGTAGCGCATTTACCAGTACAGAAACAAAACATGAAAACGAGTATCAGTTTTCTAGCATATCTATAGTGACACCAGTGCATGAGGCGTTCAGAATAGAAGTTTAGAAAGGGGATGCTTCTCCTTTAACAAATACAGACATGCAGCCAGATTCTGGAGCAAACTGTTTCAATTTTTAAAACAATGTGTATAAGAGACCCTGTACAACAGTCCTAACTATGTAGTTACTTGATCTGTGGTGCTGAACTGGTGCTATGCAGATTCCTCCTCTTTTACCTCCTTAGCACAGTGGACAAAAGATAAAACAGAAAGTGTATGGCACCTAAGACAGAAGACAAGGCGAGGACCAGTAACATTAGATAAATTTCTGTCTTCACTATGTTATCAAACTAGGTATCAATTTTTCTTCTACATAGCTTTAATCAGATAGCCTCTTTTCCTGTTTTTGCTGAACTTGTAATTCAAACTGAATCATACTATTGAAACTAAGGCCTTAACGATTTACCTGTCATTTACTTTCCTCACCATTCACTTTGTATCTCCTACCTGGAACAACATATAAATTCAATTCTAACTCCAACATTTCATGTATCATCCCTCTTCCCAGTTTTTCTTCTAATTGACTGTATTTCACCAACTTAACCACATTTGAATATATAATCCACAAGAAATATTTAAAAACACACACACCCCCTTTTAAAAAACTAAATACATTTCTAATCATATTCCACTTCGTAAGAAATATCAAAGCATGTGTTTCACGACATCTTTTTTACCTATGCCATTGCTGTATCTAACCATCTACGCATAAAAAAAGTAGCTACTTTCACTATTCTTTCCAAAGAAATTCACAGTAAATTTCTATAACCTCACACACAGAAGTTACTTTACTCTATGGTCCTGAAGAAGCTTTAAATATAAACAGCAGAATACAGTGAAGTGATACATAAAAACCTGCTTCTCCCATACTACACAGCATAGCCTTACCGTTTTAATTTCCGCAGTCTCTGTGTTTATGCTTCCTGAACTGCATTTTGACATCATGATATCAGCTTGTAGATTAATCGCATAATTTGCAAGCTTCGGTTCTTAAAAACAACAACAACAAAACCTATCAACTAAAAAAACAGTTTGAAAAGGGAACTACAACAGCAGGGTCAATTGTGGCAATTCAGTTGCTTATAAACATTTAAACATGTCAAGCCTGCACTGTAACTTCCTGACAGACAATGAACTACTTATGTCCACCCATGAATTATTTTAGTTTAGTCTTAAAAATAAAAATTTAAAAGTGTGATTTCAAGGCTAATTTTTGGTAGTTTAAAAGTGCAAGGAAAGCATACTTCCCTAATCCTATTTACAGGTACTGTGATTAATAACTGGTTCATGTGATAAATACAGTACTATGTTCTACATAATCTCACTATGTTCTGTATAATTGTACAGCTTCCATGCACATGTATTTTCATTTTGAGTTAAACGTTAAAAAAAAAAAAATCAGAATTCAAACTTCTTTAAACTACTTGAATTTGAAGCCACAAATAATACAGTAAACTGATGAAAAAGCAACAATTGTTTCTTCCTAAGTACATTAAGATATGGGTTTTTTAATAAAAGTAATAATACTGTGCAATTAAGATGGTGATTTGCATAAAAAACCCATTTAGCTATACAAGGAGAGTTAGGAAAGATAGCCATTCTATAAAACTACAACTTAAACCAATACCATATTTAAGCAGATCTAGTGTTCTCAAAGCTTTAAAATAAAAAAAATTACATTATATACTCATCTAAAGTATGAGTTTTCCCAGATCTAAAGAGAGAATTTCTGAAGTCAATTTTTTTAAAATCAATACTGAAAACTTAAATGCAAAATGGATCTTGATGAAAATTTCTACTCCAATCAGTTCCATAAAGTTAACAAGGAGGACACTCCCAAGATTACTTCAGTATGTTCATTTTTACCTCAAATGCTGATGCTGAGCTTTTCCAGAGTCTCCAAGCCTGTAATTTTGTTTCACCCTAGGTAACCTAAAAGGCAATATAAAAAGAGAGCATTTTAACATGAACTGCCATAAAAATCAATTGTGCCATGTGGTAGTCTGCTTTCTTGCATTTTAATATTTAGCTCTGTAGCAACAGCACATGGTCCTTCAAAATCTAATTATCGTATCTCCTTTTTTGGCTAGGAACACAGACAGTGTCTGAAAGATCAGCCTGAAGTGCTCAGGAGGTATTTGCATATTTTATCTGCTACAGTAATTGCTAGTTGAGTCCAACCAGATTTATAGTTTTCCTCCCCTATGCTCCCTGCATGTATGTTTCACCTAATACAGTTATGAAATCTTGAAGAAACTTATCATTCAACACATAAAAAAAACCCAAACAACTTCAAAGAATGTATGTGTTTCCAAAAAAACAAAATAATAGAAGTTATTGTTTTCTTTTACAACAAGAATATGTAGGGAGCACAGCAGAGAAAATCTGACCAGTAGTGCATTCATGTACAAAATAAACCTACTAAAGTTTTATTCCCAGGGCTACGTTTTAAATTTGTGTTTGCACCATACACACATCCTTTTTTTTTCCTGCACAAAATACAGCAAACTGCTGCTAAGATGCAGCGAGTTTAACTTAAATTTACTATAATGTTCTTATTATGCCTAGGTTATTCATTTATTCACTGCCTCTACAACATGAAACAGAGTATGTATTCCATTGAACCAGAAAATACCCTAAGAACAGAAAACTGTCACATCTCCAGTAAAAATACAGAAATACACTTGATATTGGCAAGAAAACCAGAAAGGAACAATACAGCATGTAGTTACCCCACCATATAACAAACAAGAACAGGAAAAAAAAAGGTTCAACTCTTGTCAGTAAAGCTAATGCCATATATGGCTTCACATGGCAAATTTACTTTATTCCCTAATTGTAGATGGCAAACAAAAGGCACACAGATCAGTAGGCAAGATCTGGGAGAGCCAAAAAAGTATGTAATTCTCCACCAACCCCAACAATTTCCTTTGGCACATCAAAGCGGTAAAACAGAAGATTGCAGCTTTAATCCATAGGCAGACATGAATTACAGTAGGCTCTTTTAATGCCGAAGCCAACGTACAACCAGACAGGCCACATTCCTGAGATGCAGTCAAGTTCTCGTACAAAACAGTGGGCTTATATCACATTAGCATCTAAATGGTATTGGTGCACCCACTTACACAAAAGCCTGTTGCGGTAGACGGCCAATCCTTCCCGTCTGCAGGCCAAAGGCATCTGCAGCTTGCCAACGATCCCAGCCAAACAATGGACGCAGCTAGGGTTTACCACAGCAAATAACATAACCAACCCCTCCACCATTTATTAACTATAACACTGGAGTCCAATTTTGTCAAATTTTTTTTTAACCACATTAAAAAAAAAATGTATCTCTAATTTTACTCCACAGTGCCTGGGGATCTTGTTAAAAGAAAGCAAAAAGGGCAAAAAGGAAAAGTTAATGACATTGACATTGCTAAAAATTAATTTCTAGCATGTCTTCCATTGAACAGTAATGCCACGGTTTTTCGGTTGTTGTTTTTTTTTTTTAAAGATTTCTATTTAAAGCTCAACATTCACCCATTTTATGTAAAGGTAGAAGGTGAGAGTTTCAAGATAACTAGCTATTTGGACTGTTTAACTAGACACACCACAAACATCAAATACAGAAAGAATAAAGCAGCATCATGAAAAGAAAAAAAAAAATCAGTTCCTATAGAGACATCAAGAGAAGCACCCAAGAAATGACACACCAGTCACTTCTGTAAATCTCCTGTGCTCTAGAAATCTGCAAGCAACCACTAGTTACTTCCACAAATCTCAGCCAAGATCTTCAAGGATCTCTGCTATTTGCTACTTAAACATTTGCCAATACAAAACCCAAGTATCCAAATGTATCAAAGAGTACACAAAAGAATATATCAACAAGTTTATTTTTATTTCCTGGTTTTGTAATTCAGTATTTAAAAATAATCATGGTAATATGACACCTAATTGTTGCCATTAGGAAAAGACTGCAGAAAAAGGACTGAAATTTACAGTAAAAGAACTACTGACACACTACAGGCAACAGGCTGAATCCAAAACACAGACTATCAACATCCTTGTCTTCAACAACTTCCACAGTTAAAATAAACAGCTATTCCCTCCACCCCAATAATGATGTTACTATTTAATTAAACCATTATTCAAACAGTTAGCAACTTGAAAATGAAGTTCTTATCTTGCAATAAGATCTACGCAATTGGACTCTTAAGCTCACAACAGAGCTATGATGAAGTCTCTTCATGCAAATACAAACGAATTCCAGCAGGAACCCAAGTCCTGCAGCGTCAGAGGGGGTAAGGTAAAAACTACCATTATGATTGGAAGGAAAAAGTCCATCTGGGCTGGCATCCTGCCTCTCTGTAATTACAGCTGGTCGCAGATGTTGGGAGGGGTGTGTGTGTGAGACTGTAAAACAGGACTCATCCTTCTCCTCTGATGCGAGAAAATATAGCGAAAAACCTAAAACTATGCAGACAGGAGGTGCATAGATAACAGTAACCATCAACAAGCAGGCAGGAGCCTCCCCGTCTGCGAGGGAAGGCCTGCAGCTCAGCCCACTCAGCACTTCAGAAGGGACAGTTAGTACCCATGTAGGTGAGCTCCACAAGAATGTAAATCTTCTGATAAGGATGTGCTAATTGAAAAACTACTGGAGTGATAAGACT
>JAVJGI010000063.1:40909587-40920246 GCA_035590275.1 Ibycter americanus | reverse complement strand
GGTGGTGCGGGGGAATAATAAATATAATTGACAGCCTGGCAGGTACATTCACTGCAGAAATCCTGAAATTGACATGAAAACAGTGGGAGATAGCAAAATTTTGCAGTTATCAACACATCATTCTTCTGATCTGGGAAGCTCTTCAAACACTTCAATACTCTGACTTAGTGATGAGCACTGGATTACGAGTACTTTCTTGCCCTCATTTATCCTCACAGTACCCTGAACGTGACCAATTCCAGCAGGTCAGACTGACTAAGTAGTTCTCCAGAGGCCAATCAAATCCAGACTCTCTGAAGACATCCGTGAAGCAGCACAGAAGGCAATGGAGAGCAGAACAGCTGTAATGAATACATACATCCTTTAGGAAGGATCAGAAGAAACACTGCCAGCATTTAAATGACAAAGAACTCAATCTAGTTATGAGGGAATCAAAGGAAAGGAGAATTTATAGAAGCAAACCAGGAAAACATGCATGCAATCAACATCTTGGAATAGTAGAGCTACTTCTGCTTAAAAAAAACAGAAATAGAACCCTTCACTATAAGCCTTAAGGTGCTAAATAACTTGGTTTAAAAGCACGGGAATAATCAAGCATTTTAAGATAAATTACTCTACCATTAACAGCCCAATACAGCAAGTTTGATTAAATTGAAGGCATTAACCCCCTTAATTTAATCTTGATTTATACTGGGAAACCTTACATACAGAAAGGTTAGTTATAAAAGAAACCTTATCAGTTAGAAGCTTATTTTGGTTTTGTAGTTTTCTTTAGAAACAAGTGCTTCCATACTGGTATCAGTTACCTTGTTTTGCAACTATCAAATACAGGCATCTGATTAATTAGGAGGGTAGTGTCACAGCCATTATTAACACTCAAGTAATTACATCATTTAGCTTATTAATTAGTATATTCCATTATATTGAATAATTCCCCCCCTGCCTATAATGCATATTATGGTGTATTTGGAAAGAATTTACAACTCAATGCAAACATATCTTAAAGTTATCATTATAAAACTTTAAATTATGCAAAATGAATATTTAAATACAACTGGCTTTCAATTTCATTGACTAATCATTTGCTTTTATCAGCTAATGAGCTGACTTACTTGAGTAGGCATAAACAGATGCACTAAGATGCCGAAAGAGGCAGATAATTGATTGGTATGACTTTCAGAATGATTTAAACAGATTACATGCCTAACTTTCAATGGAGATTTGAAAGATTTCCCACTTCTTCCTCAGCAATGCTTTCTCAACTCTGAGCAACAGGAAATCTCACTTCTCTTTAATTAACAGATGAACTACATCTTTCTTGCACAACAAAAATCAAAAGTACTATTTGGAAAAATGCACAGTAAGCTTTCACCATTTTAAAGACCAAATAGACATGTACTTACTGAACATAGGATACAATTCCAACACTCAAAACTTTCCTTTTCACCAAAACTACATATAATTCATTCAAAAATGGCCATTTTCATAATTTACAGTTCAAGCTACTTCAGTATCTGCCAAACACATACTAAAACTAACTGGTGGAAAAAATAAAAACAAAAAAAAATCCCAGGCTGTAAGTCTAGGCCCTTCAGACTTGCAATATAAAAACAGTTTGGAAATGAAATTTTAGAGGTATATTGTTTTTAAAAGTCTGGCTTTGCTGCACAGACAAGACCTTAGAGAAATTGAGACTAATCAACTAAGGCAATGAAGTTCATTCAAAAAGTAAAAGTTCGTTAAACACTTATGGGCAAGCCGTCACTGAGAAGAGTGACCTTATTACTCCTCTTCTAGTAGGATTAAACATAGAACATCTGCAGAGGTTTTAACATACCATAATTTCACCAGATCGGTATTTCATTTTAGCTCTTTCAAATACACTCATAAAAATTTGTGCTTGGCTGTACAGTCAAGCTTCTTTAAAATAGTCACTGAAGAAATATGATCTCCCTGGTGTAGACAAAATACAGGAAAGACACTTTATATTTTATCACTTTCCTTTTGTTTTCATTCAGTGTTGAGACAAAATGCTGTATAATAAAAGCTCCCAGATCACAGCTTAACACGCATTTAATATGGCACTACTATACATACAAGAGCACCACTCTTACTCACTGTTCAACTTACATGCTGCCTCCAACCCTCTCTTACGCTGGCACAAATGTTTCCAGGTAATTTGTGACCACATCTAGAGACAGACTATAACAAAGTAAAGAAATCACACAGAATAAAATTGTTTCTTAGATGAGTTAGTTTCCTTAATCCACTTCACCATACAGCTTCTGAAATGCTTGCACCAATAAAGCTTAACAAATACCACTACCGGGGCGGACACAGGTATTTTCTTTCCAGCAGAAATGCCATCTAAAATGTATACAGCCCGAGATACAGTCTATGCACCTCAGACGCCTAACAGGAAAAAGGATCTACTGTTTTGAGCAGTACCTCCATGATCATATATCCCCCAATTAAAATGCAAACTCTTAAATAATATGAATATTTTACATTCAACTTTTCTACTTCAGTCTTTTTAATTAACCCTCTATCCACTATCACAATATCAAATGCAAATACTGCTGGCTAGTATTTCACATGAAAATTACACATAAATCAACTAATATTCTTATAAGTATGCCCATAAATTGAAACTTGCAAATATCATTTACCCTATAAATCCAATGGGATACAAAAATTTAGCCCGCACTTTTAAATGCTGAACTCCTAACACTGAAAGGCACATTGTTTACAGTTTAGATATTCCTGCTCAAAGATTTAATGTATCTTAACTGTACCATCACCATTCAATTACATGTTTTAACAAAAACTGCAGACAATTTTCACCATAAAACTGAGCTTAGCCTATTGAAAAAAAAAAACCAAACCACCACGGTCTGGAAAATTAGTATAGCCTAACCCCACCACCAGTTCTAGTCTGAAGGCAAATTTATGGGGTAGAGGAAAACAGAACCTTATTCAACTTGAGGAAAGAAAGAAAAATCAGAAAGTTTTCCTGATTCGCAAAGGTAACTTGCCTCTCTCAACTAGTCTAACTTGTTACTTTTGAACTTGCCATATAATTACTTATAAGACTTCTGTTACGGGTACTGTGGGGTCCTAAAGCTTGGATTTCAAGTCGAGGATTACAAATCTCTACCATGTTGGTGGCAAACAGACTGTTTAATTTGATTTTGTTTTGAGTTGTTTCAGGGGGGACAGGACAGGGCACGGACAAACCAACACTTTGGTTGATTTTTTGGGGTTTGTTTCTTGGTTTTTTACACCAGGACAACGATTTGCCCTTCTATCACTAAAGCCTAACCATGGCTTTCAAGAGCTTTTAAAGCTACTCAAAGTGTACCTGACAACTTGAACATACAATTACCAAAAACCCAAACACCCCATCACTTTCAGAAGAATGGAAAACTGGATAGCGAAAACCATCAATTTTTTAGGCTATCAGGTTTAGATTTGTATTTGATTATATTACTATCTTGGAATATATAATGACCAAGTTTGATGAAAACTGGAAAAGTTGTCCTAAAGTTTTTAGCAGGTTCTTAAGCACAACTCCCTAATTATGGGGTCACGACTACAAACTATCATTAGATAAAAATGAGAGGTTTTAAACCAGACACAACTTTGGATCTGAATTTCCCAAGCTAATAGCTAGTCTAGGTGAGATGCACTTTCTGATGGTTGTTACCTTTGTTAAAAAGCTGTTAAAACCTCAGAATAGTATTCACTAAAGACACGTAGTTAAATCCAATTGCATTTTTATTCCATTTTCATAACACACCAAAAGCTTCCCCCCACTTTGGTTCATATCCTGGACTTGCCACAGCCAATTTTCATATACAAACCCAAAAGATTACTGTAGTAATACACATATTTATAATAGCAGCTATTAACTATAAGTGAGAAAGTAGAAGGTTGAGAACAATATGAAACAATTATATTAATAGGTGAGAAGATAAATCAATATTCATAAAGATGATCAAGTGGGAAGTAGTATTTTGGGATCAGATTTCATAAGACTGCTGATCCAGTCCCATGGCAACCTAGCACTAGATGAAGCAACCCTACTCTTCACTGCTCCTTCCCTCCTCTAAACAGCTTTTGACACTTGTCTTGACTTTTTGGAAGAAAAAGTTCAGCACACTAACCAAGTGATTTTTCTTGACCTAGGCAAGTTTTCTGCTGGTTCAGCAAGCTGAATTAAAGTAGTTTATAGGGATCAGACGAGTATTAGAACTGGCATGAGGAGACAGTGTCATCCATTTTGACAGTCACTAGACTGCCTACATTAAGAAAACAAGCAAATTGGATTCAGCAGGTTTTTGACTGTCACTCAAAACCAGACACCAGCTTCTCTATTGCCAACTGTTGCTGAACTGTGTTACACTAATGACAATAAACCTAAGAATTCCAGAAGCAAAACTTCTTACCGTCTAGTCGAAAATTACTTGAACGCAGCAAAAAAACCTATTCTATGAAACACCTAGTGGCAGCAGATAGCAACAACAGGATGAACCACTAAAAGATTTTAACAAGCGTTAATAGTTGGCAGTCAATGTATACATTAGTAGCATTATTGGCATGCTACTCAAACTACTTGCCAGAAATCAGCACCTGCTTCATCATTATGCCAGTCACTACATGCCCTAAAATCATCCAGTAATTCCTTGTAGACCCTCATCTACTGAGATACCAACCAGTCAGCAGTTTTAACATACCATGAATTTTGACACTGAAAACCCACCTTCTATTCAGTTTAGGCAACACGTAGTCTTGAAAAGACCATTTTCCAGACAATTTAGTATTAATCAAAGCAGGTTTCACTTCTCAACTTCTATACTGCAGAGCATTAACTATGCAAAGATTACCATAGGGAAAATTACTCATCTCCTGGAAGTTGATCGTATGTCTTTCAAAACCCAGGAAGCTCATAAACGTTTTTGGCATTCTTCCAGTCCTTTTTCAATGAACTACTTCAAGGTAAAAATGCAGGCCTATGTTGCCCATTACCTTCATAAAACCTACACCTCCTCCTCCAGAGTTTTGTCACGTGTGACAGCTCAAATTCTTTCCTCTCAAATCCCCAGTAAATGATATACCCACACTTCTTCAGAGGAAGATTTCACTAAATTGTAGTCTTTCTGATTACACAGTAAGCAAATCTACTGATCTATTCAGCATATAAACATATGGACTTGAACACCTGGGTATACATTTCTTAATTTCTCATTTATAATCTTTTAAAGTATACAGACAGCTGCTTCTTGCCCTATCAATTACAGCTTGCTATGCGTCTTTAGTCAAAGTAAGTCTACTCAGGAGGCTGATACTGACAGAGTTCAATATTTTTTGGAAACAATGAAAGAAAAACTCCTCCTGCACACTTATAAGGTAGTCCATAGGATTCTGTTTAATTTTCATAAGCTAACAGAAAATGCAGACCTTGCTTACAGTAACTGTGGAAAATAACGAGGAAGAGAGGAGAGAAGAGAAGGATAATCCCACAGCTTAGTAACATGCCTCTGTCACTTTCCTCTTACGGTCTCTGCCGTTCATGCTGACTGTTCACTACACTGACAGAAAATACTGATTTCCTAGGGTAATTTTTCCTCTTATTTTGCCTCACAGAAACAGGAAAGCTAAGTAGCAAGAATAAAGAATACACACACATCTTCCTGGGGACTCATACAACATACATCAGAAACAGAGGTTCAAACGTTTTTTCTGTTTGTCCATTACCCACCTCCAACAGCTAATTGGGGTTTCTAAAGTTTCGGAGCTCATTGAGACAGCACTATGTCAGACAGCAAGAGTAACGAAAAATCATCTTCAGTAACTGAGGAGGAGGGAAGGGCACCTCTTCTTTTCCCCGCAACATTTTTCACAGACCTTACACCACTTCTTAATAACTTTACATAGCAAATTGGCAATATAGGCATCTAACTTTAGTGGAAAGATGACAAAAGGTTGTGGGTCACTGGAAAATATGAGAGGCCAAAGCTTTCAGTTGTATTGTGAGCACTTTCTTTCATTTCAAGCCCTCTTCCAAAAACAAAAACCTACTAGCCATTGCCCACGAAGGTAGCAAGGCAGAGAGGTTTGTCTGTTCAGAAACACAAAGCTTAAGTGAGGAACTAAAAGTCTTACTTGAGATTGATCCCAAGCACTAATAATCTGATTAAAGATGATTAAGTATGATCAGTGAACATTATGAATTCATAAAGCCACAATTAGTAAGTCAGCTTAAATACATCTAAACCAAACGCCTTAACATACAGAGGCAGAATATAAACATCGGAAAACTTTGATTTAGGCATTTGGATCTTACACTCAAAGGGGTGAAAAGAGAGATACCTGAATTAACTTGCCAAAACTCAAGTCAGTGAGAGAAGTTAGGTCTTCTGAATCCTAGACAACATCCTAACTACAGATTACCTTTCGAAGTTTTTACTATCAACTGTGAAACAACTTCATCTTTAGATAGGAAAACCTTGTTCATTTGTCCTTGAACCAGAAAATACAGAGCCAAAGTCACCATAAAAAGCCACTAACAGTTGCAAGAAAGCTGTAAGAAACTTGGATCTAGATCAGAAACAAAGTAGACTTTGCAAACAAAAGAGAAACATGAATTGCAAAGTTAGCCAGCCCAGACATGCTTGCATAGCCAAACCATCTCAATGGAGTCAAAGTAACTTTAAAAAGCAAGCTGTACTTGCCTCACTTCCTAAGGAAAGGAGATTTATGCTGTCAGTAAGTGACCAGGTCTAAAACTCCAAGCCAGTTTTCAAAATCTTAAGTTCTTAAACTTTCAAGGAGACCAATTTTTTTTACCACTACCCAACTACTTTTTAGCATCACTGCTCAGGAAAAGGCTGCTACATGGCTTGACGACTTATCAGGAATCAGATTCCAAAAGAGGAGAAAGGCACTGGGAACCACATTTTAATAATTAACAGTAAGGGGTTTTTTTTGTTTGGTTGGTTCTTGGGTTTGTTGGGGTTTTTTTGTACAAATGAAAAAAACACTAGGATACTGATGAGCAATGTAAAACAAAACAAAAAAATCCCAATGACAGCTAAAACAGTCCCAACTTGACCACCTCTTGTTTCTAGCACCCAATCCCTCAAGTCAGCAGTCACCCTGCTGCATCTCAGACACAAATGCACACTTATTCAGTGAACCCAAAGGAACTGATCCTTTATGAAGGGTAACAGAAGATGCAAAACATGAGCATAAACTGATCATGCCACCTGTGTCAACCGAAACAGGATCACAGATTCACGAGCGGTTGCACTTAAATAAAAGCCACAACAAGCAATACTAAAGTCTCTTGGACCCAGGAGTATTTATGCAAGGAGAAGCTGGGAGAATATTGCTCTTCCTTCTCTTCCCACCAGAGAAGGGCATTTCAACATCTCCAGTTGCATAACAATGCGAGTAAATTCCTTGATACTAGTTTCAGTTCTCTGCTTCATGACTCCAAAAGCTGCAGGAATTTGAAGGTGACAAATGTCAGGAAAAATTTACTTAACTAATGCAGTCTGCAATATAGAGCAGAAATAACGAGCAGATTTGAGATACACTGCTCCACGTTCAAACTTGAAAAATTATGACATTACTAGGTAAGGCATGCAAGAACTACCAAACCCAAGAGTTCATCTAATATAATATCATGGTATACATTAAAGTGGGCATTGCTTTGTCGTGTGGATTAAGTCTTTTAGAATGGTTATTTTTATTACATTCCTACATCCACTGTCCCCCTAAATGATCGACACATTTTGAACACTGAACCTTAAAATCCCAACCAAAGACTGAAGTTAACTTCAGCTAAAAAAATGAACTTTTATTTTTCACTATGTATCAGGTTTCTTCTCTTTTGGTTTACCACAATACATATGGAAGTCATGAAAGACTAAAAAATGAAGACAGACGCCTGGATGGTTTAAAGAAAAATCATGCTTTCTCCTCTACTCCAGTCATTCTTAGCCTTTAGGGTAGAGTGTTCTAAAAGCATACCGCACACAACTATATACAAGCTCCTGTTCTAAACAATACTATAATTATACTTTTTCTTTAAGGGAGTCACTTTCTGGGGAAAAAATAAATAATAATCAAACTTCTGTGCTATCAGTCTGAAGAAATTACTGTTGTACATATGAAGGTGATGGGATACAGATGGGCAGTAGTTACATAGCTAAGCATTAGGACATAGGAACCATCTTGCTATTCTGCCAGCAATCTGTCAAGCTCAGTATACTCTTGTTTGTGCCACCTACGTGAGGGAAAAAAACCCTGGACTTCCTCACAGAGCATTACGGAAGAATGGAACAACCTATCTCAATGAATGTTTTGATGTTCTACCTGCTGCCTGATAGACTAGATCATGCTCTGAAATAAAACTCTTTTCTGTAGTCTTAGCACTTAGTATAATGCTCATCATCCATAAAGTGTACAATCCTCTAGAAAAAGAAAAAATTCTTCCTGAGCTCTTGCTCTCAATTATATTCTACCGCTTATCTAAAGATACATCAGCATATTTCAACTCCAGGTTTACCATATCCATTTCAGTAAATGGCTCCTTGCTCTTCTAAGAGGGATACGCATGGTTCTGTATTTGGTTTTGCCAGTAACTTGCATTCAGTTACACACCAATGCACATTTAATCAGTTCATACTGAAAATGAACACGGTGTAGTGATACTTCCTCTAATCAGCTATGCTGAAGCAACTTTGTGCAATCTATTAACTTTTCTGAAAAACGCAAAACTTATTTTACAAATTTTTGAAGTGGGGAATAAGAAACATCTATGGAGTATATAAAACCCGTGACAACAGTTTTTCTGAATCACAGGTTCTGCTTTTTTTCTTCTCATAGGCTACAAACAATCAAGGTATTTCTCAAAGAAAGTGTAACTTCTATAAAAACCTTAGTGTAGTATCACGTCAGGCAAAATAGTTTTCTAGCTTGTTTCCTTCCTCTACCAGCAACCAATGGAGGGTATGTACGAATGAGTATAACAGCAGGGCAAGCAGGTACACCTTCTGCTGACCAGTCACCTTGATATTTGCTGAGTCTGAGAAGACACTCTTGTGTTTGACGGTCTCTGATGATTTTCCCTACAAATTGTTTCAACTTCCTCATAAACCTGTGGCATTCCCAACATGCTGCTGCACCATGTCTTTTAGTTATACATGGTGCAAAGAAATACCTCATTTGTTTTGAATCTGTAGAATACAGAAATCCTTCAAAAACAGGGGAACACCCGAAACCAGCTACCTATCTACTTTCGTCATGACTCCAAGCTTCACAGTGTCTCATCCCTCCACTGGCATCTCTTTCCTCTGGGTGAAAAGCCTTAGTCAATTTTCAATCTACTTTTCTCTTAGTCTAATACAACCTTTTTAAGGCAGTAGAAAGATAAAGGGAAAATACTCAAAATGTATTTAGTAGCCCCAGAAGAGATTTATACAATGGCATATTGATGCCATTTTCTTCTCAATTAATTGTTAATTCTAGCATCATTCATTTTTTGACTGCCAAGTACCAAGCTGCCACTTTCACAGAGTGGTATCACCAAGGTGCTTTCATGAACCGCAGTAGCTAATTCAGAGTTCAGCACTTCTGAATAAACATACACGTATTTTATAATCCTATGGATTAATAAATAATAACAATCCAATGATTATACACATAAAAGCACCTTCAGGCTGAAAACTTCTAGTAGCATCTTCAAAGCTTTTAAATAGACTACTACATATCTTGTAGAGACAGACAATGGGAAAGACAGACCCTTTTAAGGATTTGGAAGAATTATGGCATAATAGAAATCAATTTCAGTTTGTGTCTTTATCAACTTGTTAAAGTAAGCACCACCCAACCTACTGAATGCATACATATGCTGTTTGCACTTTAAACGGAGTATCCAAAATGACTTGCTAAATTAAAAACAAAAAGCATAAAACATGGTAAAACAGCGTAAAATGACTGTTCGCAAAGTTAATTGTTTTGATTTTCTGTTTTGTTTTGTTTCTCTAAACGTAGTAATAACCTCCCAACCTACGCACTTTCACCACCTGAGCCCACCACAAGACTTGGGAGTTCAAAATCTAAACATCAAAAATACTCATAACTGATCATCTGAAGTGCCAAACATCCTCCAGACTTTTAGCAGTTGAAGTTAACCGCACTACTAAGCGATTCCTTTTTTATAAACAGCAATTTCTGGTTAGTGATAGTCCACGAGAAACTCCCCTTTTTTTCAGATGTCACTTTCAATCGATTTCAATGCATTTCCCACCCATTCGGGTTCTTTTAGATTACCTAACACAGTAGCAAGCCCCAGTGCAAAAATATCGGTCTCTTTAACCTTTTGTTTTTCAACATAAGGCCGCGCAGCACAAGGTCTGCCTTAATCACGCTGCCACTACGCTCTTTGGCTCCATGCGCTGCCTTCATTTAAACTGGGAGAGGGCGGAAAGCAAGCCAAGGGAAGAGCCAGGAGTTTCGTATGCCGCCTTTAACATCAGCACTTCAGAGTGGAAACTCTTTTTACTGCCCGACGCTGCTGTCCCCGAGCCGCTCACGACCCGGCGGAGGGGCTCCGGAGGCCCCCAGCCCCGGGAGGCGCGGCGCGGCCCG
>JAVJGI010000063.1:40835074-40909062 GCA_035590275.1 Ibycter americanus | reverse complement strand
TCCTCCCCCTCCCTTCCCCCTGCGCTGCCGGCCCTACGCAAACGGAGCGCCTCCCCCACCCCTCCCACCCGTACCAACGGGGGCCGCCCCACGCCCGCGACGCAAGCCCGCTCCGAGAATTCCACCCTGCGCAGCTCACACGCTCCACATCCCCACGCTATGAGAGGAACCAGGCGATTGGCGGCGAAAGCCGGGTAAAAGGTGAAAGGTTCACAAGGCAGCCAATGCGATAGCAGGATACAGCATCAACCATGCAGCCGCCGGGTGGTCCATGGCCTCACGTGTGTGCGCGCTCCCCTCCCCCGCCCGACGAGGGCGAGACGCTCGGCCCCGGCGCTCCCCGCTCCCCCCGCCTCCCCTGCGCACGCGCTGGGGCGGTTCTCGCGCGCGCGGGTGGTGGAGGGCAGCAACTCTGAGGCAAGGGCGGCGAGCGCCATTTTGAGGGGAGTGTGGGCCCGGCCACAGCTGGGCGGTGCGGGGCTGCCGAACCGCCTCCAGGGCACTGCTCTTCCCACTGAGACAAGCGCGGTCACGTAGAGATAGATCTGAGAGAATGGGGGTGTCCTGTCATGGGGCTCCAGGCAGGCACTAGGGGAAGGGCGATCCTTTTGGCAGTGTCTGGGCAGAGCACCGCTGAGCTCTCTCATCGCTGTGTAACAAAATCCTACCTTTCCGTATGCCCAGGCGGTCACTTCTGTCAGGGGTGGCCTTGCTGCCAAAGGCAAAGAGCTGCTTTTCCACCAGGGAGTGGGCACCCTCGGCCCTTGCCGGTGCTATGCCTAGAAGGTGGAAAAAGTACCACTGGGTGTGCTTTGATCAGTGTGTACTCCCTAAGCAGCAGCTCCTTTTGCTGTTGCTCATAGCAGATTGTTGGCTAGCTGGACCACTGGTCTCACTCCAGTTTCTTGTCAACACTCATTTGCTTGACTGACATTAGTAGCTACTACTAATTTTTTTTTAAAAAAGTGTCCTGAAATTTCTTGGATTAAACAGCTGATGTAGGGTAACTCTTTTCAGTGAAAACCCTTCAACCACAAATGAACTGAAGGGAGATGCATGGTACTGAAACATGGGAACACAATTTCCCTTGTGCCTCACATGCTGCCATTTTCCAGCTTTCATTTTCATTACAATTGGCATAAAAACCTGGAAGCTGTGTCCTTGGAAAACTGGGGAAATGTAAGGCAATGGCAAAAGCCCTGGACAAATTATCTACCTAAACTAGGTTGTCACACAAGACTTCCATACAGTGCCTGATGTGGGAGAAGGTTCAGTTGTAAAGTGTGAATAACTGGTCAGTAGGATAGGGCATAGGACTGGAATGAATTTACAAGACCTAGCACATTTGGAGCTACCTTACAGTTTATTTTAACTCCAATCTCAGTTAATTTGAATTCCTTCATTCCCATCTCCCATGGCATCACCTGCCAACACTGCTATCATTGCAACTGGTGAAAGTCCAAACCCTCCACACAGATACGTAGCTAATAACCAAACCTCCAGGCTTGATCACTGCGTGGTTTAGATCCATAGCCACAGCCTGGAGCAGGTAGATGCTTAGGACAAGTAATGAAATGGATAGCTCTTGTAAATTCAGATTTGGAGTTTGAAAGTCCTTTGGCCTAGTGTAAGTCCTGATGGATTGTCAGAGAGCTGAAGGCAATAATCACATGCCAGTCACATTTGGTCACTTCCCCAAATGCAGTTTTATGGAACGAGAGAGGAATCATCCTGCTGAATATCTAGTCATCAATTACAATAGTGGTGGAGTGCAAAATTGCTGCTTCGCTCCTGAAGAGCTGCATCTGGAAGTGACCATGAAAAAAGCTGCAGCTGGCTCAAATCACCCTACCCGTTCTTCAGTGTATTGCACTCATCTTTTGCAATGTCAGTGTCAATGTTCAGCTGTTAAGATTTTCCTGTTACTCCCCGTGGAGTTAGTAACTCTTCCTTTTTATCTTGATGCTGCCCTTCTCAGGGTTTCATTTCTGTTATGGAGAAATGAAATTGCTGACCAACAAGAAAGGGTTTGGTTGTGGGTTGGTTTTGTTGTTTGGGGGGGGCTTTTTCTGAGCATGGAAAAAAGAACTATGCCAAAAGATGGACATAAGTGGTGAAAATATTTATGGTTCAGGACTCCAGTTTGCTTTGGTGTCATTTTAACTGCTAAATGCACAATTCAGTTTTCAAGATGAACTCTTCCTCCCTGTCCTCCACTCACACACATGTCTAAAAGCTCGATTACTTTTCAGTAGTTTTCTTACTTCTTGTGCAAGAAAAAAAATATATTTTACCCTAGTTTACCATCATGATGGGGTACACACACTTAAAGCTCAGAAGAACAGGCCTACCTATGGTGCTAATGAGTGGTATGGACTGACCACTCTTATAAATCACCATACCAAACTGTGAAGATATAGCCACATGTGGGCAATGTGGTCACTCTTGTGGAAGGAAATCTTTAAGTAATGCAGATATACGTTGCTAGCCTCATTCTGCCTCCTCCTGGCACTTTCTTTCTACAGTGGATGGATTTGGTTGTGTGCTGTATTTTGCTGGTCTGTTTGCCCTGTTGCAAAACCATGCAAGGTGTGCAGGTACAGAACCAGTTACACTTGTGTTAGGCCAGGTGTCCAGGTTGGAGTCTCCTACTCCTAACACCACGTATACTTGCACAAGGACCGGGGATTATCCTTGTTGCCTAATAAAGAAAATGATGAAGTGACTGTCATAAATGCAATGCAGAGACACTTCTGGCCAGCCTTCTAAGTTGTGTATGAGTGTATGTGTATGAGAAGGCAGAGTGTATGCAATGGAAGATCTGTCACTGGAGGTCCAGCGTCCCTCACGCCATCTGCACTTTACTGGGGACTTGCCATCTTCCTTAATACAACTATGCCTACGAAATCATTATGAGAAGATAAAGCTAACTGGAGCACTCTAAGGTTTATTTGAACCAGCCTTAGTAAAATTATTTCAGATTAAAAGTGATATGGAGGCCTAGGGTATTATCAAATTGTCTTCTTGGCTCATACCACTCTTGCTATTTAAAGTACGTCTTCTGTAATGCCCATGTTATTAAACATTACAGTATTAGGTACTTTTATAGCATTGAAGGGGCATCCTTCTGTGTTTTATGGATGGAAGAATAATTATATCCCGTGACAAAAGCTTAGGAAGAGGAGCAGCTGTTCAGTCTTATCCAGTGGGAGCTGTCAGAACATATTGGGTCTATTTTTCCAATTTTAGCTGAAATACTGAAGGAAATTGGCATTCTTGATTATTTCTAACATAAAATAGAGCAGAAAGAAACCCTCCTTAATCTTCTGCATGCCACGATTAAATAGTGAATTTTATCCAATTCAAGTAGGTTCAAAGAGAACGCAAACAGAATACTTAAAACACAGAAAACAAAACATACAAATGCCAGGAGAATTCTGGAAGTTATTTTCATATAAAAAGGGTGTCTTTCTCCACACTACTTCCTCCTTGAGCCTGCCTGTTGACAGGAGTTTTTCATTTAAAAGCACAGTTAGGATAAAATTTGTGCTGTTCCGTATTACTCTATCACGACTACCCTCTCTCCATTGCAAGAAATGGAGATTTTATGTCATGTGCTTGTATAATGACAGCTAATCTTCAGAGTTTAAGCCCAAATGAAAAAATTACTTTTATGTTGATTTCACAAATTTCTTAGAAATATTTTTAAAGTAAGATGAAATCATGATTGTGATGATACAAAACTCTCAAAAAAATCCACATATTTTGAAGTGCTTTGGCATTCAGTGTTTGGTAAAAACCACACAATGAACCACAAAACCACAGCAAACAGGCCATTGGATGAAAAGAATAGAATAGCCCCACTAGTTAAAATCGAGAACAGAGTAAATAATAATGTACCAAACTGAAGCTTTCCCCATATCTTTAGCACTGAAAATACTTATTTTTTACTCCATAGGATAACTGTTGTGAGACAACAAGAAAATGGAGATATTTACCTCCCTTCCCCTTTTAAAAAAATCATCAGTAAGGGATGGGTGGCAGTGGTGGTTGTGGTGGTGGGGTGGTGGTGGGTGGGTGGTGGGGTGGTGGTGGCGGTGTTTCTGTTTTTTCCTGTTGGGTAAAAGTAAAAAAAATTAGGGTAGAAAAGATGAAAATTTCCATTTAAAAAACAAATAAAATCACTGTGTCACAAGTAATTGTCTTTGTTCATGCTACAGAACTGTCCAATCTCACCAGTGGAAACCAGGCCTTGTGCTTTTTGGTTCTACGCATCTCATCGAGTTCTAAAATGGACTCTGAAGAGATTCGTTCCCATGAGACAATGGTGACCTCTGTTGTTCCCTCCTGTTGATACCAGCCATGATGCTATTTTGTCATTGCGGCACATGGTATTGCAGTAATGCACTTTGAAACAAGCTGGCAGTTACCGAGAACATATGGTCTGGAGTGTTGCATTCACATTTCTGGCCAGGAAAGGATGTGTCTATTCTGTACTCCACTTGAGGAAATTTAACTTGAGACTTTCCTGTCAAACAGCCTTTTCTCTGGCTACCAGGTTTTTCAGTTTATAGCTGTGAACCACTGCAGAAAAGAGCAGTTGCAAACACTTTAAACCATGGTGCTAATAATAACCCCTGCCATGTATTATGAGAAAAAGCTGCAGGTATGATTATGGAGGAGGAAGTTGGAAGAAAGAACAAACGAGCCTATTTTGAACAGATTCCACTCCTAAAACTGGAGCTGGGATTTTAAAAAAGTGTTAGTTTGCACAAATGTTTTGTTCCACCCTAAAATGCCATTTAGAATCTTTTCGGGGCATGCTTTCACACTTCAGTGACCCAGACTTTGTAATTCCAAACAAGGATGTTTTCCCTAGTGTAAGAGGAACTTCAATATTTTTAACTGCTTTAGTGTTTTTTTGACCTCTTTAAACTGCTTGTCTGCCTTTTTAAATCACTATAAAAATGGGATATCAACTCTTTCACTCTTCCTATTCAGGGACTCGGCATCGATGACTACTGCTTAAAAAAAATGTAGTTCCTGATTGTGGAAACCTGTCACTTAGCAGAATCATAACTGGGAATATCTCTCCCCATCCATCACTGACTTGAGCAACTCATGTAATTCCTGAACTTCACAAGCAGCTGCAATGACATGGTACGAAAGACCTAACATACAACAACTAACAAAAGTTCCTAATGTCCTTGAGAAACACACTTTTTTACGCTCCTTTTTTGCTCAAGAACCAAGAAATATCGCTTTGCAATGTGTAAATGTACTTAGCTGCTCTATTTATGCTGATTCTTGCTAACAAGCAGAAAAAGCATATCAGCAAAATGATAAATCAGTTCCCCAAGGTACAGATCAACCATAAAAAAGTAATGCAAAAATAATCAATTCAAAGTATTTACAGCAGGTGGAGCTATGCATTTTGCTTTGATCATATGTTACATGATACCGCCAGGTAAAACGTGTCTGGCAAGATGGAGAACACCAGTGGTACTGTCTAACCAAGGGATGGAGTTAGTCACTAGAAGGCTGCATAATTGCATAAATTACTGCAATTAACTCTCCTGGAAATAATCCTTATAACACCTACAGAAACAGCAACTCAAGAAAAGATTATTGCTGTGTATTGGTCTCAGTAGAAATCACAACTCAGGTCTAAGGCTTTGTTGTATCTGCCCAGCAATTTGAAGGTACTTCTGACCCTGCTGCCTTTTGTTTACCATCAGGTAAAATAAGCACTGAAGAGAGAACGAAGGTTTCAGTACACACTAGTAACCAGAATATAGGCAGGATGGCCATAGGTTATCCTTAGGAGGTCTAGGCTCCGGTACAACCAAAGTGTGTGTACTCGGTATACTTGCATATGGTTCCTCATCTGAAATGAATCCTGTGCTTGTCTTCATTGCTGCCATGATCCAGATGGGTATGTTTCCTATGCTGCATTCACATCTTCTTTAAGCTATAAAGTGTGTTTACACAGCAAGGGTAAGGGAGATTATTTTTGCAGTTTTTATCAGAATTACTTGTATCCCAGAACACTTAGAAGAAATCAAGTCCAACAATTCCTGTCTTACTGCATTTAAATTCGAACTAAAGTTTGGATCCTATACTCGTAAAAGTTCACTTTACTCCCACCTTCTGAGCTGATCCATCTTGCATATTTGAACTTCAGCCCCTGCAGTCCACTTGCAAATTCCTAACCACATTGTTGGTTGCAAAAAAAATTAACCCAATGAAAACAAAAATCACAAACTTTTTGTCCTCCACTTATCATTCATGACACCAATAAAAGCTACTGTCTCAAATTATATCTAGAGTTTTTAAAGTTAAGGTAATGCAGAATGCAGAAATGGTAGATGCCCCATCCCTAGAAGCATTCGGGCTCAGGTTGGAAGGGGCTCTGAGCAACCTGATCTAGTTGAAGATGTCCCTGCCCATTGCAGCGGGGTTGGACTAGATGATCCTTAAAGGTCCCTTCCAACCCAAACCATTCTATGGTTCTATGATTCTGTAAGTCAGTACTGCTAACAGGACTGGACCCAAATATCCCAAACTCTCAACAGTGTTATGAATATTCTCTTACTACCTACAAGGATTAGGTATGGGAGAGGATGGTCCAATAGGCAGGTACCAGCTACCCCAGGGGTGGCGAGAAACACATTGAAAGCACATGAGATGATTTATTTTGTAGAAGGAACAGAGGAACTTTTACAGTTCCTAAAGCGTGATACCCACCAAACTTTTAGAGAACTCCATTCCCCATATACTGTTTTCTTTGTCTGTGTTTATCCAGTTTAGACATATTTTTCAGGAGATACATCATGGGGCTGATTCTGAACTGTATTGAATCTCTGTTGTATTTTATTTTCCTTTTCTCATATACTGCAAAGGGAATTAAGGTGTAGAGGCAAGAATGTAGTAAATAGGAATCAGTACGGCACCTAGTAATTTACTAATCCACAAGTCTAAACATTTGCATAGAAACGGGCCAGATAAACTGAATTGTAAGAACAGTAAGTAATTAAGCACAACAGTTTTTGTAAGCTTTCTCATGGCTTGCCTTTATAAGGCGTTTCTATGCATTAATAAATTAATAAATTTTCACCTTTATAAAAATACAGAATTCATTCTGTTTGTTGATCAGAATAAAAGTTTCGATTCTTTATCCAACATTAAAAGTTGCTTTTTGGGTAGGTGGGGAAACAATGCACTTCATTAATTTGCTGTGTTTACTGAGATCTTCTCAGCTAAAAAATGAATATAATTTCTGACCATACAAATTAATAAATAAATAACTAATACATAATAATATACAAAATATATAATGTATATAGTAATAATGAAGAAATAAATAAGAACAAAATTATTATCTCTCCTGAACTGAGAATTTTGAAGATATTTACTTGGGAGGAAAAGGACAAACCCACAAATAACAGATTATATACAGGAAGCCTGTCCATTTATTTCAAAATTGGAGATTTTATAAAATAAATTGGAACTATTCACTAGTAAATACTATTCTTATTACAGCATAACAGTTTCTAAAAACATTTTCTTTTCTAGTGTACCAACTATACAGAAGAAAATATTTCTTTCTCACAAAAATTAGCTTTGAGCAACAAGTGCAAACATCCAATACACACCACTGACTGAAAGCATTCAGAAGAAATGTATTCAAAAGTACACAAAAATGCATCTCCTTCAGTGTATCTTTTGATACCACTCAAATCATCCCAGCATTTGTTCTTGTTTAAATAACCATCATTCCTCACCACTTGCCAAAGAGAAACATGTATTTAAAATATTACATTCCTTACTTACAAATGATTTCTTCAGAATAAAAGGCCCTCGGTAACTCTTTTTAAACTAGCACTTTAGAGATTACATTTTAAACTGGAGAACTTTAACCACAAAGGTAAAACAGTTTATTCAGCTTTTTACACAGCAGAATACAATAGCACAGTGGTATGCCTACTAAAATATGTTTTGTTCAAGACAAAAGCAGAAGTTGAATTTTTTATTACAATAAAAATAGACTTATTTGACTTGTGTAAGTTATTTGGCATTAAAAAGTGATGGCATTATATCTCTCAAAAATGAGCAGCATATAATTTGATTTAATATATATATTTAATATAACTTGATTTAAATCAGACCAGTCATTTCTAACTAAACAATGGTGATTGTCTGTTACAGTCCTAATAATGGCTGTGGATCAGGACCCTCCTGTACGAATTGGTCCTTGGACACGGAGCAGATCTGTTCTGTGAATCAAAGAGATTCCAGGAAGGCCCAATGGAAGTAATGAAACTACCTGGGGAATAAAATATTACCTGACCTGAACACAGCAGTGAAGACCAGGATCTAGCCTTCTGTGGAATGGTAGGTTTTAGTATTTCTAACTGAGTTAAAATTATTTATTTTTATTGCCCCTTCAACTTTTCATGAAGAAAGAAGTATATTAATCACCCAGGGGGCAGTTTTATGTTCTGGAGACATAAACTTAGACATTCCCCTCATGGTGAGAAAATAACACAGGTCTCATTTTTCCGTATCAGCAGTAGCAGCTGCCTGGAAAGGAGTCATCAAAAGTGAGGTGGAAGGAAGTTTTCCATGTCTCACATTCAGAGGAGGAAAGAAATACTTTGATGTTCCACAGTTTCAGTTCAGATAACCATGATACAAACATGGCACTTGAAAATAAAAGGGTTAATTTTTCACCCTTTGTGAGCTCTAGAGCTGTGTCAAGTGACGGACAGAGTAAGCAAGCTATCCCATTCAGAATATGACTTTTTTATATCATTTAATGTGCTTATACCTCCCATCCTCCTGCATGAGCAGCTTCACAATCTTGGGGCAGCATGGGCTGGAACAAGCCATACTGCAAGTGCTCTTTAGATACAAACCTGGAACATGAACAATTGTAAGTTGGGCAGCTGTAAATTAGCGTTATCAGTAGTATGCTGAGGGGAAGGATTTGACGTTATTTACCTGACAAAAAACTGCACAGTGTGGAAATACAAAAACTCAGGGTTTTTTTACCTCCATTCAGATCCAGTATCTATTAGCTCAATGGAAAATAGCGGGCAACCTATTGACAGGGTAAGAGCTTTCAGCTGTAGTGGTTTGGGAACTTTCATGGCCACATCCCAGCCTGTAACCTCACCCTCATTGTCCATCCATTCATTTCCCGCTGCTGTTCTCTTAAGGAAAAATGGAAGTAGATGCTAACATCCTAAAAGAAAAAGAGGGCTGATGCTGCAGAATTTAGGTAAACAAATGCTATGCGTACAATGAGGTTAACTGAAGTCAGTGGCATTGTTTGGGTACATTGGGTTTGAGGGGGTCTAGCGCTAAGGACAATGCATAGGCTGCAGCTACTTCCTGGCCTATGTGATTATCGTCAATTTAAGTCCTCTCAGGGCCGGATCCTGTAGTGTGTGCTTAGCACACAGATGTGTTGCATTGACTTCCACAGAAGTAGAGGAACTGAACACATCACTGGATGCATTCAAGTTTGCGCTTGGCAAGAAGGGACTCCAAGTACTTAAAGCTAGCATAAGTGATAATGCACTATTATAACTATTACCTTGTTAGATGGCTGAATATGATACCACATAGACTGGCCAAATTAATCTTCTAAAGCTCTGATTCTGTGGGGATTGGTGAAGAAAACCCTAAACAAAACCACTGGGGTTTGCATGGCACCCATGTAAACTCAGTGGAGCACTACTTGGATAAAGAAGTTACAGTCATACTGAGCTGGAGTAAACCGAGAGTCTCCAGAAGATGTACAGGATTTAAGTGTGTTTAGACACCAAATATCAACATGTAGAAATTTCAGCCTCAGGAAGCTTTAATGGAAGAAAGTAGCTTAATCATTCAGTATATTTTGCAACTTTAGCTAAAAGTTTAACATCACAAAATGACACATTGCTATGCAGCTTTAAGAATCACACAATTGTATTCAATCATTTCCCGTATTTTTCAAGTCTACTGTTCATTAAAAACTCTTCTGCTTTTTGCAGTTTCCAGTTTTCCTATGGATGACACAAGCAATGCATAGCTTAATGTTCATTGTCATGAGTCATAATTAATAAATAATCATATCACATACATAGAATTTTACAGGTACTCTTAAAATGGTTTTACAGTTCTATTAAATATATAGATAAAATAATCACTGCTATATAAAAAATCATTTTAAAACAGCTGAACTCTCAAGCTTTGCATAAAATTCTGTAGACACATTCATTACAATCTAGAAACTCAATAAAAATACATTTTAGAGCTCAATCCATCAAAAATATTCATGGCACAAAAGTGATTGTCATTTTTTTACTATAATCTGTGCTTGCCCTACCTTTGCACTGATCATTTCCTACAATTTAGCAAAGGCTATATTCAATTCAGTTTGTAGATTATGTGACTGTTTAACTTGAACTCTAAGACATCTGTCCCATAAATATTTAGCAGGGTTCTGTCTTTACCAGCATATCTTTCCTTGCACTTTCTATAAAATCACAATGAAACATTTTGGAGTTAAGTTACAAGACTACAGTAACATTGAACCATCTTATTATAGATGTCTCTCAGTCTTTAATGGTGCTTTTGTGAACACCAAACATCCTTTACGCAGTGATCCTCAAGCACTTCCTGACACTTACACTTCACAATCTTATGCTACCCATACATCTTCTCAACAACAACGGGTTTTAGAAAGGGTCTTAACAGATCA
The DNA here is from genome assembly GCA_035590275.1 of Ibycter americanus. Classification (NCBI taxonomy): domain Eukaryota; kingdom Metazoa; phylum Chordata; class Aves; order Falconiformes; family Falconidae; genus Ibycter; species Ibycter americanus. The sequence goes on along the minus strand of JAVJGI010000063.1, from coordinate 40,898,312 downwards.
GTACCCTTGTGTACCTGAATTCTGCTGCTAAATCAAAATACCAAATGTGCTCAGTTCAAGATTAGCGTTTTCCAAAACCCTAGACAAAAATTCAGAAAAAACTTCCTTAATCAGACAGTGCAGATATCTGTTGGAAAACGGATAGATGATAGATTGCCCACCAGCCTTTAAAACCTCCACTACCTCAAGCCAGTCCTCTAGCCAGCAAGTTAAATCAGGCTTTGCCATAGTGAATGCTTCATAATCAGGCTTTTAGACTGTAAGCTCAAAATAGGACACGAATCCAACAATAGGCATCGTTTTCAGAATGGGGCACTTGCATTGAGGGATTGGATCTTGCAGCGTGGAAGAAGAGATGCAGGCTTACAGGTCAATTTAAGTGGATGAAGCTGCTGCTTCTTTAGATGTCATTTGTTTCAGTTCCAAGTAATGGCAAAACTCCTGAAGAGTTCAGTCTCTTTTTATGCACAGCTGACGATACCCGTATAATCACTCTTAGCTTTTTACCCTGGATCTTCTCACCCATGGAATGGCTGAGTAAGGTACACTGCTTCTGTTATAGCGAAACCACAACCAAACAAACCCAGATATGGCAAGCAACTTAATACCTAGTATCGTGGACTAATTTAGAATTTTTTTCAGCTATTTTGCATGGAAGAAACAATCTTCATCCCTTAATGGGATGGGATGGAAAGCATACATTAGTTTAAACATTAGCTGCGATGACCAGGACAATTGCTGGATGCTGTTTGACATTTAAACTACCTCATCTCACTGTTTCAGTCACTGTTCATCACTGGGAAGTAAGAAAGAAAACCCTGGGTTTTCTCCCTATTGGGAGAAAATACTGTGTAATGAAATTGCCAGCATCAGTGCATTCCCATTCACATTTCCATTCTTTATGGATGTCAGTTGTTTAGATGAGACATGCAAAGACTTCCTGATTAATTCTCTTAGGAGAAGGGAGAGAAGACAGAAGGGAGCTTACTTCACTTGATGGAACTTTGATAGCTGTGAAGTTCCATCAGTTGGATGCGTCTAAGAAGCTAATCCAACTCCAGATTATCTCTGCTGAAGACTAAGAAACATGGAAGAACCAGAGAGTAAGATAAAAAAGCTCAGAAAAAGCTGTCATAAACCAAAGGAGCCTATGAAGAGTGGCACATAACAAAAACTTGTCAACACTTTTGCTCCAAATTAATGTGCATTGCTACTTGCTGCTATTAAATAGATGCTGTACCCCAAGCCTAGTATTCACTGGTTTTCAGCATAAGGATATAAAGTTTCTTGTATTAAGTTTTATTCTTTCAGAGAAAAAGCACTAGCCCTTCAATGTTATATTTGAGCCTGATTCAAGAAAGCATCTTCAAAAATTCTAATACAGGTTTTCTTTCAGAAGAAAATATCACTGTCTTCATCAACAAGCACAAACATGTTCCTGCATCACAAAATCAGATGAGTCAAAATGTTGAACATTTTCATCAGCAAGCTGAAAGACTATTTTTTTAGCGTATGTTGATTTACACTGAATTAAGTTGGGAAGTTTAGATCTGTTCCTCACCAAGCATAAAGGATCTTATTTTTAGATTCATGGGGTGAATCCAGCTCTAGTCAATGGTGACAGGAGAGAACAGGAAAGATTTCAGTTTCCTGTTGACTGAAAGAGGTTCAGAAATTTATCTTCAATGTTTAAAATCTCCTGCTGTGCACTGCTGCTATTGAATTCTAACTGCAGCTCAGAATAAAAATCCCAGGGAAACAAAAACCTTAAAAAGAAGAATGAAGTGTGATGGACGGTTAGGATTATCCCAGCAGATACATGACTACAAACAGGTACCTGGAAATAAATGAAGTTCTTAGTTCAGCTGAAAACTAAGCCAGGGCAGAGATACACCTTATGCTACAACAAAATATCTAAAACTTACAGCCACGTGTTGTAACTTTTGCTCAGTGAAAATTATAAACCCCTCATTTTATGAAGCACATTGCAGCCAAACTTGCAAGTTTTCAGGTGGATGCAGCAACATGACGTAGTCTCATAAAGTGTACTATGAAACTAAAAATGTGCTGATGAAAAATAGTGACTTCACTAAAAATCACACAGAGAAAAACTACTGCTATCCAATTGAATTTGAAGACTTCTCTTTTCTCCTGTAATGCACAGGTACCTTCTCTGCCAAAAATCGTAAACCAAATATCCTAAAGTGATCACTGATGTGGACAAAAATTACAAGATGCAGAAGTGGCTCAACCATGTTTGTGGACGAGCCACAGGAGTCTCTTCAGTTGCACTAGAAAGTCAATGTCAGCTGTCAACATTTCTCTGTATTTGATTTTACATCTCTCTTTTCTTTCTCTATTGATTTGGGCACTTAAAGGATATTTCTAATCCTTTTACCATGCACTTGTGCCTTAACAGTAGCCTCAGAAAATTATTATTATTTTTCTATCTTCAAAAAAGAGGATATCTTCCCATGATCTGCTAAGTAAAAACAGCAGAGAAAAGGTAGAAGAAACAGCCTCAGAAGCACTGGGTTACTTAAAAAAAAACCAAAGAAAAACCAAAACCAGAACCATGGTATCTCTTCCTGAAAAAATTACTAAGCTTCTTGATGGCCACCATCAGTAATGTACAAAAAGTCTTATTTCTTCAGGTATTCACTACAGAATTTTCTGGGCCAAGATTCCCCATACGATCCCTCCTAAGAAGCAGCTGGCATGTATGTTCTTCACACTTCACAGAATTATAGAATCATTTAGGTTGGAAAAGATCTTTGAGATCATCAAGTCCAACAGTTAAACCAGGACTGCCAAGTCCATCACTAAACCATGCCCCTAAGCACCACATCTACATGTTTTTTAAATACCTCCAGGGATGGTGACTCAACCACTTCCCTGGGCAGCCTGTTCTGATGCTTCTCCACACCCAACTTATTCCCATGAATTAAAAAAAAAAGGTGCAGGATAAAAATTAATTTAGATCCTAAAAACCCAAACTCCCCTATCCAAATAAACCCTCAACCTGATTTTGTTGCTCCAGTGGATTGCCATTGGAATTGTAATCAATTCCTAGGGTAAGTGTGTTCCACCACCTGCAGCTCTGCTCTGCCTCCAGCTCTTCCAAAGAATTCAATGGAAAACGTGAAAAAGCATTTCTAGCCTTGCCCTTGTAGGTGGGCCAGATTCATGGGCAAGCCAACACCACCCCTCTTCCACAGCTGTCAGGCCCTACATAACTAAATGAAGCCAGAAGAATAATTTTTGAAGACTAGAGCTCTGGATTGTTCATATTTCTACTGATAATTATCTGGTTTTATTTAGCATCTTATAAAGCAAGGCACAAATGTACAAAATTGCGTCTACTAAATCTGGTTATTTTTATATATATGTACACAATTATCATAATATAAAATGTGCTTAGACACTATCATAGCACAACAGTAGAAGAATTGAGGACAACCTGATAATAAACACAAATACCAGGTCCTACATATCTGTTTGTGCTTCACCTGGAGGAACATATTCATATGCAGATACACAAAGCAATCCAGTCACCGTCCTTTATTTTTCACCACCTCACAGAGATTAAACTTTGTTGCTAAGAAGATGTGGAAGGAGTAAAAGGCAGTAGACCAGCACCCAGAAGAAAATGACGAAGTAGAATAGCTCTGGCTGGTCAACAATCGTAATCTCATGAGCTGGTGCTGGAGTCTCACTTGCTTCCAAGTCCTTTTTGTTCCTGAAAACAGGAGGGAATTTGATAAGAGACAGGAAAAAGAAGACACACACACACGCACGCACGCACACACACACACACGCTGTTAATATTTTCCATAAAGATCAGAGGGTGGACTAAAAGACATCAGTTTAATGATCTTTTAATGAACCATTTCAATCTAGTCAGTTGGAGTCCAAGCTAGACTAGGAGGTGCATCATGGGCTTCAGCAGTGTGTTCCCTTAGGAGCCAATGTACGTAGCAATTAATCCTCTGAAAACTGGACAAATTCTCAGGTAGTTTAAATACATGCCATTACAGTGCAGTCCTTTGACATAAGGTGAGTTCCATCAGTCAAAATGATGCCCTTTTATATTCAGAACGGTAAATATAGCTCAGGGCAACACATACCACACTTTCACAATTTTACTTATACGCTGTATCTGACTTGGTACACTTTCCCCGAATCATCTACTTTCAGAGCTTCTCATGTCAGACACCAGAACATTAAACAGAAAAAGCCCAAGACTTCCAGAAACCAGTTAGCAGTTGGGGTTTTGTAGGACAACTCCAAAATTCAAACTTTCCAAAGTTCCAGAGGTAGTTCATAAGGGCAAAGCCTGATGGACTCTGCCAGCACCACTGAGCTCTCACAAAGAGAAGAAAAGGTCTTAAAAAGGCACAGGATGGTACACTCATTTCACAATTTTATAATACTGTATGATCACCTGCTGGTAGACTATTTTTTAATCTACTTTTGGAGAAAACTGAGTTTTGTTCTGTTTTAGTGAGTCCTTTGTCTATCTTGGGGCATCCTACTTGCTCAGATATATACTTGAGTATTACACAAAACTTGCTCAATATCAGTGGTCTGCAAACAGCTATTCATGTATTTTTTTAACAGAAGCATAAGTGAGATCAGGACACTAGATCCCAATAATATTTTGTATGTTTTCTGCATTTAAATGCAAACATCATTTTATCTGGAAGTTCTGGGAGGTACTATTCAATATCAGCTGAGAGGGAAAACCTAAAGCAATCCTTGTTTCTTACAGATACACAGAACCTAATACCGAAAGGATACACGTGCCGTGTTCAGGATCCATCACCCTAAGTCTAAACTAAACACAGATACAAATTATAAAAACTCCTGGGTGCTTTAACAGAGGCCAGAATTCCACTGAAGTATCGTCTTTCCCTAGCACTGACCATACTAAACATTGTCTTGACAGTCTTCTAAACCTGGAAAGAGTCATCACTGCCAGAGGGCCTCATCTTTTAAGTCCTCCCACTCTTTTCTTGGTCTGAAATCTCCACCAAGTGGGGAAGGTGCTCACAGTCTTTCTTAGACAGCTGAATCTTTCTTCTTAAGTCAAGAAAAAGCATTTTAGTCAAGGGGGAGATTGAGCAGTAAGGAAGTTTTACACCCTACACTTATGGAAAATACGGACTCGGAGCCATTACACAAGACATCAGTCAGTCTCTACCATTATAGTTAATTTTCATTTCCCTTTGTAACATTGTTAGAAGTACCTAGGAGTTATGGATTCCTTGCCAAAGGCTTTGTCAGAATAAGAACAACTCACCTGATAATTAATGGATTTTCACCCATATCTTTCACCTTCTGCTCATTTACACCATAGGTTTCCTTAAACAAACCAGGAATACATTATAGAAAAAAAAAATTAAAATTCAGCATTTCTCAAACTTGGTAACTGTGTGTTTATTTTATGCAGAGTATGTCTAACATTTGCTCAAATAAAATGAAAGTGTGCTTATAAATTTATTCCCTGCCAGCACATCCACCACTGCAGTCTAGCACACACACAGAAAAGGAAAAAAGTTGTGAAATTAGAAGATTTTTTTGTTCTCAACTGCTTTCATTCAGTTGAATAAAGCTCCCCTTATTCATGTATATTTCCAGTAGCTCTGACAGTGTTGCAAAACCAAAGCATCTGTGTGAAACCCCCGTTTCACTGAACACCGGTGGCAGCATTTCTTTACTCCAAGATGGCCAGAATTTTATTTTGTGCTGAAAAGAGCCATATTCCTATCCTTGCTCAGTGTGCCCAGACTGCTGATGCTGTCCCATCCTTCTGACTTAAAATATAAAAATCCAGAGCTCATTTGTATAGCATGCTCTCCAGAAACCAGTATGAATTACATTTGTCAGTAAGGATACAGTTTCACATTACAACTAAAATGCTTTTAGGGTTAGTTGCCACTATTGAGATAATACAGTACCCTGCTACTACAAAGGAGAGGGAAAAGGCCCAATCTTTCATAAAAAGTGCACTTCAGCAAACACCCAGCATTTTTGCAGGGCCAGGACCAAGACACCAATACACATACAGAGAATGCACAAACTAAGACACTGGAGCAGCAAATAAAGGCAGCTTCAAAGAAGCAAAATGATGCAGCTGTACAGTTGGAACAAAGTAAGCCTCAGAGTTACAATAGATTTAATTGTATTAGGTACTCCTTTGTGAGTTTGTTCAAGGTTCAATAATGTTCAGTTTCATATATTTAGGAGAGTTCAGTAAAGCATTTCAGCTATGCCTGGTTTTGGCACTATATTAGAAGTCACAGGGCTTTTGTATTATCACAGAGCTTTATATATAGAGTAGACCCTTTTACAGTATGTGAATTTTTGCAGTTTAAGAGAGACAGAGAAACAGTGATAGGTAAATTTCCACATACTTACCTCCTCAGAAGTATTAGGAAATCTTTTTCGGAGATAAATGTTGGAATCACTGTCATTGGTTCTGAAATGTATGTAAAAGCAAAGTTTTTTTAAATTCCTAAAGCTAAGCTGTGTTTTGACTTCCAAGAGAGCCACTGCGATTGCACATGCTAGTTTTAAGCTATGCAAAACCACAAATATGCATTGTTGCATGTGTTAGAATATGGACTTGAATTTATCAGTAACATGATAAAAAATAGCTTTGGGAAAATCTGACCCACAATAAAAAATCCATATGCTCAAATTGGACTGTTCTCTGAAAAATGGTATCTTATAGGGATTTTGGACCTTTGATATCATTGATATTTAAGTGAGAGTATACCCCAGGTTTTATGGCTGTCTCTACAAATCAAAAATTGACAGACCTTGCAGGGAACAGAAAGCTTTAAGGATACAATGGGTTTTTCTAAGCAAACTCTTTCAAATTCATTACAGTGCTATAGTGATAAGCATCAACAAATTGCAGTTCACATCCTGCTCAAATAAATGTATTTATTTGAAGAATAAGAACTAAATTAGAACGTAAGAGGGAACAGAAGTGAATGGAGTAAAATTAGCTGAGTGTCTCCGTACTGGGTCTGGCTGGGGTGCGGGTGCAGTAAACTTTCCCTACAGCAGCCCCAGTAGGGCTGTGCTTTCTATCTGTAGCTAGAATGGTGCTGGTAACACACCCATGCTTTGGCTATTGCTAAGCAGTGCTCGAACAGCACCAGGGCTGTTGCTCCAATCCCCCTGCCCCAAAGGCTAGTAGGCTGGGCTGGGCAAGAGGTATATTCCATATCATATGAAGTTGTGCTCATCACAGAAAGGAGGAAGCTGGCAGCTGGACACACACACACTCATTATTAAGGCATTTGTCTTATGAAGCAAGCACTACGCCTGCTGACGCCCTGCTTCCCAGGAAGTGGCTGGACATCACCTGCTGATGGGAAGTAGACAATAGATCTTTTTTTTGTGTGTGTCTCCTTTTGCTTTGCTTCAATGTGTGGTCTTTGCTTTTTTTTCATAAAACTGCCTTTACGTCGACCCATGAGTTTGTCATCTTATTTTCTCCCCCCATCCAGCTGAGGATGGGGAGTGAGAGAGTGGCTTGGTGGGTGCCTGGTGGCCAGCCAAGGTCTGCCTACCACAATCTCATTCACTTGTTCATAGACAGAAAAAAACTCCAACAAATATCTATTGGAATGAAGGAGTGTTACACTTCCACATAATGTCACAATGCACACGGATTATTTCATCTATGTTACAAAACACTCTTTCTGTTGGAAAAACAGTTATAACACTGCCATGTTCAAAATGCACTGGGGTTCCGGTTGGGTTTTGTACAGCAAAGTTTGTATAGTAAAGTCAAATCAAGACCCATTGGCACTGAATCACTCAACACGTTCAAGAGAAATACAGGAAGAAGCCAATGAGTCCCAATACACTGCTCCTAAAAGAAGTCTACAGAAAACATCCAATGGGCAGGGCATACTTCAAAAGACCAGGCATTCATACCAGTTAGGTTAAGGCAACGTTAATGTGAATACCTGGTAATCTCCTGGCAAACAGCAATTTCTTCCAGTTTATCTTGTGACAGAGTAGCAGTGGCAACTTCTGAGACCTTCAGGTCTTCTCCTTTGATCATATTTTTCCCTTCTTCCTCCCTGTTGCTACTTTCTTCTGGTCTCTTCATGGCTACTGATAAATCCTCAAGGTGTTCTACTATGGTCTGTTGAAATTAAGAAACATTTTCCATTAGTCAACAAGACTGATTCCCCATCCTTCCAAGCCCTTCCAAGTATCTTAGTGATGCAGCCAACTCAGATGCTAAATTGCATGTAGTATGAGATTGAAAGTCTCACTAAAGAGAATAAAAAGCAATTAATTCCTTAAAAATGATTTTGGATACACTGAGCTATAAAGTATCATCAGTTCAATGTATATACAATTAGTTGTCAATTATTTTTATATAAGAAGTCATGACATGATATGTCTCTTTGAATTAATCCACTAAGACTTTTTAAAATCTGTCCCCAATTAATCTTTGAAGCTAACAGCAAATTGACTTTATTACTCTAGTAAGTGTCAGGACCAAAACATGTCCAAGCAACTTGTCTAGGCAACATGTAGAGTAACATTAAATGAACACATTCCTGAAAAACAGTCTAAAATTACTGCACTGGAAAATGTGTACAGCAATTCAAAATCAGTGTCTGCAAGAAGAGGTGCAGTAGCAAATTGCCTAAATCCAATACGCAGAACAATTGCTAAGAATCCCCCCTCTTTCTCCTCCTCCAGTGTAGAAAAGCCATCATTTTACCCATGTAAGTTATCCCGCTCAAATTGGTTTAAGTTTTTGTAGGCAAAGTTACTTGGATTCAGACCTTTGTCTGCATCCCTTCTGTATCAGCTATACTACTTTCTGTTCATATTGTTACAAATTATTAAAAATATCCTCTGTGATAATCTTTTATGCCTAGGGATTATACAGGAGACTCAAACTACTTTAGAACATAATTAAAATTCACTTTTTTGCACTACTATTAGTATTGGGGCTTATTCTCTCTTTTAATGTCACATCTTCTGAGGGATCTGCAATTCCGTTGATTCCAGTAGAGGGCTGTGGCAAACAGTGTAATGGACAGGAAACCAAGTACATTTTACCTACTTCTCCAAACATTGCAAAATGAAAGTAAATGAAAACATTGAGGTCAGATGCTAAACCCCATATATACGCAAAGAAATGCTGGTAATACAAAAATAAAATACCTCAGGATGCTGTGGAACAGGGGAATCTCGATGGTTGGTGGCCTTTTTGCCATCTTTTTCAATTTCTAACTCTTCTCCTACTAGTAATGGCACTTCTTTTTCATCGGAAGAATTCATGTCACTGTTAATATCTGTTGTTTCTTCCTCACTGTTCTCAGTATCTGTTTCTGATGGAGAGACACCTAGCTTATTCCCTAAGTCTGGCGCTGGAGCATCTTCCTTGTTGTTCTGTTCTAGTAAGCCCTTCTCACATAAAACATCCATTACTGTTTCAGAAGAAGCTTTGTCATTTTCAGTATCATAACCTTCAGTATCAATACAAGGCTCAAGATAAGCATTCAAAACTGCTGATATGGGAACATTATAATGTGGATAATAAAAGAGATCATGGGGTATTACAGATACTTTTGAAGAACTGGGTGGCACTTCAGCTGAAGACTCAACTTCATCAGAGCTGTGCATGTCCTCTGGATTTTTAGATACATCTGAGAGAGAGTCATCAGATGTTTCATCCTGTGTAGATAGTTCTTGGCTTTTGAGATCAGAACCATTCAGTGAGCAATGGTTAGTTTCTATTGTTTCAAAGACAGATGATTGCTTTGTATGTTCATTTTGTGGAAGTTTCAGTATTTCCTCATTTAGAAGATGAAGAACATACTTATGCGTATTTTCTTGCTTTGAGGTATCTTCTGGTAAAAGAACTGAAGTCTGGGGTTTGCTCTCTTCTACTTTATTTATAGATTCATCTGTAAGTATACCTGAAGTCCAGGATAATGGACTCAAAGAAGAAGTATTGGCTGAAAGGCTCTTAGTTTCATTGTCATATTCAGTAGAGGTTTCTTTAGTTAATTCTTCAGAGTAGTCTTCAAAAGAGTCAACAGAATTTTTCTGATCTGTCAGAAGGGCTCGAGAAAGGTCATCGTTCTGTTTCAGTGGATCATCAGATATGCCCCCTTCACCTGGTATGAATTTATCACTTAGAACCTCCCAAGAGGAATTTGATTCAAAACTGACAGATCCTGTAATTTTCAGTGAGGTAGGCCTCTGAGGCTCCTCTTTAGACGTTTCCTGTGAGTCACCTAACGCTTGACTCAATTTCCCATTACATTTTTCAGGAACGGTTTCTGACGGAATTCTCTCAGGGGTGTCATGAATATGAACCTTTGGAGGAGCAGGATGACTCCTTTCATGATTAACAGTATACATATTTTCTTCACTTTCACTTAAAATCAAGATTTTGCCTTCCTTTTCTGAAGGTGTGTCTTTGATGTGGACATATGTGGACTCAATTGGAAGCTCCTTGTCAGGATCTGTAAAGTCTTCCTGTAAGTGATGATACACCATTAAAAGACAAATCATACCTCAAATACCATTTTATTTTTCCCAAATCACTACAGAAGGAATAACTACCTAGCCCATCGCCCCATTACCTTGTGAATGGCCAATTAATGAATCACTTATTTTGAATGTAGGGAAACCAATCTGGCAAGTCAAGTGACTTGAACAAAGCTCAATGTCAAGAAGCCACTTGTACAGGAACATTAGAATGCAGACAAGCCTACTCCTCAGTTGTTAATGGATCCATCTCCCTGCTGCACCTGCGGAGACAACTGACTTGGCTTTTTTACACAATCTCAAACCCTGGGAATAAAATAAATCTAACAAATCTACTAAATCCACTGTGAAATATATTAGTAGACTAGATTATTCCATTCCAACAGACTGCGTCTAAGATTAAAAAAATTAGGCTTTTTCTTTGTCCATTAAAATACTCACAAGTCTTAATGTCAACAAATCTTATGGCTCATTTAATCTAATAATAACTAGATTATTATAATAATTCTAATTCCAGTGACTTTAGTAATGTTCACCAATTTTATAAGCTACAAAATACATAACAACTGGAATCTTCAGTCAAGAAATGAGTGGAAAAGCCTTTCGTGTAGGAACCATCATCTATGTGCATGTACTTTAGCACAAAAACTTGCCCAGATACTCAGGGGACACTGAGTCCCTCGGGGACCCTTTCAAACTGAAAATACTATGTTGAACTAGGTTTGTCTGGAATTAGGAGCAGCTTCCACAACAGTTTTTCAACTTATGCAGATCTCTTCTCCAGTTGCTGGAACTTCCCGTTTTTCCTGGAGTTTTCTGTCTCCTATCTTTTAATTCCACTATAAGATTAACCTCTGTTTCTCCAAAAGACCTTTGTCAATCCCTGACACTGTCAGTCCCTGCTTGCTCCTCAATTCTGTATTTTTGATAATGGCTGCATTAAAGTCCTGGTCCTTTAAGCTGCGGTTTATTTCACGCTTACAATGAGTGCTTTTGACTGCTGCACTGACAGGATTCAGCCTCTGGTATCTTGTGTTGGATACCTGCTAAATTCAGATTGATGTGGCCCTCAAACATCAAAAGACAGAAGTCAAAATGAAATTCAAAGTCCAATGAATCATCATAGATGAAGGGATAAATTTCAGCCTTATTTAAGAGTAGTATAGCAAAGTAGTAAAGCTCTACGTAACCAGTTCTAACCACTGAAAGTTATAACTGGATGTGTTTAAAAGCACAATTCTACCTAAGCATTTTAGCAATCACCAATGAAAGCCCATTTGACTGGATTTAATGAAAATATGAAAAATTAAATCTGAGCTTGTGGTTTATTTTAAATAGCTTAGCAAGACACCTGGAAGATAAATACAGCAATATCCGACTTTATTAAATACATCAAAGCAAATTAAAAACATGATGTGATATAAGAGTAAACACATACCCCTTCCAACTCTGGGAAATGTTCCAGAAACTGTGCCACGTATGTCACAATTGACTGTTCATCGGGTGACTCCACCATGATATCTATGGAGACAGACGCAAGGGGCTTGAGCACACATGGCTTTAAAATGCTCTTGAAGAGGAACAGATCATCAGACATTTATCCTGCCTTTATGATGGGAGAAGTGACAGCTACACTTTTCTTTTTCTGACAGATAAGAAAAATACTTTTCACTGTTGATGGTACTCTTAAAAGAGTTCTCATCTTATTCACATTGATTTTTTCCTTTTTCCAAACACATACCAAATCTGATCAGGGTCCCTTTTCATCCACCTTCATACTGTCATTTATGTTGATGTCACTAGACAGTGATCTTGTTGAGTGACAGCATAGAGGTTTATTTTTAGCAGGATGGCTCAGTCTTCTAACAGGTGACCCATGAAAGTGCAAATAACCAATCTGTGCTTTCAATCATAAAATTAAGGCCTAACACCTGTCTTGCAGAGTTCAGTAAAAAATACTGTAAGAAGCAAGTCCATTTATATACATGTATTTCTATACACACACGTGTATTTATATACGTAAACATAAGCATACATATCTGTATATATGTATTGTAAAGGAAAAACTGGAAGATGTAAATACATCTGAATAGATATCTACCCATTTTCCTGGTGTGGCAGACTTGCACACTTCATCCTGGAGTGACATTTAGTCTCTGCAGACTGTAGGTGGTAATGAAACAGTGCTGATGCAGTGAGACACCTCTCAGCACAACAGGGTGGTGATTAATGCCCGCTAGTAGCACAGATGTTACATAGCACCTAAACATTAACCAGTGTACCTAGCTAAAACTATGGTAAGATCTCTGTCCCCAGTAAGCTTACAGATACGACTGGAAGCATACGACCTATGGAAGATATAAGCCAGCGACCAATTCTTTTTTATTTTTCTTATCAAGCAGCCCAACACACTGATCATATCAACAGCCTAATCACTGGGAGGCTTTTGGTAGGTATCACAATGCAATATTCATGAATCCATTACAGTTTCAATGTTACCCAACAAAGTTGATGTAGGCGTTTTACCTTCTGGTTCTAGGAGCCGAGGAACACCCAGCTTATTCTGTGCTATGCTGAAAGCATCCTCCAGGTTTTCTCGAGCTGATTTCTCCAGTGCTTGCTTCATGTCTGCCAAAGTAGAGTCTATTGCTTTTATGATAGCTAAGAAAGCAAGGCCACTCCTCCAACTGCTGGTAAAGTCCTGAACTGCAACACCGTACCTAAACACAATTACATACAGTTGGCTGTGTTACAAAATCCAAAGCAAAGGCATAATCATTTTCAAAGGCTCCTGAAAGTTAAAAGTAAGGTTGCTGAGTTGCACTAGTCATATTTGAGATCTTTCTGGATTTCAAAACACACAAAATAACATCCATAAAACACATGGATTCACAAACTGGATTAGAGCGGCTAACAGCTGACATAAACCTGTTTGTAGGAAGTAGTTAGTAAAAACAAAGCCCTCAAGAACTCAGCAACCACATTTAACATTCATAAAACCGAATGTCTCTGTGATTCCTGTTTCTGTTGCTCTCCAGCATTTTAATACCATAGCTTGGGAAGACTGCCAAAACTTAAATATTTAAAAACATAAGCATAAATGATTCACATTCCTGTGTACTAGGTCTTCTATAGCAGAAAATTGTGCTTTGCCAAATGCAAATGGTGTCAGTATATGTATAAACCACAAGTGTGTTAGATGCCCAGAGTTTTGGAGGAAAAAAAACTCATCAAGCTTGCAATGAAATACAGCCCCAGAATAGAAAATCCTACACAGATCATTGGATAACAGGATTATAATGATGCTATTACATTTTTAATAGTGCAGTTGCAAGAAAAATTTTCTCCTATTAGATGTTTTCAATTTGTATTCTTTGACTGGACTGAAAAGTCTATGGCCTTTACTTCTCTGGTCCTCACTTTCCTTGTACCACCTCCCTGTCAATGACAGTATCAGCATTATTTTGGGACTACAGCTGTGCTTCCTCTGTGGTCTGCACTGGCAGCACTGAACTATGGATCTCAATGGGACAAGTCTATCCACACAACAAGCACCCTTAGCTTCACTGGAGATAACCAAGGGGTAATATGGCCCACAGGACAAAGTGTTTAAGTTGTAAATTTGTATCTTCAACACTAGACACAAAACATTTGTGTTCACAGGCAGATTTGGACTTATAAATCCATAAACAGACAAAAATGCCAGATATTCAGCTATCCAACTTGTGTAAGTAAGTTTGAGCCATGCCCTCCTTAAAACTCTGGCAGTCATTGCTCAGATAACAATATATGTAAAATACACGCCAAGCATTTACACAAGCACAAGACATCTTACACTAAAGTTTTTTAATCCGACAGTAACTCTGCCAGGTTAAAGCATTAGTAGACAGAATGCTTTGGCAAAATAACTGCTTTTTTATTAAAGAGGGGAGAGATGTTTTGAGCAATGGAAATGGACCTAAGTGTTACACGTTCATGAGAAGTGACTTAAGATTCACCTCCTTCCCCTCTTGAATTCTGAGGAACAATAGGGGCTCTTATCCTTCAAGGCACTCTACGGCACACAGAGAAGCTCCCTCAGGGCTGCTGATTAATTTAAAAGGCTGTTGCTAAAGTATTTCAATATATTTATTTTTTCAGTTCACCCCTTGTTTATGCCTCCCCTTAAATTAGCAAAAGATATCAAATAGACTGTGTGAAAGCCAAGGGGTAGGGGGAGGAGGGAATGATCCTGTTTTAAACAGTGCCAAGCAGATTAGTGCAAGTTAACATTTAACACTCAAATCATGAAGCCAGCAGCACGCACAGCTTCAAGGTCAGACGGCTGCTGTAGACACAAGGCCGTAGTGATATACCCCCTTCAGAGACCATGTGCTTGCAAACTTTGAAAGCAGATGAAGCCACAGCGCACAGTAACACACACAGGGGCAGGAGAGAGAAAAGCGATTCAGCTTCAAAAAGGCAGGCAGCAAAACACAGTTTTATGCAAGAGTTTGTTAGCTTACTTTCTGGTTTTCCTCTGAACCCAGATTAAAAGGGCTCTGATGGCTTTCCGCTGATCCTTCACTGTAACAGACATGTTTCTCTCCACGCTGGGAGTGCTGGGGTGGGATGTGTCTGACTCTGGACCACTGGGCCCAGAAGACAGGCTGGAGGAGGAGGAGTTCCTGTTGAGGTTGCCTGTCAGCTCCTTAATCTGTAATAAAAGGCAAAACACGCAGTGCTGTGGTTTAACAGTGGCTGCATGGAAAACTTGGTGCTTGTTTTCATGCAATCTTTAAAGATAACAGTGCCATAACTGAATTCTAAAAGGTAATTGTAGACCTGTCCATTATAACTCTTGCCTTGGATTGCACAGGTGAGACAGCCAGCATCAGCCCAGCTGGCAACCCCAGGAAACAGAACGGGCAAGGTTCATGATGAACTGAGCAAATTCGCATTAAACAAAAAGCAAAGAAACATGTCCTTGAAAGAAAAGTTAGCTTAACAGAAATTGTTCTCTTCACAGAACTTGTTTAAGTGAAATATTTTTGGTCAAGAAATGGTGACCTGCAGCAGCACTCCTGTCCTTGGTCGGCATTTATATTTGAGTCCAAATTATCCACTCTGCTGCTCTTAGGTCCTGATGCCCTCTGCTGCTGGGGTGACAGATTCTGGTCGCACCATCTCTGCCTGTGAGTCTGTCTGGTCAAACTAGTGCTGTTCAGCTTGAGGAGCTCAGTCAGGGAGAAAAACTGCAGTGCAACTTTGAGATTATTTTTTAAACCTATAGCCACTTCTTAAATGAGCCCAAGAGAATGAAAGAGCCCCGCAGTCTTACAAGAGCTGCAGAACCCTCCCGCCATCACTCTGTTCGTTAGAATTTGAAGGTGCTGCCCAGAAGGTAACTTTCAAAATACATGTAGATTAGGGAGCAGTTTTAATCTAAGCCTGGTGCTAAACCAATTTTCAGGATCAAATCAGTTTTTTCAGTTCCAGGCTCTTCAAGACCTTTCATTTGGCCATCTACATCAGTTGCGAATTTTTGCCATGTTGAGCAAGTCTCTGGAGATCAGTGATTCCACATGGAATTTCCCACCACACTGGACCAAATCCAGAAAAGGTTATTGAAAATAAACTGTGACCTGGAACCAAACCTGAGACGTTGGTTCAGATCCAAGAAATCTGGAACAGAACCCTGAGAAGGCACAGGAGAGAAGGGAAAGTAGTAATCTGAAGCTCTAATTCTGGTCCAAGTCAAACAAGGGCTTAAATTGTCTCCTATTTACACCAAAACAGGTCCAATGAAGTAAAATGAAAGCAGCTGCAGGTATTAAATTAGCCTGTATTAGGAGAGAAAAGCTCAGGTTTAGCATGCTGAATTATGTTCCTCAGGATTAAAAATCGATTTAAAAATCAGTATTCAGCTGGAATAGATTGATACTATAAAGATTGTTCACTTACAATTAAAGTATTCAAGTTTTATTACCTGAAAAAACAAGATTATATTCCATATTAGTCCAAGTACCAGAGAGGAATTTCCATCTGCTATTTCTGCTGCATCAATGCTAACGAGCTTTACCTGTAGAAGAGATCATAAATTCAGAGCTGAACTCAAAGAAGCAAGGTAAATGCAAATAATGCACTCAGACTACTGGCTATGTCCAGAACAATTCTGCCACTGACTGGCCAGCCAAAAAAGCAATACTGAAATCTCGTGTTAATAATAATTTGCCCTGATCACAACCACCCTGCTCATGGAACTCTTATCTCAAACCCCCAGCACTGTCTGTAGGACAGAACTGAGC
This sequence comes from Ibycter americanus, assembly GCA_035590275.1. Lineage (NCBI taxonomy): Eukaryota > Metazoa > Chordata > Aves > Falconiformes > Falconidae > Ibycter > Ibycter americanus. Next base: position 40,881,480 of record JAVJGI010000063.1, on the reverse strand, counting down.
CCAGTTCTGCATCCTCAGGACCACAAACGTTCCTCTATACACAAGTGGAACAAGATGGTGCCCTGTCCAGCGGATCCTACTCTTAAAAAGTAGAGAGTCACTTCTTGTACAAAAATTAAAATCCTTAATAGGATCTGCTTACTTCTGTTTTGCTATGCATCTCCTTTCTCCTCGCTTATCTCACCTTACACAGCTTGTCACAGAGTTCTGATTAGATCAGTTAGCAAAGGATAGGGTTGCCTAATCCAAGCAAACTCTAGACTTTCCCACACAGAGGTTTCTTCCCCCTGATAACACCAGGATGTTATTCTCTTTCGACAACACAGACTTGGTTTTGGCAAAGGTCATGGAGGAGGGAGGAAGCAAGGAAGCTGTCAGTACTGCATACGGCACCCAGACTGAGTTAAAGGCCAGCATACAGCCCATTTATCACTTAGAAATCCTGTACGTGATGAATCACTTAGCAGTGCTTTACCCTCCTGCCCCAGTTCCATAGAAGCTTACTCCAACGGGTTCCACCCACTGCGGTTTAATATCTAACCCTACCCTGAAGCTCTTGGCAGCCAAGCCATTTTGCCAACACTTTCATCACCACCCTTCACTAACCGGTTTGGTTAAACTGAAAAAAGGAAAGCAAAATAACTTTATCTAGTAGTTCACACAACAGTTTTCAATCTTAGCAAGAAGACACCTCTAGCTGTCATATTTCAAGGCTCAGATTTCTTGCTAGCTCCAAGGTATGTGGCATGGGAAAAACTTAAAGACCTAGTGCATTTGAATAGCAGCTTTTCCAAAATGGGGAGCAAGTGGCATTTATCACTAGGCTGCTCTCGATGTCAGTGCTGTCCTCTCACTGCTGCTTATGTTTGTCACTCAGCTCAGCAGAGATACCCAGGTAGAATCACAGAATGGTCAGGGTTAGAAGGGACCTCTGGAGATCATCTATTCCAACTCCCTGCTAAAGCAGGTTCACCTCAAGCAGGTTGCACAGAATTGCATCCAGGCAGGTTTTGAATGTCTCCAGAGAAGGAGGCTCCACAGCCTCTCTGGGCAGCCTGTTCCAGTGCTCTGGTACCCCTCACGGTAAAGAAGTTCTTCCTTGTATTCAGAAGGAACTTCTTGTGCTTCAGTTTGTGACCGTAGCCCCTTGGCCCATCACTGGGCACCACTGAAAAGAGCCTGGCCCCATCCTCTTGGCACTCGCCCTTAAGATATTTGTAGACATTAATAAAGCCCCCTCTCAGTCTTCTCCAGGGTAAAGAGGCCCAGCTCTCTCAGCCTTTCCTCACAAGAGAGATGCTCCAGTCCACTCAGCATCTTTGTAGCCCTCTGCTGGACTTCCTCCAGTAGTCCCCTGTCTCTCTGGAACTGGGCAGCCCAGCACTGGACACAGTGCTCCAGATGCAGCCTCAGCAGGGCAGAGCAGAGTGGAAGGATCCCCTCCCTCGACCTGCTGGCTACGCTCCTCCTAATGCCCCCCAGGACATCACTGGCTTTCTGGCTCATGGGCAGCTTGCTGTCCAAGAAGATACTGGCCGTTTACTCTCAAGGAAACAAGAAATCCATAAAAAAGTAGGTGTTTTAGCACTACTAATTAAAAGGCTGCCTGTGTCCAAGGCTTCTCCTGCTTAGCCTTGCTCATGAAGGTTCCAGGTTGTCCCCTAGTGAGGTCTGGGCAATCAGACAGGATTCAGCTGCAGCTCTGCAATGTGTTGATGTCAACTGAAAGAAAAAATCTCATCTGCTAGTGGGCCTTAGCTGGATTTGGGTAGAAAGCATCAACTGGGAAACCACTTAAGAAATACATGAACATGTAAAATATTTTGTAGCAGTTCTACAGCAGGACATGTAGACATACACATTTAGGGCTGGATCAGCCCCTGCTGGTGGAGTTTCCAAAAGGAGACTGGAATACCTGGAAGTTGCTGGACAACTTCTTGACCTTTCACATCCTCTGCTGGGGAAAAGGCAAAGGAGGTTAAACCTCCCACATCTACGAGGACATAAGAGATCCACTAAGACCTCACATCATGCTCATACCTGCACTGGGGTTTGCAGTGACTCCTGCATGACTAGCACTGCTGCAGGATCTCTGGAGCAAGAGCTATGCTCATTGCAGGGAAGCAGCAAAGTGACATCAGTTGCTGCTGTGACATTCCATGCAAGGCAGGGTTTTGCCCCTGTGCACATACCGGATCCCTCCTCACCCATAAAGTTTACACCCTGTTACAGTCCTTTATAGGACATAGTCCAATATTTGTTTTCTCTTTGTGAAAGATCTAGGTATACCATGCATATGAGTTGTTACATGGCTGGGACTTCTCTTGACCCTATTACTTTTTCAAGAGCAGAGAGCTCTCAAGACATAGGTCACATCCATAGGGCTTTGGAATAAAGCCCTAATGGGAGAAATAAAAAAAGGAATGAATCATTTAAAGCTACAGGGTCTGATCTTGCTTGGTCACTTACAACTTTAGGAAGTGATGTTACAGTAGTGCCATACTGACTACAAGGGAAGTTATATCTTTATAAGGTTTTAATTCCTGGAATTATGCATTTATGTCATGTTCCCAGATTTAATTTTCTCTTGCCTTTGACTCATGGTAAGTTGCTGCAGCAGTTTACCAGATAAATACATGATTTGTAATATTGAAAGTATTTCTGATGAAAGTCAGTCATCTACCTTCAGTGTAACTGAAGTAATGCCACTAAGACCCAGTTCATAAAAATTACTTTTCTTTTTATTTTCTTTTAATATTGGGCTCCTAATCCTTTAATCCTGCTGAAGTTTTACATTATAAAATGAACAAATAATCCTCGTTTTAGACTCTGTAGGTGTTCTTGTTGTGCATTTTTATGTGGCTTTTCAGCCTTGCTGCTAAGGTAAGGCAGTACATTTCTCTTATGTACATGCAGGCATCAGACTAGTTACTGTTACAACAATTACAATTTGCAACATACATCAAGAGAAGATATTAAGACCAGCCTTTGGAAATACTCACATTACTGTCCTCCAAGAACTTAAGTGCTTTAGCTATGTTGTTCAAACGAAAAATTCGATGGGTTGAAGATTTGTATTCGTGCATCTAGAAGAAATAAGAGCCATACTGTTTTTAAAAATGGTGGAATTACTCACCACATCATATGAAGCTTAAAAACCTACAAACAGAGGCAAAATAAGCTAAGGAAATCTATCTATGTAAAATTATTGCCATCTCTTCTGATCAGTAAAGTGCTTCAAATATGTAATCTGCCCTTACTGTAGCAAAACAGGGTTAGCAACCAGCTTTTCTGCTCTCCAGATGTTATCACCCTCTTAGACCTGCCACGTTGATTATTTATGTAATCACTCCCCAACCATGTTCAGTCACGGGATCAAATTTATATGAAAATTCATAACAATAGATTTTTTTGTCTTGAATTAAATTAAATGATCCTAATTAGGAAGCATGAGCCGTTTTCACAGCAGGCACAGGCAGGTGGGAGGCAGAAACCTTCACTGGCAGAAACGAAACAGATTTGTTGTGTGCCCATCTGCCTGCAATTCCACTTTGGCACACTGTTTTTTCCAGATGCATGCAGGAACATTTACCTGCAGTGCAACAAGCTTGGCCAGCTGACCTTACCTCCTTCCTTGCCCTCCTCCCTGACCTCCCAGGGTATAACCTGGGGTCTACCATGATGTATCTGCCCCTTCAACTCCTTTCCAGCCTGGCTCTCTACATCCTGTATGAACGCACACAGAGACACTGCTGCTTCTGCTACAGCTCCCCAAAACTGCAAGAATATTAAAAAATGGCAGTTCTGAACATGTGACCACAGCGGCCATTCATGCTGCAGTATGCAGATGGTTCAGTCACTACAGAGCATCACCAGGTGACTGCAAGTGCATCTGCAGTGGTGAGACAGCTGCAGAGCAGGTCTCTCTTATCCAAGTATGATACCCACAGAGAAGAGAGTACTTGCTGACAAGAATGATGTAGAAAGAAAACATGAAAGTCAACTGCAATTGGTCATTTATATTTGCACTGGGTGTTTCCATTTCTGGTATGTGGAACTTTATACAGCTTCTACCAAGAAAAGAGGAGAGAAAAAGATTCTGATAAGGGAAGCTTTGCCCTTCTAATATAGACCATATCAGTAAGACTAATGAAACCTGAGCCAGGATACCAGAACGAAACTCACAACTACACCAAGTATCAGCAGACCTATGAAGCGTCATAATGATCTCAGACAAAATAGAAACAGAATTTATAGATTAAAAAAAATAATACAGCAAATATATCTTTTCTTAATAATGTGACTGGGGTGATCTCCAAATGGAATATGTGAGCATTAATGTATTAAAGCCTTAAAAACCCTGAGGGTAGGAATATTTACACTGATCACACACCATTTAGACCTCACTGTTTTACATTTCCTTGGCATCTAAGTTGCAACTCAGGATGGCAGCCTGTAACATAAGGAAATCTGAACGAAGTTGCTGAAATAACTACTATAACCAAGACATGGGACCAAATTCACCTTTATTCCTTGGATGTCTATACACTGTTGCTTGTAACATACAGAGCTCCATACCTACAGGGGTTTCTCCCTCTTGCACACATACCAGCTTTTGTCCTGACAGGACTTCCAGTAGCGCCATCAAGATTTTGCCATCTTGTATATCAACAAACAAGTCTTTCACTTTCAGAGGAGGCTTGCGCTGTGAAGAAAAGAAACCAGGTAGCTTTTGGTAAGTTATCATTATTTCAGAGTGTAAGAAGGAGAATTTTACAAGACAGAGACACTAGAAGTACATCTTAGCCTGCAGGAAGAAAGAGCTGACTATTATTCACATCAGTGGCAATTCTGTCCTAGGAATGTCAGAGCTAAAACTCAGATATAGTACTCTTGTAACTGAGATCAGACAAGGACTTATTCCAGATGTCCTGTAACCAAATCTTACCCTAAATACTCTGCTTTAGGAAGCGACCACCCAAGGGCTGGATGCTGATCACTCAGGCTAAGTCAAGTCCACCAGAAGCAAATCCCACTTTATGCTGAAATAAATCCGTGATCTAGCTGGCCACAATGACGTGTCTCCTCTGTAAGGCTTCTGGTGGTGCCATTCTGTTTCCCAGTATTTTCTAAGTACTTTAAATAGCAACTTCTTGTATTGTGTCTCTCTCGTCTCAGCAAATCTCCAAAGGGAACCATCTCCTCACTTCTCCAAGGTGTCTGATGATGTGTGCGCTGTGAGGCACACAGCCAAGTAAGCTCAGCCCTTAGGGGTAGTCTCAGCTGCAGCGATTATACTCTGTTCAGGTGTTACTCACTCACGTGTCCCTGAAGAACCCAATCTTTTTATCTTTGGTTGGGCAATGCACTACTGTTCAATTAAGCACTGCTTCTGGCAAACTGGGACCACACATTTTCATTACTAGCCTTTAATCTAAACAAGAGTAAAAAACAATGCTCCATACTGAAAAAGAGCTAAGTATCATTCATTTCAAAATTAAATAATCTATATGAAAGCCTCAAACCCAAACCTTTTTTATTCTTTCAGTACTTAAGACAAGAACAACCAGAACTCAGAAGCTGCAGACTACTCCCAATTATCCCATGACCAGCAGAACCTCTCAAAAGATGATCCAAATAGGATGGTCTGCTCCAAAAGGGGACACCACACACCATAAGTTTCCTGAATAAGTATGAGAAGGCGACTTCACTGCTGCCTTTAAAAGAAAGAAGCCACTCTGCAAGAAGTGCTTCTTTGAGGATAAAGACAGAAGCCACCTTCCTCTGTGGGTGTCCTTGGGGAATCACCTGTAATTAGAGAGTGCTCTAGCAAAGCTCTCTTTATTTACACGGGTATGTTTATTATGCCACTTCCAGGAAAAACATTAATATAGCATCAAACTTTTGCCCTTTCTTCAGAAAAGCGTTTTTCTTTGTTGAATCAGAGAGGAAAATAATTTGTATGCACTCCAGAGAAAACAGTTCACCTGCCCACAAAGTTTCTAAGACTTCATATGCTTGGCACAGCAGAATTAACAGCACCCTACAGGCTTTTTCATGATCTAATACCTTCTGTAAATCAAAGGCCTTCTCCACAGTCACATACTTGATAATCCTTTTTGACAACTTCCAAAATCACAGTTAGCTGAAAGCCCTAGAGCCTGATTCATGAAGGCATCACGTAACAATGCCTTCATTCTGAGAGACCTTTGGGAGCAATTGCTAGTCAAAACATTTTCAACCAGCCTTATTCTGATTTTCCAGTGAGATTTAAGAGGATACCTTTATTCCTTCAGCAAGACTCACTGCAGAGTGGTGGACTTCAGCAGCATATATATGTGATGCCTTTCTTCTAAAACCCCTTTACTTTACTATGTCTGAAATGCAATCACTTCTCAAGAACTACAGGAGCTAAACTGAGAGTCAGCTTGTAGCCCAAACTTTGTCCCAGTCTGTACTTTATGAAATTCAGCCACAGATACTAAAAGCACTGTGAAGTTCAAACTCTAGTCCAAGCTGGGACTTCATCTAGATCAGGAAGCTGGTCTCATTCCTTGATCCTCCACTAAACATTACTGCTGTCTCAGTAATATTAAGATTTTTTTTCCTCTCTTTTCATCCTCAACAGCAGGAAAGTTGTCCTCTGGATGGCAGACTACTCAGGATAGTTAGTACTTACCTACTATCAATAAGAACAGTAAATTAAGTTTAATAGCCATATTATGGTGTGATTAAGAAACAATTACATCTTAAAAATAAGAAGTGATGTCCAAAAATTAGTTCTTTAACATAAGTGAATATGTAAAGATCCCATCACACAGCTCCTGCAAAACATGACTAACAAGGAATCAATGTTTCCCATCTGCAGATGTGGGAAGAAGCCAGGTTCGGAAGAACATCTGTCTTTGGCCATGGTGCCTCAGATGTTCGACCTTCCAGGCCCGGGAAGAACACAGTCATCATCACCTCAGAGCAGCCTCAACCACATTTGATTTTATTTGGGTATGTTCTATGGGAAAATTCCAGCCTCATGATAACAGTCAGTAGCATTAAAGACTTAAATGCACCTGAGATGAACTAAAACCAGCCAAGCATTCATTGCACCTGAAAAGCAATTTTCATTTACCCAGAAACATGCTTTCAGCTTCCCCTCATTCTCCTCCAAACATCCCCATATGCACAAAAGTCAACTTTGTTTCAAAATTTTAACTACTTTCAAAAGAATTAACTGCAATCTGTCTATGGTTGTGTCCCTGTATCCCAATATCAAGGCTGTTTGTCAGTCTTACCTTTCCCAAATGTAGATTTATCCATCTGGTAAAGGTCCTCTTCTGTACATTTTCCCGTTCCACTGGAAATATCAGAAACAAAAAACAGCACTTAAGTTTCCAGAAGAGGGAAAGCTGGTAGGAAATTTCAAAAACTGATGCACAAAAACCTCAGAATTCATGACAGCCCTGTGAGTAAAACAAATATATTCCAAATCGGGAGATATAAGGTTGAGCTATGATGTTTTATTCAATTTCTTTGCCCAGACATGATCTATACACTTGTAGATGCATTCTAAAGGACGACAGAAGAAATCTCTCTTAGTTTTGCAATCTTCAATGTAGCTTTTGAGAGGTGAACGTTTATGTGTTGTGCATGGCTCTCCAGTGATGTTAGCCTCTGAGCAGGCAGCTTGACCCTTCTATGTCAATTTATAGGATTATTACTCTGACACTCTCATGCAAATTGGGCTGGTGTGGATTCCAATGTGCTTACTTGCATGCACAAGGAAACAGGATCACATTAGCCAACACAACAATTTTGTCTTCATTCTTATGAATGGAAAAGCCTCATCAAATCTCATATTCCCAATCTACTAACCAGTGCATTTAAAATCAAAATTCCAACTCCCTAAATTGAAGAGTCATTTTATTTATATTGCAATAAGATGAGGAGTGCTTGTTCCTTGCCAGAAGTGCTGTATGCTAGGTGCTGTACAAACAGCTCTTGGGCCAGCTGAAGAGTTTTTAATCACATCTGCCATTTCCTGAATCCATTTCCATAGTGAACTGCAGCAAAAGTGTAAGGGGAATCATATTACTGACCAACTTTCATTTACCTTCTAATATAAAAAAGTAAACCATATATTTAATATAAATGAAGTAGACTGAAAAAGTAATATTTCATTTTAGAGACAATTATTCTCAAGTGGTTCTCAAATTTCACTTGAATTAAGGAAATCTGGCAATTTATGAAGAAAACCTATTAAAACTAGTTATATGCTGTATTTCAATTTACTCATAGAGCATATCAAATACATTTTAAAACCATTTTGTGTTTCTTCAGCCCTACAAAAATAGCTAACCGATCTACTGGGAAATCACATTCTGTAAAAGTCTGGTTTGTTTTTATTGGTCAGACTAATTATAGACTAAGTAGTAGCTTCCGTAAATCAAACTAATATTCTTCTTTTTGATCATTTTAACTGAAGGGTCAGCAGCCTCTAATCATATGTGTAATTGTTTTCCTTATTTTGATGCATTGGAACAGAGCTTTCAGCATGAATTACATCTGTTACCAATGGCTGTTCAAGCCTTTTAAGTCCTCTTGTTCCTGTAAAACCTGATTTTATGTAAGATTGGTTAAAAAAATTCATTACCCCTCAAGTGCCTTAGAAAACATGGAAAATGCCAAACTAATTATTGCTGTTGGCTTTTCTTTTAAAATATCTTAGAAGAATGTGCACAGATTTGAAACAGCTCTCTACAAATGACACTGTAAATTATATTATGGTTCCAGAATATCTGTAAAAAACCCACAGCATTTACCACCTACAAATCTTGAAGTACAATAAACTAAGAGACAGGTCACATCTTTCCTGGGCTTTCCTTCCTTCAGCACTTCGACCCCAGAACTGGCTTTCCGTGCACTCACACATCCACAGCTGAGCAGCAGAAGTGCTATGTGTCACCTAGGGTGTAGCTTCCACAATCAATCTGTTAAAATTAACTTTGAGGGTGGGTGGAGGTTAATGTTCAGCCAGACCTGTTCCCCGATATACTTCTTTTCATTCAAACACATGTATTGGTGCAAAGGGGAAGGCAGAATGGGTGCAGGAGCTAGCAGCAGGCAACGGGGCCACCTCTTTCTTAAGCTTGTCTGAAATACTCAGGAATGCTTGGATGGGCAGTGCCAGGTTTTGGAGAGGACAGGAGACCTTATCAAATGGGCTGGGTATACAGACTTCTAATGTCAACCAAAATCAGAGAGGAAACACAGGAAGGTACACAGAAGCAAAATTAGTATTTTCTGACTTTATCACAGGCTTGGTTTCTTGGATTTGGGTCCTATTTTTCATCAGTCACTTTGGCATCCTTCATTTTCAGGGTAAATAAGGATGCAAAAGAGAGCTGTGTTTATTTACAGATCATCCATAAAGCTAAGCACACATTGGCTCCTAATTTTGCTGCAGAAATTCTGCCATCGATGCAAATTAGAGGTGCACATATGCCTCAAAGGATGGGCGAGCCAAGCTGGTATTACCACTTCAGGAAGCTCACATACCAAAAAAAAACCCCAAAAAACCCAAAAAAAGAAGAAAAAAAAAAAAAAGAAAAAGCACATTCAGGAAAGCATTTGCATATATACATGTTTCTGACACTAATCAGCAGACATTTCTACAGCAAACAGCCTCTTTCCAGCAAGAACGATAACCCCAGAATGGACACTATCTGATTCTGTAATAGTCTAAAGCAATGGTAACTGGACAGGGAAGAGGAAAGGGGAGGAAATGTGTTTATGAAATCCCTAAGGCAGACAAACTCCTAACGCAGTCCATATGCTTGATGGTAGAGTAAATGGGAAAAGTTCAGCACAGGTATTTACTGATGTGTGCCTTTAACTGTTATTCTCCTCCAGCTTTGTGGACCTCCCAGTTTCTGTACAGCCGTTCTTCTCCACCACCTTTTCATTTGAGACGATTGTAGAGACTCTATAAACTTTATACAGTTTCTATAAATCAAATGGAATCTTTTTTTCTCCTTCGCACCTACTATTGTATAAAAGTGAAGAAAATCATTCAAGTCTAAAGTTCCTAGGCTTATGTATATAGTTTACTGAAACTGCACTGTGTTTACTGGGCAGCTAGAGAGCAATAACACCATTATAAAATAATAATTACACAGACCATATGGCTGGCCTGCACACGAATCTTATGCTGGAAAAGAAGGATGCCTGCTGTGAGGGCTGGATTCAAAGATGTAATGCTGGAACATAGTAAAAAGTTAGGAATTGCCATTTTGGTTCAGCTCAGCTCAGATCTTGACATAAGAGAAAAATCATGAAGAGAAATTCTGACCACGACACAGAAGCTGAGTCTTCCCTATTCTTCCAATAAGTTCAACCGCAACATGCTTTCCACAGTAGGGTCTAAGATGTTGCAGAGGCACAGTATTTATATTTAAGTACACAGGTAAAGCACTGACTGGCACTAGCTGCAATAATTTAGAGGGGAAGAAACCCCTAGAGAAGGAAAAGTGTACTGGTAGGATGATGAGCCTATTGCATAACCCACACAGTTCTCTACTCCACAACTGTGTTCTGGAGGACAGCAGAATTTGGCAGAATTTGGTTCTGCCACAGTATCTGCACCCTAGTCAGTTTGCAAATAAATATTCACAAAGATACATATTCTGGTCCGTCAAATCTTAACGGCAACGGCAACTAATTTGTCACTGAATAAAACTAACTACTTCACAAAGCACTTGGGCAAATTCAGGGTCAAGCTGTTAATGGACAAGAGAGTTCGGCTGCTCTCCTTTGTGGCACTGTTTCCTTCCCCAGCAGCCTAGAAATTCCTCAGGCATTTCCTGCTAATGCCATTTCTTCTTTCTTCAGATCTCCTCAAAGGTCACTACTGTTGCAATACCTGCAAGAAGCCAATCCCCTAACAGCCTCTACATTCAACAGCAAATTGGAGATAGCAAATATTGATTTCCTTTTACATACTATTTATTCTGTTGCTGCAGAACGAGTTCCGAATAATCCTCTGAGGCACACCACCATGGGGCTGGGCACATGAAGGAACTATGAAATGTGGAAGCTGATTTGAGTGGAACAATTGTCGGTGTGTAATTACATGGCTTCAGAAAACTGCTTGATTTGCATGTATGGATATTACTCCCAAAGCAAAGCAGAAGGTCACTTAAATTTGTTTCCAAAGCTGTTAGCATTTCATCCAGGATATCATCATCAGATGATGTTAAAACCTTCACAACAGGCCAAGCTGGCTTTTAGATCCACTTGCAACTTACCTTCAAGACATGTTGCTAACCACTAGTTTTATAACACACACAAAAGCCAGCTTCCTTGTTTCTACTGCAAGTTAGAACCTCTGTAGATACAAAATATACCTGTTATTAACTTTAAGCAAGTTTTCAAGACAGAAGTGGTGGTGTTGGCCACCAAACAGTGACAGAGGATGCTTTGACTGCCCTTGGCTTCAGAGGCAATAACTTGCCAGGAGAATTGTCCTATATCCACTTCATCAGTAACCAGTAGCCACCCCAGAACCAGCTCATAATGTGTAATGGCTCTGGAGGTATCTGAGCATCTGCCAAAGTCTTGCATCAGGAGAAAATGGCACTTCCGATTACACAACAAAAATATATGGGCAAATGTATGATATTTAAATACTACAGCCTAACGCCAAGATGAAACATGGTTCAGACACCCTAAGTCTTGGGAAATGCAAATCCCTCTCCTCCTGCCTTCTTCACCCCAGAACCCTGGTTCACGTGGCCAAGCAACAGTCTCTAATGAACACACATCGAACAATCTACATTTGAACTACCCCAACTCCAGGCCATTAAATAAAACAAGAACTGGATTTTAGACTGGGCTTCATGGTGTTCCTACACTGTGACTCTGCCTAGGTATTTCTGATTACTAATCATTATACCATCAAGTCCAAATACTGTTTTCTCTGCAAACTTAATGTTCATGAAGGAAGCCGGACTGACACCTTCAAATTAAAATTGCTCATGTGCTGCCTGCAATGTTCCAAGTTTGTGCTACTGTGTCTCAAACACTGAAGAGTCTGTTTCCAGACATGAAAGCCCATGTTGTTTTCACAGATCATGACCAGGCCGCCAGCAATACCATTAGCTAAAGAGAACTTCTTAGGTTTTTGGTTTAATTAGGTTAGTTAGACCCAGACTGATGGCACTGAGTAGCCAGGTTGGATTTTGGTGTCAAACCAGCAAAAAAAGGGTGACATCTGACTAAGATCTGCCTCAATAAGCTTCTGCATACAGTGCAGCTGGGACACATGAATCCTAGCATGCTGTTCTACTTTTTTTTGCCTATATCGATGCAAGTAACTGCATATGCCATACAGGCAAATAAAGGCCATGCCATTGGTTATCATATGCGGTCAGGCATTAGATACAGGATGCCGATGTTAGGTATGGAGTATCAACAGCTGTAAGGAAGCACAGATCCTTGTCCAGGAGATCTTTTACTGTTGAAACAGAACAGGTGGGACAAAGTCCAGATGCACAGACAAAAGACAGGGCACATGCAAGCAGCACATCTGACACGGGAAGGGTGATTAGAGGTGAGTTGTAACAAAAAAAAAAGGGGGAGGGGGGCTAGAAGGGGAGACTGGGTGGGGGGTAGCAACTGACAGCAAAGCAAATGGAGATTTTAAGATGAAATGTGTAAAGTAGGGCAGGGCTAAGTGCAATTAAATTTTCTACTTTTGCTTCACTGCAACACAGAGTTACATTAAACACATTGAACTATAAGCCCTCAGACACTTAATCTCTATTATATATTTTCACAAGAGGCTGAAAAAACAGCTCACAACACAAGACAACATGTAGGAAAACACGTTCCTCTCCAGTCTATATGGTGCAGTCCAGCTACATTGCTCAGTGAGCACTCAGTACTTACAAGAAAATCTCCATATTTGTAGGGGTGTGAATTTTAATAGCATAATCAAAGTATAAGCAACAATTTTATCCAAACTGCCCACAAAATTCATTTTATAAGCTTCTGAATTCCAGGGAATTATATATTTTCCTTATGCTTAAGAAACCCCCAAACAGCTTAGAAGAATTTTCTTTTTGATCTGTACAGGGGTTGAAGGCTTTGTTGTGTACCATATGCCAATTTGATGTAATCTGGAGCACATGAAATACTAAATCTTAAAAACTCTGGTTTTCTAAAGGAAACATTAACTACACTATATAACGTGAGACTGCTCTCAAGTTACCTCCTATGAAATAGGGCCTCTAAGCCTTCCAGATGAAGTTGTTAAGTTAATTGTTTGTTGAAACTAACCCATTTATTAGGGTCCTTATTAAATTTCTATGGCAGGTGTTGAAAGCTTGAGGCTTTTTCATTCCATCAAAGTTGCAGAGTCTGAGTCTTAGTGGTTTAAAATTCTTTAAAACTCAGTTTGGTGCTGCAGAACACAAACATCGCACCATCACAGGCATTACATTTTCATTAGCTGCAGCTAAACAGGTTTCTTTTGGAGTTCAATGTCTGGTTATAGCAAAATATTTACTGCTGTAATTGGTATATTAGGATTACATACACCAGACAAATATTGCAGGATGAATATGAGATTTCTAAAAAACTCTTAGTGCTTCAATCCTCACAATGTCTGAGACAGATGTTCCTCTTACCAAAGCATTAGAAAGATGCATTTACTTGTAAATTCTACTGGGCTCTGGAAGATAAATCCTACATAAAATATTACTACTAGAGCTGATCAAAATAGCTTGCAATGAGAGGGATTTATTTCCCTCCCCTTGAAAACTAATTTGGTCGTGGCAGATGGTAGAGATTCCTCTCCCTGTACCCTTCAATCACAAAGCAAACATCTTTGTTCTCATGACTTTTTATACACATGGAAAATGTTATTGAACAGATTAACAAAATTTCTCATTTACATACCAGGAATGTTTTTATGAAACAAAATTTGACAATTTAAAAAAAGAGGAATACAATTCTGTTCTGAACACTTTGAATGAAACAAACATCAGTGTTTACTGGGAAGGTTACTGGACCCAACAAAGTAATAATTACGTTAAATTCAGTGGGTTTGGAACTGATCTAACAAGTGATTTAAGTGTTGATCTAGCAAGGGGGTTTCAGACTGTGCACACCACCTTTTGTGGTATATTACATCTGTACAAGGAGTAAAATACCTCCTTCTGTATGTGAAAATCAACAGGATTTGCTATTACCAGCAATAGCCATTAGGAGCAATGCACATTTACAACGTCTTGGTTTGAGAGTTGCTCCTAGCCCAGGGTTTGCTGTGTTACCGTGCCATTTGCTGCACTAGTACTAGTTTCTACAAACAGTTCACCTCCTCTGTCTGCTGATGTTTCTTGGGGGTATTTAGGTCCCCAGGTCTGCAGTGGACAAAATGCCCAACCCTTGCTATTGCTGGAGTGCTGAACTCTGCTTCGAAGGGCAATGCTTAACTTCAGTTTCAACCTCTTGCACCTTTTCTACCTACTTGAGCATATCAGGTCTGATTCTCTTCACTTGCCCGAAAATAAAATCAGGAGTGCCCTTCTGAAAGCAACAAAATTATAGTCACTGCATTCAGCCAGGTACCAGTTCGCCCTATCTTCTTGTTAGTTAGAGGAATGGCTCCTGAATCAAGTTCAGATCAACATGGTTCTACTAGCACTAGCACAGCCCTTTCTCTCCCACATAGAAAAGAATGCCCCGTACCTATACCAGTATCCATGTATCACTCCTAACTGAAGATCTCTGTGCTCATCCTGTAGCATCTAAGAAGAAAACATCTTCCAGATGCCACCCCTACCTCAGCCAAGTAAGGACTAGTCACAAAGTCCAGTCTCTTTCATCTCCACTGCTCTGCATTTATCCTTATTTGCTGTGGCAAACCTAGAAAGCCTAGACTGTGAAACATTCCTTATTGTTTATGTTTTTTACTTCCAGAAAGGAAAAAAATCCATTTAGCTGGTTAATTTTGCTGAGACATCCAACGCTGAAATGCAGGAAGATATTCTGCTTTACATCAGTTCTGACAACTGTGCTAAAGCCTGAATAATTTGAGACGAGAAAAAAAGCCCAACAAAACCCACACTATGTGTCAGGGTTATTTCTTGACATTCAGGGTCAGATGAGAACTAGCATGGGCCCAGAGTCCCACTGTTCCCTATGTTCCTCGGTTAATGTTAATAGGTTGGTGGTTAACTGTACTTCAATGCATTTGAAACCACTCTAACTGAATTTGCGAGCAGAAGGAATAAAATGCAGGCACAGGAGATCTGCAACACATCCACTTCCAACAGAAGTCCTGGGCTCCTTTACAGGAGTCAGTCTTTAATACAGAATTTGAACTCTCACAATTAGTAACCAGGACCTCCAAAGAACAACATGGTGGTACAGAAGGGCTGAGGAGACAACTGCTGGAGACGTATAATCTTCCTTGGAATTTGCCTTTACCTGTGGGAAACTTGTACTTAGTTGTTTCATTTTCTACAATCGGGTAAGGAAAAGCAACCACAACTGTGATGTGACACAGAACTACCTTGCAGAAGCTACAAATTCACAAAGAATTGCTTATTGGGTGCCTGTGGCTTCTGGATTTCTCTTTCCTGCTTCCCCCATTGTCCCCAGACAACTTGGGGACGTTACCCAGCCAGTACATCATCCAAACCAAGAAATGCTTATCAAGCCTTCTGGACAGGACACTGCAGCACTAGAAGAGGTTCAGAAGTAAAATGTAATTACCCATGTGCAGTACCGCAAAGACAGTATTAAAAGCCAGAAAGAGTAACCCATTGCACGGACCACCAAAACCTACTGTAATGTTCAAGAAAGGCAGCAGCCTCAGATGGGTCTCCCTAGTGAAAAAGACACAGGATCACACTGCATTCTGCCTTTCTCCCACTTATCCATCCCTTTAATATCTCTTATCAAAGCCATTAAGCAGCACAGAAGAAACAGAATGAGGACCATGGTAGTCAGATGAATATTAGAAACATGCAGAAATACATGCAACTCCAAGAGCAAAAGATTGAAGAGATTTGCAGAGATTAATATTAACTAGCACAAAATCCCGTGGCTTTGAAGGAATAAGCAGATGCCTTGTCCATTGTAGGCCAGACACGTGATCTGAAGCAGAGGGTACGAGACCATTCTTGGAGGGATGGAGAGGAAAACAAAACCAAAAACACAACACAAGAGACGGTAGCTATGCTGTAAGGTGCTGTGTCACAGAGCAAGGCAACTGACATTTAAAAATGGATGAAGGCAGAGTGTAACCTGCCAAAGTTAGATTAAAATGACTAAAAAGCTGAACTACAGTAGAGGTCCTTTTTAAGATGCATTATAAAATGCAAGAGCCTAGCAGTGACCAGTGCATACCCCCGAGGAGTTGCCATTTGTCTTAAATGACCTTCTGGGAAGTATGCTTCAAGAGTTACACCTGCTTATCCAACAAAAGTGTAGCTGTCACAGAAGAAGTTACAGCCACATCAAGAACAGCACAATTCTGAGTGTTCAGCTAATTCAATCATGTAGCCTCCCTCACGAGACCCTGCCCCTAACTCTGTCCCCCTCTAATCCTAGCACAGGCTTTGTGGGCAGCACAGCAGAAAGCCTGGTCCCCTCTGCACACTGGTGAGCATTGCTTTAGGTAGCACACGGAACCATGAGTTGGAAGCCCTGGGCAATATTCTGGGTGATGCTATCCAGCTGCCAAATGTTAGTGGAGAAACTATTTTTCTGAAGTCAGTAGCAGTCTTTCTTTTGCTCCAGCAGGC
Source organism: Ibycter americanus (assembly GCA_035590275.1). Classification (NCBI taxonomy): domain Eukaryota; kingdom Metazoa; phylum Chordata; class Aves; order Falconiformes; family Falconidae; genus Ibycter; species Ibycter americanus. The sequence continues at coordinate 40,864,672 of JAVJGI010000063.1, read as the reverse complement.
TTTGAGACCAGGCTATAATGTGTGAAGATCATTTGGAAATAGCATCGGCACAGCTTACCAATTAATCAAAACTAGAAGGTGTCAGACAAAATCTTGGACTGGGCTTGGAATGAGGCCTGCTATAACACTCAGGATCCCAGTTCTTCCCAAGAATCTCCCAGAATGTGGCAATGCAGCCCTGAAGTGACTGACTGAAGCTCTTCACAGAGCTCCACATTTTCAGCTGTATGCCTGAAGGCAGGTTTCAGCAAACCTGTCAGGATGAAAACCCAAGGAAAAGAAATGCGTATACAGGTTTTCTTGTTTTGAGCCTCCAGCACTAAAATAGTACCATTTTACAGCATTAAACTAATGTCATCAAAAGACCAGAGCACAATGAGCTGTAGACACTGCATGCATCTTCAACATGACACTGTCATGCCTCCTGACACATTGAATAGTTCACCTGTAGCCTTCAGGACAACAACCACCTTTCTACTTATTTTTTCCAATTCTTTTCCGAAATTCAAACACGAACATGGCAGGAATCATGAAAATTCACCCCTTCTCTTTCATGGCCCACATGGAACATCCACCCAGAAGAAAAAGCAAACATAGAAGAATTTGGACTTAAGTGCCAAGCAAATATTTGTGTTATTTATGGACATTTCCAGAAACAAAATTTACCAGAGAGGCATTCCTCATGTACAGTATTACTCATAGCAAGACAATCTTCTTTCAAGCAAACAACCTGTTACAACATAGCTATACTCTGTGTTTGCACAGCACCTTCAACCTGATGAGCTTTTTGATCCTCCTTATCAGACTTCACACCTTTGTGGACAAGACATAGCATTGCGTTGTGTTGCAAAGGAGAAAAGGGGACCACCAAGAACTTCAGGGACTAATTACCATGCCAGCAACAAGCCCTTCCTTTAATACACTCAATGGTTCTCATATGGTATCACACCTTTCCAAAAGGCAAGTTTAAAAAAAAAAAAAAAAAAAGCTCATGGAAAGAACACGTATTTTGTTGCTTTGAACTGTGCTCAACATGCATAACGATCCCTCCTGAGATGGATTTAAGAGATATACTTCAAAATGGGACATAAGCCATTCTATTTGCTGTGTTAACTTGTACTCAGAACAGTAATCAGACATTCCAGAGAAAGGTGTACCTTCAAATATATGTCATAGTCCATAGCACAAGAGGAATAAAGGCACTTTGGAAAGAGAGGGAGCTTTTGTCAGAGGGTCTGGCTTCTACAGCCCACCCTCTGAATCAGTTATCTACTTTTATTTTTCTTTTAATGCCAATTAAAGTTATTTTTCCCAAGCTTCCTGGTGCTCTTGGCCACTCCCAAAGACTATTATGAGAGATGAAGACAAGGAACCGTTCAGTCACTGCAGCCTGCTTGGTGGGACTTCCAAGTTGCACCATGCAGAAGCGTAGTTCCACATACCCTTTAACGCAGTACAGATCTGCACTGCCGCTAAGAGGCTTAGTAAACACTTCAGTCACAGCCAGCACAAGGGAGTCAAATAGCGTTTTGGTAGCAGAGCTGTCCTACTACGTACATCAGCCCCTGGCCTGAGAGCACTTATGCATCTAATAACACTACCCTATCAGCTTACTCTTCCATCCTCCAAAAGCTCCTGCACTGCTTTGCATCTCTCACCCCAAGCCTGAATGACAGGATTCTGGTTAATGTGTTTTCCTTGCATTTTTTTATCCATTTGCCACATCAATCATGAATGTCAATAATGGGATAATGAATACTGGGAATAATGCAGAGCATGAGGACTGACTGCATTCCTACTGCTGCAGGAGTCAGAAGAACTCTCATCAGTCAGCTCCTGTTCTGCCTCTTTTTCTCACTCTGACAGGCACAACTGCCAATTCCAGCACAGAGGACAGCTGGTATGTGCTGGCTATGGCTAATAGGTGATGCATCCATCTTCTTTAGGCCTGCAGGTACCTACAGAGCTGGAATGTGCATGCTCTCCAACAGAAAGATCACTATCCTGCCTCCATTTTTCTTCATCTGTAGGATGTGAGATGGATGGACGAGCAACTGAAGAGGACAGTGAGGACACTGCTGCTTTCAGGACTACACACTCCAGTTCCTTACAGCAACTCAACTGGACAATCCAGTAAAATAGGAAAAGACACCAAAAGGAAGGCTGCATTGCATGCAGCCTCTGATGTCAGCAACACCTTATCAACAACACTGAGATCAGCTGAGCTAATACAAGCATGGACATTAAATTCTTGGTGAGAGAGGATGATGTTCTCTTCACTAAGGTCACGTCTATGGCTTAGACTTACAGACTTCAAAGCTGGTTTAGTACTATTCGTATAAGACTTGTATAAGATTCTTATTAAAAAAAACCTGTATCTCGCAGAGCTGTATTAGAGCCATATCAGAGCCATTCAGTCTTTGCATGGTGTTTTAAGCAGAGAAGCTTTTGCAGACGGTCAAGGTCCTGTGCAGCAGTCGGTGCCTTGCCTTGCTCACACCATTCAGCAACTGCTTAGTTTTGAGAGCCTGGTTTTAAGATGAGAAGCTTAACTCTTGTGAACAGTTTCTACTCTTTACAGCTGTATGAAATGGCCTGAGGCAAATCAATTATTTCAGGAATATGAGACCTAACTCGGGGGTTTCAAGAGCCTGAGTCAATATATCCCCAATATCTGTCATTTTGGGGTCATGGAAAGACATTATTACATCTTCCAAGGACTGTGGCAGGCCTGGAAGTGTGCATGGCAATGAGCTTCATCAAAGCACTCACAGCATGCAGGGTACAAGCAAAGTCAGACCAGAGAATTGCATAATCATGACTAAAACATGATCATACAGCCAGTTCCCCTCAGGATTAGAAACACAATGAAATCTTCGTAAAGAAAAAAAATAAATAATCAGGAACGCAACTACCTGATTGCAGCCTCTTGCTCAACAGGGAAACAGTAAGTCTTTAAGCAAAAGATGCTACTTTGAAACTGAGGTATCATTAAGAAAAATAAAAGGATTCCCAATGCCAGACAGCATTTAGACTCTGCTACAACGTATTGCTAGCAAGGTCATGGATACCAGAGTATGACCTCTGTTAAAAATTGCTGTGTAGAAGATGGTGAGGAGAGGCTTAAAGTCTTCAATGTCTGAAGGAAACCCTTTCAGACCTTAGGCAAATTTCCATGATCTGTGTGCTTGTCATCTTTGGCAGTAGAATCACTCATGCTATTGAAAGGATCTTGAAATTAAACACACACACACTGACTGCAAAGGCAGGCAAATACTTTTGGTGACAACTACACAGTCAGGCCCTAATGTTTATAAAATAAGCAATTCATAAAATTATTTCTGTGATGCATCTATCTAACAATATCACAACTGCTCATCAGTAACATCATTTACACAGCCAAGAAAGGAATGCCAACAGGACAACAGTGTGTCACTCGTGTTAGTTTTGTTTGCACTTATATAAAGTTCAACCTCAGTGCAGTGAAGTTGTAGAGACAGCAACACCTTTTACTTACTAACTCTATGATACTGGAAGTAACCGAGGAGAAAAAGTACAACTGAACTTCATCAGCAGACCATTCTTCCCTTGCTCACAAACATGACGTTCATAAGCAAGTCACTGGAAAATTCAGGATGGGGATTTTCTTTGGTGTAAGTTCACTTGGAAGAAGAAAGTGAAACTGTTCATGATGATCTTTCAGTTTACTTCTCCGTCAATAACAATGACTGCAATTTAACTGTAAGAATGGCTTTGAAACTGTATCTTCTCTATTCCAATTTATTTCTACAGCTGCAGAATTACATTGTTTAACTTTTCTTTCTTAAGTGGATTTCCTTTGGCTTTGGCTCCCATTTAATAAAGTGACGAGTTTACTGAAAACAGCCTTTGCAGTTTCAGTGGATTAGTACGGTAAAGCCTAACTTGATTGAAAAATAACTTCACTCCATGTTGCTTTACTGCCAGTCAGCTCACACTATTGACTACAGCTGTGTCTGGCTGCCAGACTAGTTATTTCACTTTTTGTTTGTTTTCAAATGGTCAGCAACAGCAATACCAATAACATGCATGCTCTTCATTTTCACATTCTGTGGTGTGTGCAGAGGAGGTGGGACCCATCTGAGTGGAGACATGTTATCAGAAGAGGACTTTTCTTGCTTTGCTGGGGATCAGCAGGTGATAAAAGCAAATATGGACCAAAGACAGTAATATAATTACTTACAATTCCACGCCAGATGAAACATGTCGGTGGCAATTAAGTGGAAAAAGCTTGTCAGAAATCCCTAAGCACAGAATTTAATTGTGATTTGATGCTATGACACCACAAGATGCTGCACACCTCTTTAAGGTCTGGAAAGCCCTCATCCCCCATTCATCTCACATCCTGCAGAGCTGGAATGTGCATGCTCTCCAACAGAAAGATCGCTACTTGGCCTCCATTTTTCTTCATCTGTAGGATGTGAGATGGATGGACAAGCAACCAAAAAGGACAGTGAGGACACTGCTGCTTTCGGGACTACATACTCCAGTCCCTTAAGGCAACTCAACTGGACAATTCCGTAAAATAGGAAAAGACACCAAAAGCACGAGGAAGGCTGTCTGCCAGTCCTCATGTCCTCTGGGCACAGCTGTGTCCCACAGAGACTCTTCCTTGACAGCACCCACAGCTAAAGATAGGCATCAGGATTTAGCTTTTATTTGTCTGCTAAACCAAACAGATTTAATCTGTAGTTCATTTTATTATGACATAAATAATAGTTACTCTGTTCTTTCAACACTGAAAAGGTTTAATTTTATAGCTGTTTTATGAACAGTCACATTAAACCTCACATGCGTAAGCAAACAAAGACTCTTTGACATTAACAGATGAGAAGCAAGGTCCATGGGCCTTTCAAACTCCCAAGACAAACTTTATCTGCCCTCTCCTACCCTGGCCAGAAAACTAAAAATAGAGATAAACGCTGGCTTTTACAAATGCCAGTATTGGTTCCATTGTCTCTGCTGGAAAATTAATAACTAATTGATTTACTTTTGTGTCCACAAACAGAGGATTTCATTAAAGCTCAATTGTATAATTCATTCTATTTATATACTACCAGACCACACTCTCCATTTAAAAAAAAATAATAATATATATATCTCTCTATATAATCAGGTATAGAAGTACAATTATATAGCAAAGGACATGTTTTTGTCACAGACAACAGGCAGGCAAGAAAAAACTTTGAGTTTCTGAACAAGTAAATTACAATTTACAAAATAATGACAAAAATGCTTAGACATCTAAGTTCATAGTATTTTCAATTTCAACAGAAATCTCCTTGGTATAAAAACATAAACTTTGCTCACTAGGTGAGAGCCAACAGTCTTCTAGAGAACTTGCCTGGTAAGGAAGCTGCCAAGGGGTTAAAAGATGAAACTGTCTGGTTTCAGGAGGAAGAGCTAGTCAAAGGAAAAACTTTCGGCCGGTATGAACTGCCCCTTTCTCTCTGGACTTCCAGAAGCTTAATAAATGGATTCTTGCAATTTTAGGGGCAAAGGGAAGAAATACTGATTTTACAAACAAGTTACAGTTAATCGACTTATCTAATGTCACACAAGAAACCAAGTTACATCTTGAGCCTTGCTCTTTTAAGTCACACTTTGCATGGCATGCAAGGATATGCTTAGAAAGTGCTGATTTGATTTCAGTTGCTATCCAAGTGACGGATCTTTAAACTGCAGCTTGTGTGGGCCCTTTTCTTAATGAAATCCACTGAGATACTGGACTCCACAGTTAAAATAGGTTTTACCATACAGGTCTGAAGTGCATAAATCTGGAGCAGAATGTACTCACTATAAAAAGTAAGGGGAGAGAGGGGGGGAAGTCTTCAAACTTATATTTGTCCCAAGAGTCACATAAAATTTCATGTCTCAGGGTTGTCCTCCACAGAAACTAATGTTTCCCTGGAAACATGTTTCTAAATACAGTTGCTCCACTCATATCTTGTACTAACAGTTTGTTCTTCAAGTACAGAGACAGGCTAATCAGTGCTGAGTTAATATCCCTTGTCTGCTCTAGTCAAATCTTGTAATTTCTCAGGATCCATCTATTTTTAATATCCGAGAGTGCAACAACAGTAAGCTGTGGTCCAAGGTACTTCCAAAAGTCAATGGATGGAAGTCCTCGTACATTAGGAGGAAGCCTAATTCATTTTTTACCTCTGGCATAAAAATGGAGATGCACTACTGCTAAATACTCTCCAAATCTGAGACAGCTGGCACTTGAGCAGGCACTGCAGGGACTCCAGGAGAGGGACTGTATGCTGACTTCCTACCATGTCTGGCACACTGGAGCACCAATCGCTTATAAACAAAAAGATCCAGAGCTGCTCCATCTAAGCTATGATGAAATACACAGTTCTAAGGAGCTCCTGGGAACCAGTGGAGGAAACCTGTGAAGTCACCATGGTGCTTGGTTTTAGGAGATGGGCTCTCTCTTTGCCCAGGCACTAACATAAGCATTAGTCTTAGTTTCTTCAAGGATAAAGCATAAATACTGGTGAATACTTCACTGTTAGAGTGCAAAAAGAGCTGCTTATTTCCAGCATCCCTTCTGGTTACCGTGCATTGAACTTCTTGCCAATATCCACCTACAACTAGGAGGCAGTGCTGGTCCTGGCATGTTTCCTAACAACATCTCCAAGTTGCAGTGGGTTTGGCAGTGTTTGCTGTTTTGTTTCTCTGCCTAGGAAGAACCAGCTCTGAAAAAAAGTGGGTGGGTGATACCCGCCTTTGCCCTGTCTTCTTTATGCTTTACCAGAACAGAGGTGCTGGAAGACATCATGCTAATCTCTTGTGACTACCTACCTGTCAGATGGATTTTTTTAGTGACAAACAATTCTTTTATCTTTTGATACAGGAGAGGTGGCAAGAGAAAGATTATTTGATCTGAAGAAAGGAAGACTTAAGATTTGACAGAGTATTTTTTTCTCTTTGTGCAAGATCTCATGAGTGGCACCCAGAGAGACTAATTTGTTGTCTTTCCCAGCAAAAGAACTAGGGAACATCAAATGAAAACATCAGGATGCAGGTTAAAAAAAAAATTAAAAAATCAAGGGAACTGCCTCTTCACACACAACATAGTTGTGTTATGGAAGTCCTCACAGCCAAACACTGTGGATTCAACACATTTAGTGAGGGCTTAAGGGGAGGCACATTCACAGAAGGGAAATCCACCCATGTTTATTAACTACATTGAACTCCTTTTCTGGCTGTGGAAGTCCCTGGTTTGCAAATGGCTGCAGACTAGAGGAAGAAATTGTGCAAACTGCTCATCCTGTTCTTATACGAGATACACCTTTTTGGCCACTGTCAGATAGACATACTTGGCTACATGGCCTCCAGTACATTCTTCTACCAGATATTATAGTAGATGAGTCTCAACTGTGGGACAAGCCAGAGAGAACCTGGGCTGAAGGCATTTTGTCGTATGCCTAGGCTGAGACAAAAGATCACTTTGGAGAAAAGGCCCTACAAGGCAGAAGTGAGAAATCTTTGTAGTTTCATGCTTGTAAGGCAATCCATGTGCTCATGGGAAGGCGAGAGGTTTGAGTTTGGTTTTCTTTTTTACTATTGCCCTCTCTGTCCAATCTACAGTAGGACTTCCACCGCTGCAGATAAGTAGATGACCATTACCATATTTGACATCAATTTACAGCCTTCTTTGAGTGATCGTGGATGGTCCCACTCACAGGTGAACAGAAACATCAAAAGAAATAGAAGGGAGGGGGAAGGACCTGGATAAGGCAATCCTTTTGGCTACCTACTCCAGAGCTGTTCACTCACTTTTACTGGCAGAAAGTAACACGCCTTGTTAAAATCAACTGCTTTAACAAACGACTTCATTAATTTAAAATGTATTACCCTATTTATAAAACAGCTGGCCTTGTTAAACCAGCCATCTGTTAATAAAACAGCCATGAAAATTTCCGCAATGTATGTCTTACAGGGTGTAGCTATCACTGAGCCCACGGGTGGGAAAGAAGTATTGGCATCCAAAGTCGGACACACACAGAAAAACCCCTACAGTAAGCATAAGAACCAAAGTAAACAAATAGGTCTCCTGTCCCACCCTGAAGGTTGCCACCACCCCGCGCTTGCCAAGGAAAGCACATTCCAGATACAGGGCCCTTCCTTGCCAAGACAAGACTGCCACAATTACTCCCAGAAACAGGTCTAATCCATCAGACTTCAGATCTCTACGGGAAATCAAAACCCAGAAATAAAGTCAGGAAAGTGATAGAAAATTATTCTCAGACAGGTCACCACAGAGAATATTTTTAGACCAGAAACAGTCTGTTTGATGTGGACTAGAACGCAAAAAGCAGTTACGTTCTCTTACACTCATAGCAAGCACTATTTCACTGATGCCAACATCCTCTGGAGATTTATTTCTCCACCTTGTATACCTGTTTAATTCAGCCTGCCCCTAATTGCATCTCGGAGATCAGAAAACATCACTTTTGCCTACTTTGTCTTGGGCTGTCCCTGCTTTGTCTGGGGCTGACTAGTCTGTATGAACAACCTCTTCTTCCCCTTCCTTCATCAGGACAGCTTCTTGTACTAAAGTGTAGGTTTGCTGAACAGTTAGGGTTATGGAAAATGCTGCTATTAAAAGGTTTTCCTAACAATGTAATTGCTTGACAGACAAGGTCACCATTGTATTTACTTGCTTTAAAAAGGAAACAGTACAATATCAACCGAGCATTTTTAAAGAAACCTGTAGCTTCCAGTAGTACCAGCACCTACTGTCCAATGCACTTGCCTTTGGTCCACAAGAGCATCCGGGGACTTCAGAATAAGCTCTGGGCAGAGAAGTTATCAGTCAAATAGCAAGCTAAGAATTAGACTCTGATAAATTCTGCTGGTGTGGTGCTATATGAGAATGCCCTTTCAATTCAAAGCATCTCATTGCTGCCTCTGTTCTTTTCCAATGGCAAAAAAAAGAAAAAGTATTTCTTAACTGGTACTTTTAAAGAAATTGCACCTGAAGCAAAAGAGAACTTCACAGTTCTCAAAAAGGACTCTATGTTCTTACTGAGGAAGCAATTCAGTCCCCAAGCGCTGCAACTACCCATCTCATGACCTACTCGTAAGGTGCACATCCAAGCACTTTTTCCACAAAGCCACCTATGCTGCACTCCCAAGGACATTTCCCCTTCAGTGTATCTGCCACCACTTGCAGTTTCTGGGCAGGAACTTCTCATGCTGTAGTCCTTAAACCTCAAATGATCTGCATCAGTCTGGACACACTCATCAGCAGTTCCTAATGGCTTTGAGACTCTGTACCCACTTCAAACATGGAGGTGAGAAGGTGGAATTATTTCATACCAAGAAATACTGTCAGCAATCCACATATTTCGGAGAAGATACTTGTTTAACAGCTTATAGTTTCTGAGGTTGTAACATGGATCAATGAGAGTTCAATGGCCACTATGGCACATTTGAATTTTCACTTTCAGTTTGGAAGCACCAACTCACGGTCTTCCTTTAGATACCCCTCTAGTCCTTGCTTCAAATTGTACCAAAAACATCCATGAAACCAAGTTAATGTCTGCAGCTCTCCGTACTAAAGAGGTTCATAACTTGTATCAGGTGTTGCAGCTAGCTCTGCAAACCAGTATACTTACTCCTGGTTTAAAACAGTGACACCCTCTGCCCTGAAAAGAGTTGATGGTATGAGTAGTATCAGCCATATCAGCCCTTGGAAATGGATAATTTCTGTCCTCTACTTTGTCACTTCAGACAGAAAAAGAAGTTTCTGGCTTGATATGAAGTTACAGACCCAATGAGGGCTAATTCAATCCCCCACACGTCCTCTGGCTGCCTCTATCGCTACTGTCAGCGTCCCAGATCACTGTCCCAGATTTGTACCCTCCTGCCAATTCTTCTCAAAACTGCAGGGAAACTCACTGCTAACCCAGTTCTGTCAAAATGATCCCCACTTGCTAAACCACCTGTGCAACCACAGCAGCCAAGCCGCGATGGGGGGCCCAGGCACACAGCAGGGCGGACCCCTGGGAGCAGCGGCACCATGGCTGGAGCACCACACCTGCCTGGAACCAGGTTTCCCAGATCCTGCAGACAACCAGCGCTGCCCTGCGGGGATGGCTGCCAGCCTGGGACACGTGTGGTGCTGTCCTCCCTCCCTTGCCCCAACTCGCAATGAGGAATTTTACTTCATAATTTGCGTGCCACTGTCTAAAATACACACAGTGGGTAAGATGCTACTTTTTCTGTCTTTGTTAATCTCTTTGAGCTCCTGCTTTAATTGCAGCCTGGAAGCTTTTTCCACACTAGTTGCTGGTATTATTATATCCTTCCCCTGAAGACTTCAGCTGCCTTTGCTATTTACAGACATTTCTCTAGGGTTGAATCTCAGTTTTTCCTGGGATATAGAGTCACATGCTCCACAGATTATCCCACCATCCATCTCTCTTCCGCTTCTTGAATAAAGTCAAAAAAGAAAAAAAAACCAACATGCATACTTTTCTCTCCTCAAAAAGTACATTCTGTCCCACTAAAAATTGATGCAACATATGCTTTGAAGAGCAGAAAGAAATACTGCAGAATCACCAGCATGTTGTCTGCTCCACCATTCTACCACTAGACAGTAAAATTAAGAAAGGCTTTTTAATTTATTTATTTTTTTTCTCCTATGGTCCTCTGCATTCAGGCTCTGTACTTGCTTCCACGTGCATGCAAGCATTTTTTGCCAAGCAGCTCCTTTTTCCAGGTAGTTTCTGTAGGATGTAGAGTCTTTCTAGTTATTGTTACTGGTTTCCCTTTCTATTCCTTATTTGATAAATTGACGACTTCAACTCTATCACACATACCAAGTACCAGAAAATATGTTTCAGAAAACATCAGAAAAGGCTGGTTTCAGAACAACCTGGGCTAAACCCGAAACCAGCTCGTAGAAGCACTGCAAGGGTAGCTTGTATCTCAGCAGGTGCACACAGACTCTTGTCACTCTCCAAATTCCTCTCCTGTGTAATCTGTGTCTTCCTTGAAGTTGAATGCAAATTGTTCCATCTTGCTTTTTAGCAGTTCTTGTGGTTCCTCATAGATGTACTTCTTCTCTGACTCCTTCTCCAGGTTTGATAATCTCACCTCCAGTAGGAACGTCCCTTTACACCACTGAGACACAAAAAATCACCTCCTTTTATTCAAGGGCAAAGAAAAGGTGGATGCAAATCCCAAGCATTTTATATTTCAGGTTTTCTGCATACATATGAAAAGCAGACAGAAAAGCAAGCACAGCAGACCAGCATTGTAAATAATTCAGGGACATGAAAGGCTCCTCTACAGAAGCATCATTATGTTTTGAACAGCTTTCAGTTCAAATGTTTTCGACAATTAGGAAACAGCTATGTATGACACTTCCTTTTAAAAGCATCACTGTCATCAGTAAGTACATTATTCCTCAGCTGACTCAATGCTATTTGTTAAGATTTCTAAAAGGACCACTGACTCCTGTTCTATAATTTGGGTATAACTCCTTAATAAGATCAATCAGCAGCTCCAAAGCTTGTGGAAAGTGTGCAAGTGCGATGCACCAGAGCCATGCAATTGCAAAGTGACGGAAAATAACATTTGCCATGTCAAAAGGATTCTGGGTGAAAGGAAGGAAAATATGCACGTTATTAAGTATATATCAGTTTCTAGATTTTATCTTCATATTGGTGTCAGCATCTCAGATATTTTTGTAACTCCAGAGAAGGACTATGAATCCAACTGCAATTTACTGAAGCATTAAATTTCTGTAAGTTTTGGTTAAAGTTATACTGCGTTGTCAATTGTTTTTTTTAAATGCAAAGTGTACCGAGTTTTGTTGAATCATAAGGAATGAAAAGATCATTGAATTTAAACTAGTTTATTCTCTCTACCTATCAGAAGGAACTTTTTTATTGCAAAACCCCAAATCTAATCCTGCTAGTTGCAAAATATCTTTAAACTGTGAATAGGATATAAGCCCTGCAGCCACATTTCCAGAGAGACACTGTAAGACTCCTCTCTTGGCACAGAAGCAGGAAAAGAATGAGATTAAGAAGGTGCCACAGAGAGCCTGGTGGTGTTCACGGAAAAAGACAAATATCCTGGTGCACCGCCGGAGCTTGAAGCATTATTTGGAGATTTCAGGTCACCTACATGATAGGAGCCCAAACAATATACCTGTTGTTTAACAAACTGTTGAAATGAGTCACTAGATATTTCTTAGTAAGCTGCCAGTGTTTTCTGGACAGGTTGTTTTGACAGGGTTACTTCCATCATCTTTTATTCCTTTGCCAGCTTAGTTTTTATGATGCATTTTGAAACAGCTGAAGTATTTGCTTAATGCTTTCAGAAAAATGCACCCCTACCCTTACAAAAAATGTCTTTTATTTAAGCATTTATTGATTTTCCAAGACACATGACAAGAAAAGCAATTAGAGACAGCATGATTTTTACCCATATGCACTCTTTATTTCCCACAGTAGTTTGGGTCCCAAATATAGGTTTTACAATTTTTACAGAAAATCATTCAAAATGATACTTTTAATGCTGGGTTAAGGCTGGTTTCCCTAGCCAGGAGTTTGCCTCCTAAAAGCTTTGCACAGAAAAGTCAATTTGAATTAATTTTCATTATCTTCAGAGATAAACATAGTAACTTGATAGCATAATCAGCAAAGAACACTGTAGTTCAACAGTACAGTAAATCCATCCTAAAGCTTGTAGAACCAGATTTTTTTTTTTAAACCCACATCATACAAAATGCTGGACTAATATAAACTTAACCTAGCACCTTTATTATTTAAAACAAATTGCAAGTTAACTTTTTACCACCAAGTTTTAGACTACATCAGTTATTATCTAGACTCTTGCAGCCAGCACGTAAGCAAGGAGCTGCCAAACTCTGCATATTCTGGTGACTTCAGCAGGGAAGTAACTGTGAGCCCACATGTGATCTTGATCACCTGTGATGCTTTACCATGCAGTAACAACATATATTCAATATTAACGCCTATGGGCTAGGTAGTGTTAAAACCCCTGGTTTTAATGAGCTGGAGCATTAGGAAACCCTTCATAAGTTAGGCTGTCGCCCATTAGCCTGTGTACCGTGTCCTGGCATCAAACAGAAAGAGGGGAGAACGTCAAGTCTGCTCTCGGTTCATCTTGTATTTTAGCACAGCCACTTGTGATCCATCCTAGTCTCAGACTTCCTTCTATACCCACTGAAGGTATCTGAACAGAGAGAAAAAAGAACAGATTCTGCCTGTCCCACTTTGCCCTCAATTCCTGGCCAATGAAGGTCTGGAAGCAAACTAATGCCCTGATACCTGTAAATATACTGGCTGGGGAGAGGCTGGATCAGAGCTTATTCATAAAGGAAGGAATACTCTCACAGAAGGTAGTGAGAGACGGTCTTTAAAAGCAAGTAAGTATTATCTACTACTTTTGATACAAATAGGTTTATAACTCAATCACATATCATCCATTATTACCTGGTCTTGAAAACAGCGGCTTTAACTAAAACAAACTCTCTCTCTAACTTAGAAATGTTAATGTAGATGGATTCAAATCTTCATCCTGGGAAGCAATCAAAAGCAGAAACTGAGAAATAACTGCCTACAACAGGCTTCATCAGCCACACAATATGTATCTCATTTCACAACTGCAAGTCTGCAATACCAATCAGGTATCTCATCAGGAAGAAAAGATCCAACAGAATGATGAATTGGTTTCTTTTTTGTCCTTTAGTGCTGCATGACTAAACTCAACATGTAGTGCCATATCTGTTTTCCCTTACTTCTATCGTGGATTCACAATTTACATACACAGCGAGGGCATGCAGATAGCCCTTGCACAAAGATTTGCTTAATGTTCTCCAGCAGTTCACAAACTCAAATGGCCTGTGCAAAGTGAGAAACAGGGAAGAGTGATCTAAATCCTTCTGTGATTCTTTGGGAAACCAGATGCAAGATTTGATGCCAGCCAAAGTTAACCTGGTAGGCAAAAGCATTTATTTTAACTTGGTCACTCGATCCAATTCACTGCACAGTCACACAAACACTTGTGCCTCTACGAGCCAAGAGGGAAAAGGGTGTGTTATAGCTCTGCCTGTCTTGGCAGCAGCACTGGCTTATTTCTATTTAAACTGCATGCAAAAGTATGTCTTAATAGCCCTTAAGCCATTTTATTTAGTCTCCTGAGTCACACATACATCACACAGATTTCTGCTGCTGTCCAGACTGGAGACACTTCATAAACAAAGCATGAGTCCTCACACAGGATGGAAAATTATGATATGTCTAATCAAATATTCAGTGATCCAATGGCTGTATTTTCAGAAATATCTGCAGTCTGGTAGTCAGAGCAGAGGATTGCTGAGATATGCCACCAACATGAGAGAAGCAAATAAATTTAGCTCCATGCCCCAGTGTCACCACTTTTCATAAGCACTTTGTAAGGTCTCAGGATGAAAGCAAATCTTTTGATTGCACGTCTATGAAAAAGTAACTGACAAAAATTTAAGATTATCAAGATTCTAAAAAGCGTTTAAAAGTAAAAGTGTAACATAGAGTTGTAATGCAAACCAAATACACGTAATGTATGTTAACAGGATGGCTGTCCATTCTCTCCTGTTTGCAGGGCTGTTCCAAGACACTGTGTCTGCACTACAAGAGAAGTCCTTATCTTAAGAGTTCGTTTTCCTCTCTCCCTTCTGTCCCTAATCCTTACCTCTACCTATCCTGTGATAAGCCACAGAATAAAGTATATACACTGCTGATTTAGAAGAGTTAAATTACACATTTTGTTAGCTGCTCACCCCAACCCTACTCCCAATGATGTAAATGGAAGAACTTGTTTTGCACAAGTGGCTGAAGACTTAAGGATCAAGAACTACCTTCCTCCTTGCCTTCTTTGCATTTATCATTCCTACTCCCCTGTTTTGCTGGTGCTGACTTCCCCATTCAGTCTTTGATCTTGTCTGTAATCTTGGTACACAGTTATCTGTTCCTCTTCCCTTCTCTGTTAGTTCTTTCCATCTCACAGCAGATGAAGTCACACATCTACAGAGGTAGTTCCTTTCCTTACCAGACAAGCTGGAAAACCATAACAATGCATAACTCATTTCTGACGCTGCCCTGAGACAGCTGTGGTTAGAGGAGTGTTACACATACCTAGTCACTCCAGCTGTAACATTTCAGGTCAGCACAAAATGAACAAAACACCCCTCAGGCATCTATGCATTATGCTGCCCAAAGGCAGCAGCTGATGCACCATCTCAGGAGGCCTGATAGCAGGACTCAGTCCCTGCTCATGCATTAAATATCAGTATCACAAGGGGCTGCTACCTTTTAAATCCTGCTAACTATAAAAGGATCCTCTCTATTGGTTATTTCATATCTGAAGGAATGAATATTTAAAAGGCAGTAGGTATTCTGTACAAGAACTGAATCTTTAGTTAGATGTTGTTCTGTTCCTAACAGGTGGAGACTTTCATATATAAGAAAAAGCTCAGCAGAGCCAAAGATCACTCACTCAGGCATATGCAGAGCAGGCTGGCAGCAGAGGTGTGACGTGCAAAGCACTCACCCACTGGTCCTGAGTCACTCCGGCTCTCAGCTGGGTAATGCGTTCATCACACAGACACGTCCCTGCCTTGCACAGCATTCATGCTCCTGTTTTCCCCTTGCTGGTGGCACGTTACAGGCAGATGAAGATTCCCTCTTTTGCAGCTTAATTTTACAAGGGTGAAACACCACATGGTTAAACAGGAGCTATGCTCAGGGTGTGGGATTTGACTTGCATTAGCTGCAAGATGCCACAGTGGTGGAAATAACACAATAAACTTACCTTGTTCCAATGACTTAATACTGCACAAAGAGAAGTTGGCTAAATATAGACCATGCCTGCAAAATCACTTTCCATAGGTGAAGCCTATTAAGAATCCTGCTCTCACTGAAGCTGCAAAGCTTGCTGCCAGCTGCCATCCCTGGCAGCCCCTCCAAGGGGGCTCGGTGCTGCCAGCTCTGCTGGGGCTCCCTGAAACTGGCTGAACACACAGCACGATCCACACCTACCCAGGCAGGACGAAAGGCGGAACAAATGCCCCTCTGCTCCAGAAATCTCTGTGTTACAGCCCAGCGATAGAGGCTGGCTTTGCTGCCCACAGACACGTGTAAGGTCTGTAGCAGAGCTGGAAGCTGCACTTTGCTCCTTAACAGCCTGACAGCTTTGAAGTGCCAGTGGCACAGTCAGAAGTCCTCTTAACCTTATTTGTGGGAGGAAAAGTACTATAGATATATACCTCAGGCTAAGAGGTGGATCTATCATTTGAGGCAAGATGTGAAAACAAGAAAAATCAGAGAACAGCTTTTGAAGACAAAGTCCCTTTGAATACTCAGCTTACTAAACGGAACGAAAACACCTGAAGACAGATCATGGAAGAGTCTTCTGTCTGCTTGCCACTTACAAGTGAGCCCTTGCTACTGTAGGATTAAGTGTTTCAATGTCAGTCACAACCAATATTCTCCAAAGAGCAACTAGGTTGCAGTTGGTGTTTGCTGCCTGTGGGAACGGCAGCCCGAAGGGCAGCGCGCAGAGTGGGCACTGGGCTCAGGTGCAGGTCTTGGCCTCTGGAAAGAAATTCCTGAGCACTTACAACATTGCATTTCTTCTAAACAGGGCAGGCAGCTCTGTAACATCACTGAGATTAGATTACATAAAAAACATCTGTATTTCCTCCTTCAATTCTTTTTAAAAGCTGGGCTATTTTAGAAAAAGAAAAGCCATTGTTTTAATGATTGGTAATTACTCATTAACATTTTTCCTCCCTTAGCAGATTAATATTTTTTCAGGTCTCCTTTGGAACTGTGAACAGGCAGAGTTCAAGAAGAACAGTGTGAAAACACAGACCACAGAAATGCACACTGGGTCACTCCTCATGTAGTCATGGACATGCTGGATGGCAGAGACCTCTGGAAGCCCACACCCCAAAACAGATTTTCCTAGGACATGCTCTAGTCATCTTACCATCTTTGTAGTCCCTCAGCGGACCCTCTCCACACCCCTCTTGACCTGGGGTAGGGCAAAACTCAGAATAGCACTCCAGCTGTGGCCTCCCCAGTAACCAACTAGAGGGGCATGAAAACTTCCCACACTCTGCTGACAGTGACCTTCTCAATGTAGCCTAGTAGAGGATTTGCCTTATTCGCAATCAAGGTGCACTGTTGGGTTGTTTGCAACTTTCTTATCTACTGGCACCTTTTGGCATCCACGGTAATACCCATGTCCATATCAGCTAAGCTACAAGCCATACAGTCACTTCCCAGCCTCTGTCAATGCAAGGGGTTGTTCTGGCCCAGGTGCAGATGGTCTCACTTTTTCCTACTGAACTCCACGAGCTTCATGTTGGCCTAGTCCCCAGGTTTATCCCTCTGGATTTAGGTTCTCCCATTTGCCATGTCAGTTGCTCCCCCCAATTTAGTGCCATCAACACACTCTGGAAAGGCACACTGTGTTCACCAGCCTGCTGATGAAAATGTTGAGCAACGTGGACCCAAGGATTGAGCCCCGAGTACTTTGCGCGCTACTTGGTGCCAGCTGGATGTCAGCCCTTTGGTTTCCTGGAGTCCAGCCAAAGGTGGTCCCGTCAGTTGTTAACCCACCTAACAATCTGTTCCACCAGATTGTGTCTGCAGTGTCAGAAAGGCCATTTCCCACTGGCAGAATCTGGCAGCTTTGAACCTTTCCTGCACTGGCAAGGATGAAAATATGCAGATGGAAAGAGAAGCCATGATATCTCTGAATTCAGTTTTTAAAATCCAAAGCAATCTGAGACCTAGGATTGCTGAGGTCATCATTGAACTGCACCATGAGTTTATCAGCACAAGAATGGCGTCTGCGTGGCCTTTAGCTTACTGAAAAAGCATAACGTTGTTCACAGATGAAATCAAGATCCAACAGAAATTCAGGTGCATTTTAGGCACAACTTGCAAGAATTGAGTAATTCCCAGTGTCAGCGACTGCCATTTAAGCTTTACTTCCAAAACCAAAGTACAGCTTCTATTTACTGAGGCTTCATTAACAGTTAACAAGACCATGCTTTCAAGAAGATCACAGAACTTGCAGGAGGAGATTTTGTAGCTTTCAGAGAAGCCACTAAAAAGAATAACTATCATGAGATCCAAAACTTAAGTAAAAAATGGTAGCAAAACCACATCGACTGACTCCAGTGAGAACTGGGTGTTCAGATGAAGAGATTACCATTTTGGGTGTACGTACACAGATTAGCAATTAGGGGTAATTGCTTTCAGCTGCATTTTGCTGTTTAAAAAAATTAATAACTTGTAATTAACACTAATTTAAGGAGAGATGAAAGCCCATCTTGGTGCTGAGGGGAGACATGTCTGACAGAAAACAGCTACCTCAAACGCAGCTCTGGTGGTGTCAGCTAAGATATTTCTGCTGTGCTCCCAAACCAAAATTACGACAGCTTTAATCTCTCTGTCTTCTCAGGCACTTCCTGTCCATTAATCTTTCCCCTCTGCCCGTGGTCAGATCCTCAACAAAGGTACAAGAGAGGAACAATCTCATTGTATTTCCTACTACTCTGCACATGCTGCCAGGTATCACCAGATACTACTCCTTGGTATCGACCCATAGCCTCATGTAATGGTACAGGACCTGCCGTGCTGGTGTTAGTTCCACAACGGAAGCCTGTGAACCACGCTGCCCTGTGATACATGCTCTTGTACGGCTACATGAAAAGAGATAAACATATCCAGACCCAAGATTAAAATGAGTTCACTGGAAGATTTCCTGGCCATTTCATGTAATCTGCCCTGACATCATTTCCTGCCTTCAAGTAAACACTGGCCAGTGTCGGGCATCCCTGGCTGTGTTCCCCTGCACAATGCCACGCAAGGCAAGCCCATGCACAGGCTGCACGATGGCCAGGGCAGGGCAGCCATACAGTTGGTTGTGTCTACATGAACTTTCAGCTGTGTTACAAGTAGGTAAACCAGTTAAGTGCCGGGGTGATGCTGGGGAAGAAGCTACTTGCCTGTTACGGAAGCGTGGTTCTGTGGCTCTTCTGGGGTCAGTGAAGAGGTACATGGAAGGAGGCACTGTGCCTGGTCAGCACTGCGGCCAAAGGCAAATCCATCTCATGAGTACCCTTCCCACAAGTTACAACTCAGGATACAACATACTGTGAAGCGATATCGTCAAAAGGTTTACCTACTCCAGTACTCCACCCTGTAAACTGCCATGCCTGTTACAAGCTTAAATGCATCAGGCTTGTAGACTTATTCCAAAGCCATGTGCTCCCAGCATCTGGTCAACCGAGCTGTAAAACCCTCCGGCAGGTGGTTTAGTACGCGTTTTTCTGGACAGCGAGAAGGGCGGATCAGACCTAAATGTCCATCTGACCCAGAATCTCATCTGCAACAGCAGCCAATAGCACATATTTTTCAATACACAGGACAAAGGACAACAGGGACCGGTTCTCAGTTGAGCTTCAGATTATCAGACACCAGGCAAGTTAAGACAGTGATGCATCTGTCCTACACGGCCAAGGCGTGCCCATTTCTCTTAACTATATTCCCTCCTGTTGACTACTATCGTACTCCTTGGTTTTTCCCCCCCAGTCTAACTAGCATTTATATTTGGTCAAACAGGCAGCATTCAGAAACAGAGAAACATGTCCCTGGGCCCACAGGAGCATTTCTCAAGTTCTCCAACCCCTCTTCACTGAGCAGGCAGCAAGGTTCCCCACTGGGGCTGGAGCTGGGACTCTGGTTAATTGTCCAGCTTCCTGCACCACTCCAGCACACCTCCGGGTTCACCACACATCATTTTCACTAGCGGAGCTGAGCAGATTTAGGTCCTTGCGGTTTAACTGCTTGTGTATGGTTCATGTGGCTTCCTTAAAAAAAAAAAAAAAAAAAAAAAAAAAAAAAGACAACTCTCATAATTATTATTCTGGACCCCCAACCAGACATCCACATTCTTCAGACAGTAGAGAAGCTCAGAGATCTCATTTGATCTCCGTTTCTTCCAACTCCTACTTCTACAGTCTCAAGTTTAGGAATCTTTTATTAATAAAAGACTAGTCCCTTACAGTCACTCCAAGGAGCTCAGACAACAGAATTCAGTCATTTTTATCACCAAAACTTCAGAGCAAACAGAGGTTTCACTGTAAAATGTCAAGACATTATTCAGACATTTTGATGCTTTTTGGAGCAGAGGAAGCCCCCACTAGTGACTGAGATGTTCAGTTTAGCCCTGTGTAAAACATTTACCCTTTCCACACTCCCACTATTCCACTGATTTTGCAATGAACACCCCCTTACCTGTTATAGACCATTAACATAGCTTCCTTTTTTGCTTCCTCGCCCTCCCCCACAACATTTGGAGAAATGCTGAACAGCTGGTCCCCATGTCCCATGAGCCGGACAAGGCAGAGAGGAAGGTGTCCCTTGCTGCTGCTGAGCAGGGGCCAGGAAAACAGGAATTTCCCTTTAGGGATCGGCTGCAGAGAATTACCTGGTTGCTTAGAAACATGAGATTAACTAGAGCTCAGTTTTCCCCTTCCTTCACACATGCACTTAAGGAGAGGCTGTAAATCAGCTACTTGGGGGACTGAAACGGGTCCATCTGCAGAGCAAGATGAGGGGTCACTGCGCCGGGTCAGGTGCAGGCAGGGGGGCAGACAAGTTTTCTGCTCCCCTTCCCCCTTCCCAGGCTGCGTGAGCTCCCTTTGCTTTGCAATGAAAAGTTTCTTCTTGCTAAGTTTCAGCCACCAGAATGAGAGTCAATCGTGCAGCTCCGCAGCTGAGTTGCCTGTGCCAGGATTTCGGCTCTGATGACCATCAGTTGAGGGCATACAGCTAGGGCAAAGGAAATAACCATGCAACAACAGAGAGCAGGGGCTATTTAAAGCAGATGATATTTTAAGCAAAAATTACATTAATTTCTGCACTACTTAGTAATGTTTCCTACATGAGCTGCCAAAGCATCAGTGATTAGCAGCAATAAACATGCTTAATGCCTGTCTGTATCTTCCATACCTCAAGGAGTTGGAGAGAAAGAATGATTAGAAACACAGACCCAACTACTGCTTTGCTTACCCACTCTCACATAACATGGAAGAAGGAAAAAATGATCTAGATAAAACAGATGTGGACTTAAATCTTGCACAGTTTACCATCAAAGCAGTTTAACATGAAAAAGCACTATCGCTAACGCAAACAGGAGAGCATAGCCCACAGTGCGTGCTCAAGAGCTCTCATGAAGTCTGTGCAAGAAGAATGCTCTCCAAGCCTGACACAACAGGTCAAAGGACAGATGAACTGACATCTGCCTATGAAGTAACAGAATTTGGAAAAAGATACTGGAAATTGTGCCTAATATAGACTCTCTCACATTCATTCCCATTCACAGACACCAGCTCTCAGACACAGGAGTGGAAGGCATGTGCTGTGTAGTAGGTACCTAATAACCTTGTGGACAAGAGCCAGCAGTGTGGTTATCATTATGCTGGATAGTTATTACAAGCTGAGGGTTAATTATTAGCAGAGCTTAAAATCAAAGAGAGTTTGATCCAGACTGCATAGCTATACACACACACACACACACACAAAGCTCCTACCCCGAAGCACTTCCAGTCTCCTTCCAGACAAGCTCAACATAGTTTAGACACGTACAAGGTGGCACACTATGCTAAGGTAGAAGTGACAGGGAGCCCATAGCCAGGCAGTTCTTTAAGAATAGTTAGCACCTACGTGAGTGGGTGTTGTGGGGGCTTTCCAACTGGGTTTTTTTGCAATACCACTTCAATGGCTGTTTAAAAACGTTAACATCATTAGAACAAAGTTACATTTTGAGTATTAAGTTCTGCACACAAAAATTCTCTCTTTGAGGGAAAGATTTTTTTTCAGGGAGGAAAGACTAGAGTTGCCTTCTGCTCCACACTTGCATGCTTGGCTATGAAAAGCAACAAGCTCTGCAAGGACAGTTTTGCGACTTATCAGAGCTTCAATTCTGATAGAAGTTATTTAATGATATTGTATGTTTTCAGTCTGGTGGGACGGGGAAGAAGAGGCAAAGGGAACAAAGTAACAACAGAAAAAAAGACCAAAAAATGAAATCACCTGACAAGGTGGGGGTTTTTTAGATTAACAAAAACTCAGATTTGGTAGAGTTGTTTGTTCCTTTCCACAGCAAAATGCTCTTTGGGCCTACATGAAACATGATGGATCGTTGGCAAGTAAGTCAGAGCACCCTGCCTTGCTCCAGAGATGAACATCCCAACTATACCCAGGGG
The DNA here is from genome assembly GCA_035590275.1 of Ibycter americanus. Classification (NCBI taxonomy): domain Eukaryota; kingdom Metazoa; phylum Chordata; class Aves; order Falconiformes; family Falconidae; genus Ibycter; species Ibycter americanus. Next base: position 40,842,315 of record JAVJGI010000063.1, on the reverse strand, counting down.
TTTTCTTCCACTTAGTTGTCCCATTAATTCAGCATTAACCTGATTGACTCAATTCTAGCGCACACAGTTGTACCTGTGCATAAGTACTTGATATTCAGTCTGCATTAGGAAAGAAAACAAGAACTTGGATAAGCAGATAAGGCTGAGTTCAGAATACAGAGTGGCAGGGGGGAATCAACTCTCACTGGTAACGCTACAGTCTTCACCCAGGATGGTGCAGGTGTGCAAACCTGAAGGTTTCCAAGTCAGACATGGCAAGCAAGGACCACATGCAATTAATAGATGGATCAGACTCTTCTATAAACACCACGGGAGAAAAAGGAAAGGAGTTTACACTGGCAAAATGAAATAAAAACGACTAGCCAAGCTGCCTAAACAAGGCAGTGTTTATGTAGGATGGGGTGGAGGGGGGAGCTCAGCTGAGAACACTCTGCTCTTTTATTTGCTCTCGTACCATGTACGGCACATAAACACAGGCTGACGTGACTGAGGGCTCCCTGCAAGCGAGTGGGGTGACTTTCCTTTGGCAGAGAAGGATTAGTGTTTGCTGACTCTGTCACAAGGAAATCGGGGCAACCGCTGCCTCACCCCTGCTGCTCCTTCCAGCCTGGCAGCAGCAGGGCTTACGCTGTAGTTTACAGCATTTACGTTGCTGGCCCCAAACCTTTTTCTGTGTCTGCAGAGTTACAGGAGAGGCAGAAATTGAGCCTAATTCTCTCACAGCAAATGAAAGTCCTTTCGCAGCCCAGCATTCAGCATTTCACGTTCTCACATACTGCAACCAACCATCAAAAATGGGGGGAAATCACAGCTTCAAGGGAAGTCTACAGAGCTAGATGAGGAGCTCCAACTTCCAGACATCTAGGGCTTAAGAGAGAGAAATGCCACCCATTAAGCCAAAATTGTAAAGAAAGTCCCGTGGGTCTTACAAGACAGCACCGCTAGGTTCAGGAATCACACCCACAACACAGCAAAAGTGCCACGACTCTAGGTGCCTGTCATTAAGTCGCAACTATGAGAAACACACAGCTTTAATGAGGGCTAAGTCAACAAGAGGGACCTTCCAGGTGTGTAGTACCAACAGTTACGGTGACTGCAGGTAGGAATAGACTGTGTTTTCATCAAGGAAATGCTTGACAAAATAGTTTCAAAGCAAGCAGTCTGACAGCTTCCCTACTGTTTACAGCAAAGCTCTCCCAGATGCGGTTCTTTCACCAGTAAATCAAATCTTGCTTTAGTACTAAGTTCAAGTACATTTTCACTTTGCTGTGCTAGCCATTGCAAGAACAGAAAAAGTTAATCCGGTCCTAACACTGCTCCTGGGAACATCTGATCCTGAAACAACATCGACAGCCAGGTGAGGGCTTGGGAGACACTCAGGCATCTCCCAGCCTTTGCTTGTACCCCCTCCCTGGAGTACTCCTCAAGTATATTCCATGCATAAACAAACTAAGGTAGGATGAACTTCAAATAGGCCTTGCCCTACATAGTCAAATAAGCTAGGGAAAATGTGTGTATGATTTGTAATATTTACATTTCAAGCAATGAAACTTCTTGTTTTGATATATTATACATGCTGGAAGTACTAACTCGCCCGCAAACTGGATAGGCGCATTTTATGCGTTGCTTTTTACCACAAAACACTGCTGGGTGACTTTGTTCATGGATCAGGCAGACCCTGCAAAACTCGGGTTATGGCAGCATAGCTAAACAATGTTCTCCTGCTTACAGTTTTAGTTTAATCCATCTATTTGCTACCTATCCAGACCAAAATTTCACACTTTGCAATTTCAGTCAGGCTAGATTCTGACTGTGCTTTTTGATTATTTGTTATTCTCAGTGAGTCACTGCTGTAATCTTACTTATTTGTAGTCATACTATTGAGGCAATGATATATTTTCAAGAGATTACTCTGTATAAATGAAAGAACGTATTTTTTTCCTCAATAGTCACAAATTAGACAACAAAAGCAACACAAGAAAGGCAATAAATAATGTGGATTTATGCAAATTAACATTGAATTTGTTTGTTTCATAGTTTGCAGTCTGGAAACATGACCACTTGCACTAGGCCAACTTCATTGATTTCTGTTACTCAGACAAGCATGCCAGAATAAAAAGTCTGAGGTGAGGCAGGAGCTTTTATTAGGCCAACAAAGAGCAGCTGGAAAAACAACAAAGCAACTTATCAGCCAGGCTAATAAAAGACATTACCTCTCTCTACAAACCTTGCTTTGCTTATATCATGGCAGCAACTTCACTACCCAAATGTTTCTCATCCTAACAATTAAATTTTATATTTACTGGAAGTCCAAGAGCAGTCTCAGTTTACAACTGACTTTTGTAACTAAACTAAATTTTCAGTGCAGAAGGGCAAAGAAAGCATGGGAACACCGGTACTGGAAACAAAGCTTGTATAATTTCACCAGCATGGGCATTGGATCTGTGAGTTCCTCCACCCCCACACGCTGCAATCCGGCATCCGCAGAGAATCCCCAGCAGCAAAACGATGGGCCCTGGGACCAAATTACCTCCCAGCTGACACTGCCCTGAATTACCATCGCTAGTGTGGGTGGGTCTGTGTTCCAAATAACTGATCTGAGAGACAAGCTGGCTCCCTCGCAGGCATGCAGGATTCCTCAGGGACTCCTGAGAGGCGGTAGCTGCAAGCTCCTGAAGTGGCTGAAAGCCATTTTTTTCCACATATTCACTGTCACGGCACTGAATTAGGAGAGCATTTTCTGCAGGGCTGGAGGAATAATTGTATCCCATGGATCAGCAGATGAACAGATAACGTATAGCCACAGGGCAGTGTAGGGATACCCAGAAGAGTTTAGAGAAGCAGAATTTTCCCTGGAGCATCCCAAAGTCTGGAGAGGACTACTAAACTGCTTCCAGGAACCAAGCACATTAAGGTATATAACCTTGCCTTGTCAGCTGCACCCCTACACACAGACATGCAGCCCCTTTTCAGCATCCTTATTATTAAGGAGAGCTCAGGCATCCCCAGCGAGCTTCTCGTTGAGACAGAAATGCAGAGAAATACTCATGAATTTCTTTCCTAGCCTATTTTTGTTTAGAGTAGCCACACAACTCCTCCTCACTGCCTCAAGGCAATGACAAAAGCAAAAGCCAGAATTGCACACAAATTAGCCTCAGCCCCACTGCTCTGGCAGGACAGGGCTCTGTGTTCAGCCTTTCCAGCTAAACTGCTCCCTGCCTGCCTCTCCCAGCACAGCCTCCAGCACCAGCAGCTGTGACTGAGCCCAGCTCCACATGTATTGATCCTGGGACAAAGCACACACTTGGCCCAGCGGTCCGAACTTGGGAGGTCAGGGTCCTCTCTTCTGCCACCCTCACTGCTCCACAACCACTATCTGCTGCCAGGACTTCGGTCAACTTCAAAAAGGCAGCGATAAGACCCGCACCACTAACAGCTTGTCTCAAGTAAAACACTAGCAGAGGAAAAAAAACATCCCTAATTCAGTTTACATTTAACTATAAACAGCTGAGGTACAGCCAGAGGAACCACCATGCCAGCGTCCAGAGTGGTTTAGTTAATCGACTTTCAGAAGGTTAATTTGGATTAACTTTTGAGTGTACTCATGTAAATGCAGTCTATGTTATTCCTTAGCTACCCTATATTGGAGCGACAGTGGCCAGGTTCATTGCTCCGTGGTACTGTAAATAAATGCTAAATCTGTGTTTTAATAGTATCAGGCAGGCAGCAGCTGTTGCTGCTGAATGCCCAGCAGATTGCTATTGCTCTCAGGACTCTCATCAGGGAAGGTACTGAATAGCCTAAAGATATTATTGTCTGGCAACAAGGATTTTCTTTCATAAACACCACCTGAAAAAAAAAAGAAAAAAAAAGAAAAAGAAGTTGTATGTTGCAGAGAGATGACGAAAAGGCTTTTCTGCTCTCCTGCTCTGAGAACCAGGCTGTCACATTTTTGTGTGAGGTGAAAATAAGACATTACACTATCTTCTGAAAGAGTGTGTTAGAGAAATGGAAGGCAGGATACAGAATCAATGTATAATTCATGGCTTGTGAGAGCCTTAAGGCAAGACCTTTCGGACTTGCTAATTGCTTTGATGAGAAGTAGGCCAGAAGCCATAATAATGACTCCTACACCTAGGCAAATACATGCATAAAGCTATTGTAACATCCACCTAGGGGCTTCCACATCACCCCTCTTCCACAGATGTGCTGCTTGCCCATCTGACAACATGCCAACCAAGGATAAATGCACAGGGTATCAGGCTGATCCAAGGATCTGGATCTAATTCTGGTATGTGTTTCTGTATATTCAGGTTTTTGGACTGCAGACAGATATGTTTATATAAACCTTGGAGGGTTTGAGGCCCTTGGAGGACCCTCAGTGTGCTCAGAGCCTTAGTATGCAGCTCTGTGCATGTGAGACTGGCAGAGATGAGCAGCTCCTTTACTTCAGCAGCCAGATTTAGCCCCATTGAGCTCAATGACAAAAAATTCAGTGGGTGCAAGATCAGATCCCACTTGCAGACAAAGATATTAATATGACAAGTAGGGAGGATGAAGGCAAGTGTAACAGCTTATAGTTACAGAGGTTTGTGCACGTGCATAATTTGGTGGATCTAAGTCAAGAACAAAGCATCAAAGTACCTTTTAGCTCCCCATGCCATAACCACCTCCCCCTCCATGTTCCCAGCAAACACCCCTAGATTTTTTCATCCCAGCAGGCAAAAGCATAGGCTTTTATCTACCTACATGTTCAAGTCTCCCCTATTCACGTTTTATTGTTTCAGAAAACGCTATTCCAGCCAATTCTCTGACAATACCCTGCCGACCACCACCAGCCACTGTTGCTTCTACTTTGTTAGACCCCACCAGAAGTTAATCTCAAGGAGCTAAGAAAGGCTTTGCTATTGCTGTTTCCAGTCTGTTACTGAATCCAGTTAGTCATTCACCTGTCTGAACAGAGATGGACTTACCTCTAAAGCACAGGGATCAGTTGCCTTCCTGCTCTACCAGCTTGTCCAGCTCCAGCCCCTCTGGAGCAGTCATCTTCTTGCTGTCCTGTTGTAACTGTCTTCCCCTGCAACATCCTTAGAGAAGTCTAACCCCTTGACTGATACTCCACATCCCTTTCACAACCCATCAGAAAGAATCTCTTTTTAAACCCTTTCATTCCCCTTTGGTATCATTTACTGATGTATCAAAATCACCTTAAAAACTCATTAATAAAATGCAGATCAGTATCTTCCATAAAGCAGCTTATCTCCGTGAGACTGCAGAAATAGAACTACTGAAAGTGCACAAAACCAGAATCTGTCCCTTAATTTTACTTTGCTAAGTCATACTGTGTTGATGAATTTACTGAACCAGATTAAATTTGTACTGCTAATATATTTATTTACTTAAAGATGTTCCATCTATTTCTCAGAGTCAAGAATACGAAAAAGCAAAAAGACTCAAGAGATGAAGAAAAAGATGGTTAAAGATCCCTAGGTTTGATGGGTTTCATCTAGAAACCATCAGAACTGACTTGTGAGTATGAATGAAGCTACCAATTATATGATAGTGGAATAAAGTTTCAGTGCAAGTAAAACATCTTTCTTGTGATACTTCAAATCACATGATTGTGAAGAGACAAGACTGCTTTGAAACACCTTCTATATAAGAATCTTAACTATTAATCTGTAAATATAAAAAGCCTCACAATGAAGGCAGAAGAATTTAAAGAGCAGTTCAAATATTAGTGGAGAAGTAGAATAAAGCTGAGGATTCCCAGACTCAGACCAGACTCAAAATGCCAATGCCTAGCTCCGAAGGTAAGTAACCTCTAAGCTACTTTATAATTCAGATGCAACACAGCTCAAACCAACCTGCAACCCATTCAATGGGAAACTCTCCCTATACCATTTTAACTCTTGCAATGTTACTGTCCTTTACACACTCATTGACTTAAGTTGTGACATCTACATGGAGCATACAAGGAATTCAGCTTCCCCAAGACCAGGGGTTTACAGCCCAAATAAGCAAATGAAAGCCAAAGCATGGGAAAGGGAAAGTGAGCACAACAGAGAAATGTCACTTAAACGTGTGAGTTCCACCGTTAATAAATTTTGACAGCTCCCACATTGGAAGTAAGGTAAATAAGCATTAGCAGTAAGTACCATTTGGTGTAGTTTTATTTTGTTCTGTGACCTACCCATTTGGTCCAAGTGAGAGAAGTCAGGAAAAGCAGAATGGGTCCACTGCAATTGCAACACAAAGGGCAGTCTTTCACTTCATACAAAGAATACTAGCACAGATGGTGAATCAACATTTTGCAGGAAAATCCATGTGCTTCCACATTAATGAGACACGGGTTAGAAGAACACAGTATTATACACTGTCGTCATTATGTCAGAAGTGATTTGTTGTCCAAGCTTAGGTATCCAGATGGTACCAAAAATACTCCAAACTTTCTATAAGCAGAAAGCTTTCACTATAATTAAAAAATGGTTTCAGAAAATATACTGATTTCTCCAAGTATTCCTAGTTCACTAACTGCTGAACATGCCCTGTCTTTTGCTTGCAGTGCTTTAACAAGGAGGATATATATGCACTAGAAAACCTCAAAAGGCAGAGCTGGGGAGCAATAGCGCAGGGGAGGGGAGCTGTGCAGAACCATTACATTCCCAAAGTGCGGAGAAGAAGGAACTGGGAAACCAAGCTATACGGTGCTTCCCTGGTGAACACCAGCAAGGTCTTCAAAAACAAACTGGTCTCTGGTCATGCAGGATGGCACCAAAGCAAAACTAGGGAACTACGTGATCCATGTTCATATGGTTAAAAATAACTCCAACTAGAAGCAGTGGCTTCTTCTGATTCAGATCAGCTTTAACCCCTTACCCCCATAACAGGATTTATCCGTATCGAAGCCAAAGCAATTGAACTTTATAACTAAGTCCCATTATTAACAGACTTTTGTTTGTGATAGAAGCCTCAAAAATCTTCATAAAAGCTCTCAGTGAAATAATTGCTTTCTTTTCACTTCACCCTAGTAGACTCCCACAGGTTTGACTGTATTTTTTCTCTTCGAAGTAAATTGTACAGCCTCTCTCAAAAGGCTTACCTTTGAAAAAGCAGCCTAGAAAATACCAGGCTAAATTTGACATGGTTTTGCCTATGTTTCAAAGCCAGGGAAACGTTTTTCTGGAATGAGATGACACCTTTTCTACTCAAGTAGATCGAAAATCTGCTGCAGAAAAAAA
>JAVJGI010000063.1:40822624-40834974 GCA_035590275.1 Ibycter americanus | reverse complement strand
AAATGGGGGGGGGGGAGCGGTGTTTGTAAGAAAAAAGAAAGGAATAAACTGCTGGGAGAGTATGTGGGTGGCAGGATTCAGTCTTTAATCTGACAAGTGTACATCAGCACTTCTCCACAAACATATCTATAAGGGATCTAATTGTTTTTCTCTTTGCATTGCTATAGGTCTGTACTGTCTTTTAATGCTACCCTTACAGGGCAAGTTAGCTTCCTGCTAGTCTCTTTGCCTGATGTCCAAAAAACTAACAGGTAAACAAAGCAAGAAAAGCTGACACCTTTCTTCATTGATCCATTTGCCCTTCGAAGTGTCTCAAACCAATTCGTCTTGAAATTAAATCATACTGTCAACCATGCAACACAGAACATGGTCCAAAGAGAGATCTACAGACTGGTAACTAGGGAGCTGGCAGAGGAGGCGGCTGCTCAGCTGATGGATATAAATAGCAAAATCCTAGTCAACAGGATATTATTGTTCTTTGGGGTTCCCAAAGAAGCCTTAAGCGATGGATCAGCTCCTACGCACATGCTGATTGCAAGTCAGCGCCCATGTGGGAGGCCCTGCCCAGGGAAGACTTGAGGCTATTTCAAGAGTTACCAGGTCTCAGCACTTCCCATGCTCCAGCAGGAAGAAAGATTAAGAAACCGGGGGGAAAGCGCTCAGCAAACTAGCTGTCATCTATTTGTTCCTTTACATATTAATAACTCATCTCAAAGAATCACGAGACTAAATAGCAATGCTTTCCTCTGCTCAGGCCATGAAGCCAAGCCTAGATGGAGATCACCAGACAAATACCAAAGAGCTTGAGCAACTAGGAAAAGAAGAAAAGGAGTCTTCCAGGAGCAGGTCAGAATGGCTTATTTATGTAATGCCACAAGACACCGGCTTCAAGTCAAGGCAGTTTACACTCCCAGGTATTGCAGAGCTTCCATTATAAACCACATTTCAAGGTGAGGCAATGTATTGCCTCACCCCTCTATGACCTTTGCATTAAGAAAAAACAGAATCTGATTGCTCTCCTATTTCTAATTTTGTTTCTGTTAAATCTCTGACTTCCTTCTCTTGCAGAACATATCCTTATAATCAGCCAGGGCAGACATCTTTAGGTAGATACCTCTCTACATTCATGCAAGATAAATACATCTCATCCATGCCCTAAGCAAGCTCTCCCTTGGTCTTCCTCTCTACCCCATCGAGCTCCTTCAGACCCGTGCACAAGGGACACAGGGTTTCAGGTCAGCAGATTCAGCACTGCTCTCTGTTAAAATAACATTTGGATGATTCTGAGAACTGGACTGAAGAGCATGATTTGACAGCAAGTTCAGGCTGGGCTAAAATTTCATCTGATTCATTTATGCATGCAAACAGAAAGCTTTTATTAGCATACATATTCCTCAAGGAAAACAAATCATAGTTCCTGGAGATGTTCATCATGAATTACCTTCTTCCAGCTTCTAGTAGCAAGATTTCTTCCTCCCCAGCTCCACTTTGTCTCCTTTCTAGCAACACATACTCAAACCACAGCAAACAAAACTCCTAGAACAAACTCAGTGAACTGAAAGCATAGTAAGAAGAGGCAGAGGGAGCACAGCTGGTTTGGATCTTGACTGAGGTAATTCCAAAGCACTTGGAGAAAAAGAAGGTTTTACCTGAAGATAATAAATAGTAACTCATAAAGATGATCAACATGAGAATTCAAAAAAATACATCTTCACAAACAGGGAGAAGTAGAAAAAAGCAGGTTGATTCCACTCCACAAACATTCTGCATTAAAAAAACCCTAAGCCAAGCCAAAACAAAATCTGATCGCACTCGGTTAGCCTTCACGCCAATGGGTGAGCACTGGAGAGAAGACCAACAAGCATGAGCAAACCCAGAAGGAAACCACTTGTCACCAAACATGGGAACATCACATGCTGGGACAAAAGATGGGTTTGTAGCTTCATGTGAATCATCAAGTTTTAAAAGTTTATGATGGAGAAGGCAGCGTGCATATATTACAGTTCACATGAGTTGTTAGATGACATTGTTTGCCTTTGCTGTCAGATGGTGAAGGAGACAAAAATAAGCTGTGAAGAGAGGAATTCAGTTAGGTAGTTACAATGGTCACCTTGCAAAGAGAATACCAAGGTTCAAGGCCTGCTCCACCAAAACTTTCCATGCTCACACACAGAGAAGTATGTCATTAGGCTGTCTGGATCAACTTTGAAATAAATCCTCTGGCTTTCATGTGCCTTTGATCCCCAACCCTAACATAAGGGTGTCATCTAGAGAAATACATTAAAACCGTAAGATACTCAAATACTAAAAACATAGAAATAAATGCCTGCTAGAATGTATTAAGAACACATTTCAGTTTTAGTCAAGACAAACGCAAAGCAGTGGGAAAGAAAGCCTATGGGCATCACTATTATCTGAGTAGCAGAACTCAGGCTTGGACCATCTCTGCAAAACCACAGTTATTAAATGTTACTTCCACCTCTGTTACAGACCCATCCTTCTGTAAGGATGCAGCGTGCAAGAACACACACGTGTAGCAGGACCGGCAAACCAAAATGAAGTGGGCAGCCCATGCCAAATCTTTTTGTCATGTGGACATCACGTTAGCACATTAAGCTGTGTTTTCCATGCAGCTTCCTGCTTTTCCATTCCTGTGTTTAGGCTCCAAAACCCATCATTAGTGTGATAAATGAAATGAGCGGAAACTTTGGCTCGAAAAGCCTGAACTGCAGCAGCTCTGCAGTCAGTCACTCTTCCTAAGTTTTGGTTCATTAGTGAAATGAGAACATAAAAGGTCAAGTGAACATTCAGCTCATAATTAAGTGCCTGAATGACAAACCTGTCTACTGGCTTGAGTGACGCAACATCGGGGCCTCATCTCAGCTTGCTGTAGGCATCCAGACCACTTCTGCACCTGGTTTTCATGATCAGTCTCAGCATAAAAGTGAAGGACACAATATGCACAAAAAAAATCGGGATCCTGCATGAAAAAAAATTGCTCTAGAGCCATCTGTGGGATAGGCAATGAAACAATGTTTAGACCTCCCCCAAAATTAAAGGAAGTCAGGGACTTGGAAGGTACCCAAGCTCTGACCAGCTGAAACAAAATGTGGATATAACTTGCTGCATTATTTAGTTTCCAAACAGTCTTGAGAGGCAGATGGGTATCAGCTTTCCAGACGTCCCCAGCTACATCTGGATCTCTCAGCACCTGAGGACAGCCCCTCTCAGGGATGTCCGGGACTGGACAGGAAGCATGCACTGTCCTTCTACTGCAAGACATGGGCTACCATCACACCAGGGTCACAACCACTTCCTCAATGTACAGTAGTCACACTGGTGCGACCTCCAAGTTCTTAAAAGTGATTCTGTCAACTGTAGCATTACAGATGAAGGATTTTATAACATCCCTTAGCTGTACTAGCAACCGAAACATGGTGCTTCCTCTTGATACACACAGGTTTTGAAGACAATTAAATCTCTTATCTTCTTTGATTCTTCTGATAAACACACAATGTTTTAAAGTTTTGAAAGGCCATCACTGAATACATAAAAAAGATCATCTACCTTTAAAAGATGAAACGCAGCTCAGCCAGCAAAGATTCATACTCTGTCCTCTTTCAGACAAAGGTCAATAATCATATTAAACTTCTGGAAGAATGCTGAGCACAAGTTCTTTTTAACCAACATTAGGTCCTTAACAACTTTTTTCTTTATAATGGGCAGATATGGAAAAATTCAGACAAGAATCCCTATAACCTCAAATCACTCCTTGCCCTGTATCCAGGATGACATTAAAAAAGGGGGAAAAAAAAAAGATAAAAAAACTCAGAGTAACAGGAACTAAATGTTGTTCAGTGGCACTAATCATCAGGGCCAGGAAGTCCCCTACCTGACGTGGAACCTGAGAACAAGGACAAGGGCTGATTGCTTCCCAGCCACTCTGGACAGTAACTGCTGGAACTGCCCAGGATTTGTACCAGAAATAGGCCTAATGAGTACCTTGTCAAAAAGGGAGAATCAATGGGAATTTTGTCTCTGAAAGCTCGTCTTCTCATTTGGGCAGGATTTCTACGATTCACCAATTTTAAGTATCTCATGAAGGTGCTGGCTGCAGTCCCTCCTGCACTACCACTAGGTTTTTGAGGACCACACTCTGCCCCATTTGCCTACTTCTGCTTGCCTCATTACTCTCCCTGGGCAAACAGCCCAGACAGATTTATGTTTGTTTTCTTATATATATATATATATATATATAAATATATATATACATATATATCCCAGACAATAAGATATTTCATACTGCGTTATTTATAAATACTATATCTTTATTAAGTTGTAGCTGCAGTTCATGTTTATCATGAACATCAGCAAGAGCCAAAAAGCTTTAATCACATGTCCAGATGCAGTCATATGAAGGATCAGTTTTTAACAAAGTTATCTGCATTGGCATTGCTTCCATCTGTCTCAGTGCCAGAACTGTCTTGCCCTTCCCATTTTTCACTGAGCCAAGAGAAGCATAATCAGCCCTTAGTTGCGAACTACACTGACTGCATATGCAAAACACCTATTGATATACCTTAGGGGGTTCTTTGCAAAGACTAAACCAAAATGGCAAAGTACTTCTGTCTGACCATTAGTGCTCAACAGATAGACAGCCCGTGCACAAAACCAGTCCCTGTGCTTTGGCTGAAGTTCAAAAGGTTCAGCTGGAGGCCCGCAAAATAGACAGTTCAGGCTGTAATATGGTTCTCACAACATATGAATGACACATGGCTGCCTGATCACAGGGGTTTATTGTACTGTTATTTGGGTTTCTTGAAGAAAATGGGAAAAAAAGGCTAGAAGAACAAAAATGTAGTTTACCATAAGAACTTGAGAGTTAGAAAGCAATAGCAAGATTAGTGCACATCACAGACCTTTCAGATTTCAGGAGTGCTAACAAGTGAATTATCCTGACAGACAGGTCCAAAAGAGTAAGACCTGTCATGTTACCATTGACAGTGATGGTAAGCTGGGTGGAGAGAGAAAAAATAATGCATGTAGACAGTTTATTTGACGATAATTTTCTCCCCTGTAAATACCTTCTTCCTGGTGCAACATACAAAATACTTTCTTTTAAGGGCTCTTTGTTAACCCGGAGACTGCAACTGCCGAGCCACAATGAACAACAGCCACTTGGGAGAACTTCAGTCTCTGTGAGGGACAACCCCGGGTGCAAGACCTAAACATGAGCTTCTGTATGTCTGGCTAAAACATGGAGCACCCACCCCAGGGGTCCCAGTCTAAGAACAGGAGCACCATGGCATCCACCATGATGGCAGTTAATTAGACACTCCAGACTCATTTCACAGCCAGGTAACTACAAGAGTCTCCAATCCAACTCAAACGTGAAACAGAAAACTGAGAAGTTCAGTTGCCCAAAAAGCCACAAACCCACCAGTACAGACAAGCAGAGTACGGTTTACCGCCTTCAGACAAGATTTGGCCTTCTACTTAAAATCCCTGTGCACATGAAAGCCCTGGCGACACAATCTGATCTAGCTGCTGCATTTCATGGGTATGGGTAGAGCACCTCCGACTTTAGTAGGGCTCTGGATGGACTCAGACATATGGAGCATCACCAGAGTAAGCAAGGCAGCGCCACAACCTGCAGGATCTGCGCTTCAGGGCCAGGCTCTGGCTGGTGTGTAAATCTAAACACACCACTGAACAGACATGTTTCCTGGTAATGGACACTGCGCGTGAGCAGGGACTTCTTTGCCCAGCTTGGGACACTACAAAATGCACTCACTCCCAGTCTTAACTAGGATAGGATGAAGATCCAAAGCGATACATGCATTAAAGACAACAAGAACTGGAATATAAATGTTTCTATTTGAAATTAATCCTGTGGCACATTTAGTGAGCATTTGTTTTGTAAACAACTAGAATTATATTACCAAAAGAGAAAATCAAAAATTGCCATAATAAAGCAAAGCAACAACACTGGTCTAGAAGGTTCTTATTTCTGACTACCTACAGTAAAAGATGCTAACATAAACGGTATTAGAAAAAAAAAAAAAGAAAGGTAACTTGTTGTTCATAGATACACTGGGTCTGAATTGCACTGATATGTATCAAGAGTAACTTTCAAGATACTACAGCATAAAATATGTTTTAATACATGAATTAGTAGAAACTAATTAACAGAATCCCTCAAAATATTACACTATTTCAACAAATGTCTTGAATCATGCCATCGAATTAAGTAATGGGCATAGAGATTACAGTAATCTTTTAAGTGTGTTTGATAACATCTTTTCAGATTCAGTGGAATTTCTGGTTTTATAAAGAAATCCTCTCTGCCTGCAGCTTATATGTCCACAGGCATTCACTCTGTAGACACCCAGGCTGTTGCTATTATGAGCCTCCTTAGAAGATGCCAATTTAAACTTGTGTTTATGGCTATAAAGCCTTGAACTACGGCTAAAACATATCTCAGCTGTTTGCACAGAAATATGCCGCAATTATAATGAAGTAAAATCTATTCTGCAATCCTCCACCTACATTCCCATTGTTTAACTGGTTGGGGAAACAGAAAAATAGAATAGCAGGTAAAGAGACCTGTAGAAAAAGACACATTTCTTAAAAGGTGCTGTGACGCCCTTTACCACCCCAGCACTGACACAGATGTGACTGCTTATCTAGTAATTTCTTCTCCTGAATACATAATTCTGAGAATCTTTTTGACTTCTACATGACAAGACAGATAACATTTGGCTCTTCCCCTTTAGATGTGCCCTTAATCATTCTGCAACAACATTAAGTTTAAACAGCATAGGACATAAATAAGTAACGTTTAAATGGACACTGGCAAGCCAAAATGCCCAAGGTTGCTTTTTCTTTCTTTCAAAGCTGTCTTTCAAACAGAGAAAGAAAACCAAGTCATTCCTTTGTAACACTTTCAAAGCAGATGCTACATATTCTTCATAATGCGGGTGACATAACCTTGAAATTGTCTTTAAGAGAAAGAAAATGGTTTGAGTTTCTGTCCAAGCTGAGCAAATAAAACACAAAACAAGCAGGACAAACTATGAGAACTACATTACATTCAAAATGTAATGTACATGTTTTGAAGACTGTTGTTCTTAAATGACATTCAACTTCAGGCAAGTGATACAGTCTGAGATGTTACCAGCTCTCCTAACGCTGAGGCTGGTCAGTGCTTCAACAACAGCTCATGAAGGAAAGAAAGAGAAGGTGATGCTGCTGAGTGACAGCAGATCAACCCCATGCCTCAAGTCAGATCCATGCTTGGATGCCAAACACAGTCTCTCTTAATGATGACTTAAGTGTTAGTACACAGGTGTAAGAGTTCATCTGCCTGCAGAGCTACTGGGCACGATTTGAATTTGGTGTAATTTCATCCACGCAATGGGATAGAGAGCCCAGACTTCTAATTTGTTAGAGAAATTAGGCATTGACCTTGTTAACACTGCATGCTGGAACATGTAATCTGTACTTCGCCTTACCTCTCACTGCTCCTTTATTTTACTGCCAGGGTTTCCTACATCTGGAGCAGGTTAAGTCTTCCTTCCATTGCTGACAAATACTGCCAGGTATGGAAATGCCCTTACAAAGACCATCCCCACTAGAAGACTCATGTTTCCAGCATTATCTCTAGTTTCCTACACCTGGATCTGAATCTTTCATTTTGGGGGTTCACATTTATAACTCTCAGGCCTATTTAACTTCACTTTTACATAGAATATGATCACTTTGTGGTCCTACAGTGGCTTTGTGTAAGATTCTCCAGGCAATTTAATTTTTCCAAATGTCACCCTAATCTAAAAAGGGCTCCACTGAAATGAACTTGTCTACAGGCAGAATGAAATCCTGCTGAACATGGCAACAAGTTATGGAAGAGTAAAAGTAATGCACTGTTGCAGCACCTTACTTTTGTCAAAATGAATGGATACATTAAAAAAGGTTTCCTTCTATTGGTAAATTTCCCTGTGTTTGAAAGGCATGTCAAACTACAGCAAACAGATTGAATGCTGCTGTACCTTGTAACTGAAAAAAAATTATTACTCTCTGTAGTTAAGTGCAAAAGTCATAAGAATTATGCTTCATACATAAACGGATAAACAAAAATACAGAGAGAAACATTTTCAAGACTGACTATAGCCCCTGCCTTTGGTTCTCCATCAGAGATGCCTTAAGCCCCCCAAAGTAAAGATATGTAGACACTCACTGCCAGAGTTAACTTTTATGAGTTAAGCACCCATATTACCTCTTAAGATTTGGGCTTCAGGACCTGTTACCTCAAAGGAAGCCAGGGTTCATTATCAGTGACAACTATAGTTACTACTGCCCAAAGCTTAGAAAATCTAGATCTTAAGGATCCAAATGGGAAGACAAGCAAAATCAGAGAGTGCTGGGAGTTTATGACTAAGCGATTCACCCAAAGGTACAAACTAGGGCAAGGATGGGGAACCAGCGGGGATGGTATTGTTCAGTTTATTTCTTCCAGCCTGTCGCCACTTTTTTTTTTGTCGTTATTTCTGACAACACTACAATATATTCCTGCATAGCCCTCCAAATATGTTTGAAGCCCATGCAACCCTCAGCAGAGCAAGCCTGAGACTCAGGAAAGTATTTACATCTACTGAAATCAAAGAATAACCATCTATGGATTTTTGTAGGTCCTGGATCAAACCCTAAGCAAGTAGCAAAATGATGAGTAGCAGGACTTTGGGCTCCTTGTCTAGTCCTCCAATAGAAGAATGGTAGAATTCTACCAAGTCAGCCCATGTACTCTGTTATAAATATAAAAAATGAACATTCAAACCATAATTATTTTTAAATTGTGGTAACAGCACTTGATTGCCAGAGATGGACAAAACATCTGACTGCACAAGTATTCACCTCCCAAGGAATGTAAGGAAAGATACGTACTACTAAATATACATTCAGACTATTGCAAAGCACAGAACCAAAATGTCATCAAAAAGAGACTAATTCCTACTGAGAATGTTGCCTCTTTCTAGTGAGTGCAATTCACCACGTAAGGGAATATATTTTTGAAGATCTTAAATCAAGCTTCCAGTAGGGAAGATTTTAAAATATTCTTGTCTTGTAACAAAATGTTCCTGCTGGTGTTGTAATGAAAGAAAGAAAGAGAAAAAAACCCATCTCCTGGCAGGAAATTAATTATTGAGTATTCCACTGTTTGATGATACGCTCCTACATTCTGTGCAGGCTTTCCATTTTTCTCTTTCAGTATGTGGAGAAAATCACTATGGATAATATACAAACAGAACAAAGAGCACAAGAATATCGGTTTATTAAATGCATTTACAAACTGAACAGACCTGGAGTGAGAGACTTGGTTTGTGCATCACCATACCTGGCACTTTTTTGCACTTTACATTCCCCTCTCCGCTTCTCCATCAGATTGCCACTTTCGCTTCTGCTTTCTGAAATTACCTCTGTCAAGAATGGAAACAGTGTACCTGGCTTTTAGCATCACTTACCTGCAACAGCTTTGAAATATCACTTCGTTCATTGAAAAAATAAAATGGAAAATCTCAGATCTTGATGGAAAGGGAAAGTAAAAGCCCATCATCATATGCCTATGTCTAAATATCCAGATGTAATTCCATTTTTAAAACCATCCTTTTTTTACCCCATGTCCAGTCCATTTTGCAGATTTCACCCCTAGCTGTCAGTTTTAGCCTCCCTGTGAAGGATGTTACATCGTCCCATCAGTTACATGACAGAATATACAGTTCCTGAGGCTACATCTGCATCCAGCACGTGCACCTAGAACAACTGCTGAATTCAGTGGGACCATACCACTGCAAAAGCATCCCCACGAGAGCTGACACTTCCCAGAAACCGGCATCCTGGATCCTTCCTGGATGTGGAACTACCAAACTAGAGAGGGAAGATCCAACAGACTGAAACAGCATATGCCATCTTCAAATAGTATTTTACATCAGCAGTGCTCTATAGCTTAGCTAAGACATAACAAAGAAATTTTCAAAAGAAATGAATAATTTTAGCTTTTGAAAAAGGAGGCAGAAATGGTATGGAAAACTGCTACCACAGATGGCTGCGATGCCTGCAGAAACTAACACCAGCTAGCCTGTTCAGGTGCTAGTGGTACCATTTCTCATGATCATCACCACTTGGGCTCATCCATCAGCTGCTGGGTGGGATAGCTCGGACACAGAATGACAGCAATGCCTCTATCTGCCTTCCAGACCTGAAAGACCTCATATTTGGCTGGCTCTGTGCCTCAGCAGCAGAAGTCGCCACCTCTGCACACAGTCATGCCAGTGTTTTCATGTGTTGTTCATATCTGCAAATCTTTAGCTGCCGTCTCCTGTCCTCTCCTTACAACATACCCTCTCTCAGGTCCATATTCATATCATGGAGTCCCCAGAGACTGAGAAGCACCTTCACATATGCAAAATGTCCCACTAAACTGAACATTCTGGAGTAAGACAAACCATCAATCTCATAGCACCTAAACACAGATGGCCTTGCAAAGCATGCTGCAGGAGCAGGAGATGCAGCAGTAGATGGGACCTCTCACCACCTGAGGTCCTTTGTGTGGCCCTAAGCAGCAGGGCCTGGGAGGAGCTATGCTGGTGCTGCTGGAAACTCTGCATCATCCTCAGCTAGTTTTTCATCCCAGACTCATGACTTTCTAGCACTGCTACTGATTCTGCAACTGATAAGACAGTGATACCAGCGGTGATTCAGATCGCATTGTTTTGAGAGGAGAGAATGAATTTTGAATTACAAAACAGGAGCCAGTTTAATTACTACATATGAACACAGAGCATATGCTGCCATTTTACAAGAAACTATCCTGAAAAGAAGCACCATGCTTTGCCACTGAGCTCCTGAGTGACAAAAATCACACTCTCCCGAGTATCAGACTCACCATCTGTAAAATGTTTTTCATCTCTAGAAGATAATGTGAGAACTATGTGTTACAAATCATATCTACTGTAAGTGCTAGATATTACTATTTGCTTTGGAGTGGCACCTTAGAAAAAATGCCTTTTCCTCCCTGTCAAGAACCTACTTGGGCAAAAAAAGTCTTAAAACCCTATTTAGTAGTGCAAGCAAGGTGACAACCAATATATATCTCAAAATTCCTCTTGTATGGTAAGATGGGAACAGGAGGCTTTTTCCATGAATATAATGTTATTCAAAGGAATTTGCCCTATAGGATGACATTCTCCTACAAGACTATAGGAATTTTAGATAAGGCCGTGTGCATCTGTATAAATGCATTTTAAGTTCCAGAAAGGGAAATGAGTTTAACTCCTTCTTACAAAAATGACAGAGAGGTAAAGCTAAAAGCATGTTACTCTTTTTAGGAATAGATTTCTTTTCTATCCCTTCGCAAAAAATGCCCATGAATTAAGGATTAAACCTGGCTTAATTGCTACAGTTTTGAGCAACAAGAGATCAGAGGCAGGCCATCCATGCTAACACACAGAATTGAAAAAGACAGAGCCAGGAGTTTGAAATGTAGAATTACACTATAATCAGATACTGTCAAAACCCAAGGGGAGTTCATCCTGGAATCAACAGCTCTGGCTTCACTCAAAATCTGAATTTCAGAGGTTATGACGATGCAAGTTAAAATGTTGTGGAGTGACCCCATCAGCAGTTAACCGCATTAATATAACATCAGAGCTGAAAGAATGGCTAATTTGAGTCTCTTTTCTGATAAATTATACATCATCTACAATCAAGCCAAACCAAAACTAATTCCCAGCAACTGCTCTGCCTCTGCCAGTCGTCAGCGCCTTAATATCATTAAGCATAAACAGGAAGAGATAATGACCTATAATTCAAGTATATTATTTTTATGGAACATGAAGATACATTGCAGTATAATGTGAGCTGTTGATCAAGGCTGGTATGTTATGCTAAACAAATCGTTCTCCCATAAACCACTGCTGCTTTTCCTTCTTTCATCGATTCTTGCTGTCCTTGCCAGTCACAAAGAGTTGGCTGGCGAGGGACAAGTGTAACTTTGGAGGAGCTACTACACTGATACCGAACTACATTCCAACCTAGGTATTTGCATCCTTTCCGCCAGCACAGCCTGTGGCAGAATAGGGCTGCATCTCGCAGATGATTTATCCAGTAACTCTGCCCATGTTTATTCAACAGTAGCTTACGAGAAGGCACGTTAAATTGAGTACTCAGATAGCCAGCCGCCTCCCTTCAGACGGCGCTGGTACGGACCCGGAGCCGTACCCCGACCGCGGCCGCGCACCCCCGAACCTGCGGGTGGGAGCTCAGGGCGGGCCCTGCCCCCTGCCCCCCCGCCCCCC
>JAVJGI010000063.1:40805209-40821566 GCA_035590275.1 Ibycter americanus | reverse complement strand
CCCCGCCGGTGCGCCTGCCCCGCCGCCCACCGCCCCGTCCCGCTCGGGAGCGGCCTGTGGGCGCACCAAATAAATACGTTTTTCTTGCTGAGGCAGCAGGGGGACTGCGAACAATACCGAGCTCCTGCCCGCTTTCTCTTGCAGTGCCCGGCGGCGCGAGAGGTGTCGTCCCCAGGAAGAAATGTCACGCATCCAGGGCAGAAAGGGAAGAAGAAAGTACGAAGGGCAGAGGGGGTTTCCTCGTGGAGATGAAATAAGCACCACTAGAAACTGAAACTGCTAATACACCCTTTGCACACTCGTTTAGCCTGCCCTTGCGAGCCCGTTTAGGCTGTCGGAGTTCCTTTGTGGTGAATTTTCACATTGAATATCTTCATTTACACCATTTTTCATCAAAATCGGACAGTAATTGTTATCAAGGGTCTTCAGCATCACTAAAATCTGTGCTTTACAAACTTTGTGAACAGCATGAGCATTTCCTTCATATACAAGGCATTTCATTGCAATATACCACTATTTGTACTTCTGTGCCTGGTTGCTTTTCAAACCGTGAAGGCTGTATAATGTAAACAGCAAATTTTGACACAATCCAGTTGGACTAGTATAGCATCGTTAGGCTAGCAAAACACACAAGCCGAGATCTACAAAGTTAAATATAAACAAACTGGGGTGTAGAGATTGTGACTCTTTCAAGGTGGAAGTGTTTATGTGATCCCAAGTAAACGCTCACTCCACGCAACCAGTTGTTTCACCCAGCTCAGGAATGCAGCACTCTTCCCACAGCCCGCTTAGCTGATTTGTCTATTACGACTCAAAATCAGATGGAGATGGTGAGAAGGCAAAGTCATTCATAAAGCATCTAATAGGTGAACTATCTGTCAACTATATAGCAAACACTCAACTATCCCAAAACCCAGTCTCCAAGAGTCTGGGGTGGTCTTCAGCTGTTTATACACATCAAAGCTCAAAAGTTTTGCACAAATTTAAGGACAGATGAATACCATGCTGAAGTTTATAAACCTGAATGCAAGGAGCAGAAAAAACAGCTTGTGAAAAGGAAAAAGCATCTGAACTCAGCCAGATTTGCACAAATTGCAACGCTGGGCTTTGATTTCATTTTGCACAGGGAGGACCTGTTTTTTCCAGGAGTTATCCGAGTGGGCCAAATGCATCAGTACCACATTTAGAGGTGGAGCTGGAAAGTGAGCAGGAGTGGCTGTGGGAAAAGCAGGTGAATGACCACAGCATCAGTGAAATATTGTCTGCAGGGGACAGCTGGAGGTCCCTAGTCCATGCCACTGCTCAAAGCAGGACTACTGCCAGTGCTGGATGGGGAGAGCGGAGGCTTTGTCTCATCATGTGTGGGCACCCTCCAAGAGCTGGGGTTTCATGAGCTCTCTGGATAGTCTGTTCCAGTCTGCAATGGCCTGCTTGTGAGACCTCCCAGTGGCTGCTTGCTATGGTCGGTATGCCCGCTGGAGAGAGGGAGTTGATATGAGACGCAGGAGAAGTGGACAAGTCTGCAATCTTCAGCAGCAGAATCACAGAGTCACAGAATCATTTAGGTTGGAAAAGACCTTTAAGATCATCGAGTCCAACCATAAACCTTACAGTGCCAAGTCCACCACTAAACCATGTTGCTAAGTGCCACATCCACACCTCTTTTAAATACCTCCAGGGATGGTAACTCAACCACTTCCCTGGACAGCCAGTTCCAGTGCTTGACAACTCTTTTGTGAAGAATTTTTTCCTAATATCCAATCTAAACCTCTCCTGATGCAACTTAGGGCTGTTTCCTCTTGTCCCATCACTTGTTACTTGGGAGAAGAGACCCACACCCACCTCGCTGCAACTTCCTTTCAGGTAGTTGTAGAGAGCGATACGGTCCCTGCTGAGCCTCCTCTTCTCCAGGCTAGACAACCCCAATTCCCCCAGCCACTCCTCACAGGACTTGTGCTCTAGACCCTTCACCAGCTCTGTTGCCCTTCTCTGGATGCGCTCCAACACCTCAACGTCTTTGTTGTAACAAGGGGCCCAAAACTGAACACAGCATTCGAGGTATGGCCTCACCAGTGCCGAGCACAGGGGGACGATCACTGCCCTAGTCCTGCTGGCCACACTGTGTCTAGCACAGAAGGTGGACACTGAGGTGCAGCAGAAGGACCAAAGGTCAGAGGAAGCAATCGAGTAACTCCTTGCAGCCAGCCCCACCTGATGTGTGAAGTTACAGCAGTGATTCATTGCTCTCTGCACACTTTTCTGGGGCTAATTACTGCCTTCACCCTGCTCCCTGCCCTGCGCGAGAGCTGCCTAGCCCCGCTCTCGGGGTGGCTGAGGTGCAGTCCCCGCACCCCCAGCACCTCCAGGCCTGGCGGCTGTAGCTGCATTTGACCTGCACAATCTGGGTCTCAGCGTCAGGTTGGCTTTGAGATTTTGTAAATGATTAACATTGTGGGCTCGGGGAAGTTAAAACTTCTGCTTAGGGAAAGGAGAAAGGCATTAAATCTTTCTTACCTGGGAAAGCATCTGCTCTGTGCAGCCCCATCTTCTGAAGACAAAATGGCGGCAGGCAGTGGGGCGCACAAGGTGGCGCAGGCTGGGGCTGCCCACTCCTCCTGTGCCGATGGGAGGTGAGAGCACCAGCCCTGCTGCCTGCCCCTCTCCTGCCGGTGAGCCAGGCAGGACCTCCACCCTGGCCTGGGCCAGGCCCATCTGGCAGGTCTGGGCACTCCAGTTTCCAGCCCAGAGCATCAACATAAGCTGCATTGACCTCGTCTTGCATTAATACGCTGGGTCCCGAGCTACTGTGAATGAAAATTCTGGTCCAGCTCCACTTCGCAGAGGTGCAGTTCTGCCCACGGCCTGGCAGGCATTGCCTGCGTTTGTCCGTCTGAGACTTTCAGACAGCTCTTCGGCACCTTCCCAAACCAACTCCGCCATCAGCAGAAGCCCTCAGAGGTAGAACCTCCTCAGGGATGGTTGTGAATAAAATCACAATATATGCAGAACTAAGTGCTCCAAAATGAAAAGCTAAGCCTCTAAAATTGTAAGGACACTAAAAAATTGTGAGATCAAAAGGGGCATCCTTTATAAACATGTTTCTTTAAGTTTTTACGTTCTTCCCTGCAACCATGTGGTCTATGAATCACCTCAAGAAGCAAGTATGAAATCTGAGATTCTCACATAAATCCAGAACTCCAAACGTTATGTTACTTGTCATAAAATCTGTAAATACTTGTGGGAAATTATCTGTGAAAATACTATATGCCTTCTAAGAAGTAACTGATTGTATACAGTGAGGAGGAGTAAAGAACTCTTAAACAGAAAGTGATTTCAGATTTTATTATTAAAGTTCAGTTGCCTTTTGATGTTTAAGGACGATTCTATAACTGAAAAAGCAGGTTACATTTAATTAAGTCCCTTGGCTCACACTTGTTACTTAGGGCAACACTGTAAACACTTGGCTGAGAGTCTGAACTATAATATCAGGTTTATTAAAAGAAGATTTTGGTCACATATGTGAAGTCAGGGGGTCTAATAGGAAGTTCATGAGGAACTTACTGCTGTTCTACATCACCTTCATTTTTTTTTCTTTTTAGTCTACGCAGAATAAAGATGTTAAATGATGTCTCAGTTTGAGAAGAAAAATTATACTTTAAGATTGTCTGATAGTATCAAATCCTACAGCTAGGCTTTGTGCCTGTCAAGATGGAGGGTGCCTTGTGGCTCCTGCTAAAACGGCAAGGGAAGATGTCTGACACAAAGGAAGCTATTTATGGAATTAAGAAAGATATTTATGCCATTGTAGCTAAATTGCTTTGGCTTTATAAACAGAGTTCCCCATATGAACAGTCATTCCAGGAATGGATTATTTTCTGGCTTTGCTTAAACCAGTTCCAGACCAATGCTAACAAGAAAAAGATGTTGTCTCTCTTGCAATAGGTACGTCCACGTGAGGGCATTGTGCATATTCAACCCAAACCTGAGAAGTGTAACTTCCTATCCAGGCATGCCTTAGGCATCCCTGGCTGCTCTGGTCAAAGAGCTACAAAATTAACTCCACACTGATCCCTGCTAGACCTCCCTCTGCCCAAATTCCCAAAACATTCTAACTGAACGCCACAAGCCTGCAGGGTGCTCCTCTGTCCATGTCAAATAGTGTTTCTGGAAAGGTGGTGGGCATTTGAATTCTGCCCCTGCACTACTGGCATAGCCCTCAAGTCTTTGCTTGCTCTTCTGGCTCATTAAAGGGGCTACACAGAAGGTGAAGGTCTCACTCAATTTTTAATCTGTTTAGTTTTTCTGAAGGCTTCCTGGAAGAGGACTGAAAATGGAGGCTTTCTTACCCTATAGCTGAATGAGGAAAAAAGAGGAAAGTTGAAGTCTGTAACACAGGAAAGTTATCCAAATTCTTATTTAACTCTAATATTTTACAGCTATAGTACAACCTGACCTGAATGGTGACTCCATTTCAAAGCAATAATCCTGCCACCATGGGTCTCATCAACGCTTCATTTTCCTTGTTTAGCCTGTATCTGAAACACCAAGGAGTGCCAACCATGAGAAAAGACTCATTAGTTGTGCCAGAGGAATAGCTAAATGAAGATTTCATTTCTATTACCCTGTCTGACAGCAGCCACCCTTAGTCTGGCTCCTCTGCCCACACATGTAAACAATGGGAGGAGTACCATGTAAAATAGACTTTCAAAGCAAAGCACCAGAAAAGTCAGGAGAAAAAACCCATTCTAATTCAACCAAGTAAACAGGAGACACTCAGGAAAAGGTGTAAAAGAAATGAGAGATATTGTAATCAGAGGATTAAGCAACTGGAGGAAGCAAGGTTGTGCACATAAAAACCAAATAAGCTATGAAATCTAAGTCCTTTATGACTTTTTCTTTGAAGGCAAGGGAAAGTACACTAACATGTGTGTTCTACTCCAACCAAAGTTTGATAGTAAGCAATAAATTAATTTTAAAAATTTATATAATTAATAAAATGAATACCAGCTTAGAAACAGGAGTGCTGTGCCCCACTAAACCAGTGCTCCTCTTGGTCCCTTTCAGATGCTAACAGCAGAAGAGGTGTGGTGACTGTCGGCCCTGCCTCAGTGTACCACTGAGCATATGTACAACCTCTGGATGTTGGCCGGCCTCCCTTCTTTTACTCTGTTGTGTCTCCTCTTTCCTTGACTCCCAGAAGTCCACCACGTAGGCCATACTGATGAGCCACACTGATTCACAACTGGTGCCACTTAATGGAGCAAGCAGACTATGGGACTTGCTAGAAGGTCTCTATATGCTGTAAACAAGTTTCCTCACACAGTTTCCAAATAATGCCAGGAGTTACAGTGGCTTCTAACCTGGACAAGTTCAGTCAAATTTGTTTTATTTCGTTGCTATCAAGGTGAAGTTTGTACCAACTTAGCAGCAAAATGCACTTTCCCATGAGCAGAGGTATTTTCAAGACTGGGTCTTTTGGGGTAATGGTGTCGCATCAGGGACATCTTCCATGTGCAAAAGCTGTGCAGGTGAGGTCCTTCTGATTCTTCACTGGGGCGGCTGGTGTGGTGGGAGCAGGCTTGTGTAGGTCGCTCCCAGTCCTTCCTCTGTTGTTTTTTCATTAGCTTTGGTGAGCATGGGTTATTTTAAGGTGTGATTTATTGAGAACATGCTTGCTTTAATTGACAGAGGCAATGCGAAATGTCCTTCCCTGGCCTGCAGGCTGATTTTCTTACATTCAGTTTGGTTTTCTGCTGCTCTTTCACGCAGTCTGAAGGTTGGAAGAAAAGGAGAGTAGTTATGTAAAACTCATTTGAATATTATGTACTTGTGGAGCTGATTTGTTTCTGTTGCCATAGGCCTTTTGTTCAAAATCTCCCCCTTTACTAGGGCAAAACACTTCCTTGATTCAGAGAGGACTTGACACAGTAAAAGCTCCATGCGGTTTTTGGAAACTTGTTTGTTATTTTTCCTTTTTTTCCCTTCTGATTTTTCCTCTGTTTCTGATGGATGCAGGATGCAGTTGGTCTCATCCATGTGACAGTATTGTGTAATTCTGCCCCTTTGAGCCTGACTTGCTCTCAGTCGTCTGTGACCAACTGAATTTAGGACCTTCAGATTCCCTTCTGTATGCTCCAGCATGCTACAAAGATTTGTTGCCTCGGTAGATACTGAACAAAGGTTGCAATGTGTGGCAGTACGGGGTTCCTTTTTCTAGCTGTAGATGTTGTATAGCACCCTAAAGGCCAGGAAAAAGACCCATGAAGTAAGGCTTTCATCTTGAGACCATCAGAGTGTCTCCTGGGAGTTTCCAGCTCTTCACAACCCACTCCCATAACATAAGTTTCATTGTTTCATCCTATCTCATCTCCACACAAAGGTAGAGATGCCAGCCTGGTGCAAGCAGCAGCTTAAACATGACTCAAAACAGAGGAGCCTGTACCATGTAGGGGCTTACTTCATGGAAGGAGAGAGGGACCACAGAGCAGTGAATTGGTATGGTGGATATTTCTGTAGATGATGCCCGATGGTAAAATCCTGTAGAGCGGTATCAGCTGGTGAAGTTGTGCAGGAAGAAGCAATCCAGCCACAGCTGAACATGACTTACAGCAGGCCAACTCACTCTGCTGCACAATGTTCAGCTTCAGATGACCCTAGCTAGCCACGTTACCTTCTTCTGCCTGAATTATCTTGATTAGAGAAACTTGGGGTGCTTTCGCTGTATACACAATAGATACAAGTCAAGGCCTGTGCAATAATATTCACTAGCAAAGACTGATTCTGGACATAACTACAAATATTTAACACAGTGTAAATTACAAATCAGCTGTCTCCAACACCATCCAGAAGTGAATGCTTCAAGTCGAAAATGGAGATTGCATGGTCTGGTTTTTGCCCTATGAATACCAGGATTGGAAGCAGGGCAGCAGGTAGTTATTACAGCCTTTAAGCACTGCAGTTGCAGATGCTATAAAAATAATGATAACATTGCTGGCTTTTATACACAGCTTTCCATCTGCAGATCTCAAATCTCTTGTATATTGCAATTTGCTGTAATTTCCTGGTTTAACTTGCCTGAAATGAAATCTACAAGCCCTGAAATAATGTATTATAGAAAGCAACCTGCATTTTTTTGCAGTAAAATGTTTGTGGAAGGATGAATTATGTGTGATCTATCGTGCATACTTCATCATAATAACAAAATGAATTAGTTTTTTAGAAGCCAGCAAGCAAGCAAGCAAGCAGGCTTCTTTTAAACTGACTGACCTCTTTCACAGCACTGGAGATGTCAAATATTCTCCAAATGCAACATTCAGCTAAACCGCCTGTCAATGGAGCTCCCTTCAGAAGTAATTCAACCTTTCGTCTGTTTGTTTGTTTCTATTTGAAGAAGTGGTTTCAATTTTACATCCAATGTCAAGTCAGCTTGACTGTGAAAGAGATGTGAGAAGAGGTTCCTTCCCTGGCCTTCCCAGACAACATTAGCTTTGCAAGTAACAGAAATATATAAATGTTTCAACTGGAGGGGCAGTACCCTGTAGCTGATGAATAAGTGGATCATTTCTTGAGGTAAAAAGTGGATGACTCTGATACATAACCTGCCAGGTGGAGGCTTTTGCAGTATGAGATGCACTGATGGTTCCAAGTTCTTTCTGAGCAGGCATTTTCAAACCTTACTTGTATTTCACTGAATATTTAATGTCACAGTTCTGCCAGAAGCCTCTGAAAATAGGGAGAATTAAAACCCAGCAGTCATTCCTTAACAGACAGAGGTTGATGATTTTAAAAGTTTCTCTTTACCATGTTTCAAAGCATGACCTTGAGGAGTGCTACCAACGCCAGGCATGTCCTTGCGGTTGCTGCAGATGGCAATTTAGAAGTCATGGTTGGTGGTAGTTCACCCGACCACAGTTAACTGCAAGCACCATCAGGATTTATCAATCTCTAACCAATATGTCGTTAAAGACTAAACACTTTAAAAGTAATGTTAGAGAACCCACAGTGGAGCCGTTGCTTAAACACATTTCAATGTCCCTGCTTTGCTGGGGTCAGCAGGGCCCTTGGTGTTGGGCTGGAGATCAGCACCCCAGTAAAGATGTGTTCCTAGTGAGAGGTGGCTGCCTACTTCCTGTCACTGTGCATTTGGTAAAAGGGGATGAGTACAGATGAGACTCGATCTGTAGGTTTCAAACACATCCTTTAAACAGAAAAATCTGGAGACAGAACAAACAGTGGTATCTGTGTGGAGCACCGAAAAGAACTTCCTGCGTTCTTTGTAGGTATTTGTGTGTGTATGAGCAGGGAAATGCAGGCTGAAGTGATAACTTGCCAATGGTTCAGCATGGGGATTTCATTAAAGTTGCCTCTCCCCATGTCCAGACTCTCCCTGCAACACCCAGTCATGCCTGCATCACAGAGATGAGTGTTGAGGGGCTAAGAAATTGGTGAATTTTTATGTATTTATGCATTTTCCCTGGTTTAATAACTTCTTTGCAAAAATGAAGAGCAGTTAAGGATGAAGACAAGAGTATGAGGCATCATCACTTGGCAAATAAGTGTTCTTAAGTCAGCTTTGACAGAAATGTTTGTACTTTGCTTCAGAGAAAGGCTCACGAATACATCCATTTATGTGTAATTCCCTTGACTTGAATGGGCAGATGATATCATAGTACAAGATTCAACTGGAGTAATTTGAAAAAAAAGTTTGGGAATGGAAAACACTCTGTAATTCTCCCCTTAGAAAAACTAGTAAAAAAAAAGACAAGACATTTGGTGCAGTCTCCTACCTGCCAAAACCAGCACAGTAGCGAGTGATGAGTTTGAATGGAAGTCCCAAGGGCAATAACTGTTTCCAAGACTATAGAACTGCTGATGTACAAATCTGTCAAATCGCCCAGCTTTGGTAAGATCTGGTAAGGCTGCCCAGTTGCCCAGAGCTTGAAAAATCAAGGATTTTCTCCGTTATATCTCATGCATTTTTATACAAGCCAATGGCTTATCCCATTTGATTCAAACAAACTTTTGTGGGAGCTCTTTAAGATTCCAGGATGAGATGAAAGTGTGACCACATGTCATCATGCTGAAGAGTTGTTGCCTGTTGTATTCAGTGATTTTTTCTTGCTTTTACACATCTTATTGCATTTTACTGCACATATGATTAAAAAAATATGTATCTGTCCAGGAGCTCTTTCTTATGATGATTGGTAAAATATTGAAGTGTTTCATGAAGAGGCAAAGTGTTCAGGGCACTTCATGCATATAGTTAATTTTCTTCTTAAAAAGAAAACACCAGGCATCAGGGGGTTTTAAATGCACTGTGGACAAGAAAGACAAAAACCAATGGCTAAAAGCTGAAGCCAAGAGGAATCCAAATGAGGACATTTTAATAGTGAATCAGTCATCCAGAGAAATGATGATTTGCCAACTCTTACCGTCTTCAGAGAGAGAACATGCCTTGCTAGAAGATGTGCCATACTCAAACACAGTACAGTTTATTCAAAAGTGGGTTAATTGTGTGAAGTGTAATGACTAGTAATATAAAAGCCATATCAGAGGATCTGTCTAATGGTCCTTTACCTTTAGTTTTGTAAGGTTTCTCTTGAAAGCTTTTCCTTTTATTTTTCCAGCTCTTACGCAGACTAAGTCAAGAGTTTTAATTCCATTCCTCACAGATTTCTACCTTGGAAAATGAAGCCTTTGAGTAAAGCAAAGGTAGTAACAGCAACTACGAAGTGATAACAGTTTGCAGTTAGTGCTCAGCCAGTGGGAACTAATTCACTCAGTCAGAAAGCTGCAAAGCTGCTGTTAGATGGCTTTTTTTTTTTTTTTTTTTTTGTCACTATCAAACAGATTGTGATTAGATCCATTGACAAAGGTGAATGGTTTGATAGTCATAATTTAATCCTCTGCTATCAATTCAGTAAGAGTCACTAAAACACACAGTTCATTTCTAGCGAGGTTATCCTGCATTTATAGGCAAAATCATTGCCACAATATTTGAAAACACATGCTGCTAGATACTTGTTGTAGCACAGTTCGTACCTGTGTATGTATGTAGCCTGTATGGCCCCTCTGCCAAGGGTGTGTATAAAATTATGTATTTATGTACATATACATACACATATATATGGAATTAATGAATATGGGAGTAAACAGAAGAGTGTTGTTGGAACATGAACATGTGAACAGGTCTGTGTTCATTCAGCACCATCTCTACCAGTCATATACATCTGTGCAGAAGGAGCCACTGCCTCATGCTCACAAAGGCTCATAACATTCACATGACGTTTGCAGAGAGACGCTCTGATAGTCAGAGGATGCTCTGCTACCACACACTTTTTGAGAGCTCCTTTTCCCCGTTTAGGCATGTTCTGAGAGTTAAAATACAAATAGCTACACACCTACAGGAAGTTATCATCATCATTCACTGAATTCAGAGCACCTGAATTTGGAAAATCTGGACATTAATTTGGCTTTGGCTCTGGCTTAAGGCATACATGACCAGATGTAAGTCTCTTAACTTCTCTGAATTCATATGATCTTATTTATAGGATTGGATGCTGTTTGCTTACCATGCCCTACTTCTCCCAGCTCTTGTGAGCTGCTACACTCACGTGTCTTCACATGGAGGAAGTTTCAGGAAAGCTGTGTGGTTTCATTATTACTTGTGCAAACAGAAAGCAATGGCTGTATTTTGGCTGATAAAAGTGAAGCAAGAGTGAGCAGAGTTTTTATTCACGCACATTTTAAGGTAGGGTATCAGATACAGCTGTGCTCAACTCTTTTTTTATATCCTCTTTTAGCGCATCCCAGTTGGTACTGCATGTGCTTAACCCCTCCACCCTCACCAGGAATGGTTCAAAAGGTCTTAACCTAAGGCCATCTGTGCAGGGAAATGGTGTCACCTGCCCAGATTGTGGAATGTTTTGCAAACCCAGCACCAGAAATCACCACTGTTTTCTTCTCTAATTCTGTTGCAAATGAGATTTGCTTAAAAGTCCATTTTCCTGCAAGGAAGAGAACTTTTGCAGGGGATGAAGTATGCTTTTGGCTTCAGCACTAGTGGGAGAAACCTAAGAAAACGGGCTTCAGTTGTATCCTAAAGGTAAAAGGGCCAAAACAGGGAGAAAAACTAAAAATAAAAAAGAAGAAGAAGAAAAAAGTAAGTTGTGCTTATTGTTTTGAGAAATCTCCTAATTTCTGAGCTGATTTCAATGACCTTTGAGCAGCTGCAAGCACAGGTATGCTCTGCCCTTCCTGCATGGCTGAACAGACGATACATCAGTTTTAAATCAGTTCTCAGCTGAGAGGGAAAGGATTACAATCTGTTTAACAGTGCCTTTACTGCAGACAAGTAGACATCATTTCTGAAGGAAAAATATTGAGTACACAGCTAATTTCCTGAGACCAAAGGAGATAGGCCTGCACCCATCAGTTACGTTGGGGAGTACCATGCCATGTGTGTGGATGGCACCCCACAGCAGTGGCCTTAAGTGCACAACTGCAACCAGTGTCAGGTCTCACCTCATGCATTTTATGTACCGTAAAAGCCACAGCTTTATTCCCACCCTGGTCCTCAGCTTCTGACAGATTGGTCTTTCTCAGAGAGCCAGAGTAGCAGCACACAATGCACAATATAACAGGTCTATCGCTGTTTCTTCCCACAAACCAGCCATTGAGCTGGTTAGGAGCCATTAGCACCCAGTTCAAACACAATGTAAATTCTATAACAACTCATTGTTTTTATAAAGATCACATGCAATCTGTTGCCAAGCAGCCTACACAAATATTTAAAGCCTGCCTCTTTCTCCACACAAGTTTTAAAAAAAACAAAACAAAAATAATAAGAGCTTTTATTTTGTGCCATAAAGGCTGAGAGGGAATTAACCTCTTACTGCACAGGTCCCAGACACTGGGATGATGGAAATATTGCTATGTGCATGCGTTTCATGGGGATCATGCTGGAGATGACTTGCCTTGGAGGCTGGCTATGCATCTATTGACTTCGTTTCAGATTGTCATACTTTTTGCCGGTGCAATGTAGGTCTTCCCAAGTCCCTCTCTTCTTGAGAGGTAACATTTTCTGGCTAACCCTGATGTAATTACCTAATTTCTAATGACCGCTTCCTCATCCCAAGACACCTCCAGGGTCCAAGCCCACCTAGGAAGAATGGCTACATTGAATCATGTTTTCCTCCCTGCTTCCATCCCTGACATCGTTCATATCTAAGGATATGCTTGGCTGCTTTGCTGAATTGTCAGACAGGAACAATGTCCAGTCTGTTAAATGTGATGAGTGCCAGCTCTGGATTTTTGTGTAGAAACTTGGAAGTAGACACATTTTTAAAAATACTTGTAATTATTTTTACTCCTACCAGACTTCAGTTTTACCAATATGAGTTATCAGGCTAGGTTTTTCTGTCTGTTGGAACAGTCTCCAGGCATGGAGCTGTCTAGTCACCCAAGAATTACCATCAGCATCACACAGGATAAACCTCTTATCAAAAAACAGACGAAGTATAAATATAAGCAATGGCTGGAATCCCAGCTGCATTTTTCCATAAGAACAGGTCTTCATACAGTGTGTACCTTTGTGTGTGCAACTGCAATGCTCCGAAGGAGTCATTTCCCAGCCAAATGAAGGCTTGATGCCCTGGAGCAGTGACTCTAGGGTCTGATTGCGAGGAGACATCTCCAATCCGCAAGGAGCCAGGGTTATGAAGGCACTAAGGATGACCCTAAGAACTGCATCAAAAATTTGTCATTCATTTCCCATACATACCTATAGTTTAAGAGAAAGACTGTTTTCAGGACGTTTTCTGAGCCCCTCTCTCTCACATTTGATTTCTTAGGTTCAGGTATCATTCAGCATTTTGAAACCAATGTTTCATGCTTGGAACAGAATCACATAAATACCGTCTGAGTTCCCTGGGGTTGTAATTTATGTGATACAGCTTATGTAAGTTTTAAATCAGTTCCTCCAAACCGATTTCAGAATTGCCTGGAACCATACTGCAAACGCCATTTAGGGTGACCTGACCCATTTTTTGCCAGACAAATTTTAAAACTGGTTGGAAAATATCCTCATTTTAGCAATGACCTTATTATTTATAATCAGGTCTTGATCCTATAATATCTATTAATTATAATAATTTTCCTCAAAAGGTCACGTATCCACATGTTCATAAGGACGTAATTTCCTGCAACTTGCATAACTGAGGTAGAATTGAAAAATTTTATCATGGCTTCTGGTTCTACAAAAATGCAAATACGTACAGAAAATGTGCCATGATGGGACTGTCATGATAGTAACATTAGTTATATGCATAACTGTTTTCTGCATCAAGACATTAGTGTGTAAAAGCATAAACAATTCTGGAAATTTATCTTGCTTTTAGCTATATTTACCAGCTGTGATTTTCTGTATTTTCTTCAGTGAGTGCAAGCAGCATAGACTAATAGACAGGATTTTCCTTTGTTTCCAGTTTGCTTCACCTGTGGTTCTCACGCATTGACAATGAGGTCCACAGTACGCCCAAATGAAAAGGATCATTTAAACTCACAAGAAGCAACTGAAAGTAACCAATAAACACTATTTAGAATCATAGAATATTTTGGGTTGGAAGGGACCTTTAAAGGTCATCTAGTCCAACCTCCCTGCAATGAGCAGGGACATCTTCAACAAGATCAGGTTGCTCAGAGCCCCGTCCAACCTGACCTTGAATGTTTCCAGGGATGGGGCGTCTACCACATCTCTGGGTAACCTGTTACAGTGTTTCTTCACCCTCTCTGTAAAAAATGTCTTCCTTTACATAGTCTAAATCTACCCTCTTTTAGTTTAAAACCATCATCCCTCATCCTATTGCAACAGGCCCTGCTGAAAAGTTTGTCCCCATCTTTCTTATAAGCCCCCTTTAAGTATTGAAAAGCTGCAGTAAGGTTTCTCCAGAGCCTTCTCCAGGCTGAACAACCCCAACTCTCACAACCTGTCTTCATAGGAGAGGTGCTCCAGCCCTCTGATCATCTTTGTGGCCCTCCTCTAAACTTGATCCAAAAAGTCCATGTCTTTCCTATGCTGAGGACTCCAGAGCTGGATGCAGTACTCGCGGTGGGGTCTCACCAGACAGCGTGGAGGGGCAGAATCACTTGCCTCAGCCTGTTGGCCACGCTTCTTTTGATGCAGCCCAGGATTTGGTTGGCCGTCTGGGCTGTGAGTGGACCTTGCTGACTCATGTCCAGCTTTTCATCCGTTAGTACCCCCTAGTCCTTCTCCACAGGGCTGCTCTGAATCCCTTCATCCTTCAGCCTGTATTGATACCAGGGGTTGCCCTGACCCACGTGCAGGACCCTGCACTTGGCCTTATTGAACCTCATGAGGTTCACACAGGCCCACTTCTTGAATTTGTCTAGAGCCCTCTGGATGGCATCCCATCCCTCAATAATGTCAGCCACACCACTCAGCTTAGTGTTGTCTGCAAACTTGCTGAGGGTGCACTCGATCCTACTGTCTGTGTCAGTGATGAAGATATTAAACAGGATGGGTCCCAGTACGGACCTCTGAGGGGTACTGCTTGTCACTGATCTGCATCTGGACATTGAGCCGTAGACAACTACCCTCTGGATGCAACCATCCAACCAATTCCTTATCCACTGAACAGTCCACCTATCAAATCCATCTTTCTCGGACTTAGAGAAGGATGTTGTAGGGGACTGTGTCAAAAGCCTTACAGCAGTCCAGATACATGACATCTATAGCTCTTCCTTTGTCCACTGATGTAGTCACCCCATCATAGAAGGCCACTAGGTCAGTCAGGCAAGACTTGCCCTTGGTGAAGGGGCTGTCTCAAGTCACCTTCCTGTCCTCCACGTGCCTTTGCATAGCTTCTGGGAGGATCTGTTCCATGATCTTCCCAGGCACAGAAGTGAGGTTGACAGGTTGGTAGTTCCCCTTTCTATCCTTTTTAAAACTGGGTGCAATGTTTCCCTCTTTCCAGTCACCAGGAACTTCACCTGACTGCCATGAGTTTCCAAATACCATGGAGAGTGGCTTGGCAACTACATCAGCCAATTCCCTCAGGACTCTGGGATGCATCTTGTCAGGTCCCATAGACCTATGTATGTTCAGGTTCCTCAGGTGATCATGAACCTGATCTTCTCTTACAGTCCCTGTCCTATGGTCCATCCACTCAAGAAGTGTGGGATGAGAAACTGCCAGTGAAGACTGAGGCAAAAATGTTGTTGAGTACCACAGCTTTCTCCTTGTCTGTTGTTACCAGTTTGCCAGTGCAAGAAAACAAACATGGCAGCTTTTCTTCACTATTGAAAACAGGAGCACAGGGTTGGTCAGATGGGATCAGCCAGGAGGGGCATCTTGTCCGATGTCCTCTCCTGGAACCGTGACTAGCACTGGGAGAATCAAAAGACGCAAGAACCTCTTGTGAAGCAGACATGAATTAGTCTGTCCCGTGTTGGAAGCCTTCCTGGTTCCCTAAATAGAGATTGGCATAAAAGCTGCCACATTACATTTAATGTTGGTTCTGATTTTTTTTGATCAATGCTAACGAATGCATTCTGGGTATTAGTGTTACCTCTGCATAGAGCTGAGAGCAGGTTAAACTGGGCAGTTGAGAACTTTGGAATTTGCTGTAGGAGCAGCTTTTGTGCTGCCTGGTTCTGTGAAGAGGCATGACTGATTTGGTTTCAGCACCTTGGCTTTTCAGGCAAGGCTTTCTTTTCCGACATTGCAGGATAGGGAAAGCCAGTGCTTCGGCAACAGCCCTGATCTGTAGATACCTGTTTTATGTCTGTCACGTAACCCTTTGGCTGGCAGCCTGGTAGCTTCTGGGAGGGTGGTCTCCATGCTAGCTGAGGGCCACTCTTCTCCTTCCCTCCTCTGCTGCTCCTTTCCCTGCTCTGTGCAAGCATATGCATCCCCGGGGTAGGAAGGGTCAGGCCAAGCCAGTGGGAGCCCCGCAGGGACCAGAGGAGAGGCCATCAGAGAAGAACCCCTCATTCCCACCACACACCCACCGTGTTTGCCATTGCAAACACACAGGAGAGTTCTCTGCAGGGACCTGTGCTGTTTGCTGTTTGCAGGCATCGCAATGCAAGGCCCGTTTCAGAGACGAGATCAGACTGCCTCACCGTAAAGGTCCCTTAAAACCTCCAACTCCTTGTTTTTTATATTTTTATATATATATATAAAATATATAAATAAGGAATTGCTTGTACCACAGTCGGCTGATTGCAAGATGAATTTCTATACGTACGATGATTAACGCACTGTCTGACCGTCAAAGGAATCAAGGAGCCTCAGCCAAGAAGCAAATTCGTAGTCGCGGTGGTCGATGCAGAAGCC
>JAVJGI010000063.1:40716822-40805117 GCA_035590275.1 Ibycter americanus | reverse complement strand
CGCAGCCCTGGGCACCGCTGCCCTCTCCTGGCGCCTGCCCGCATCTCCGCCGGCCTCGGCTGGGCTCCGCGAACTTGGAGACCTCGGGGTGTGTGTGGGGGGTGTTGGAAACAGCACCACAGGGATACACGAGGCACTATGCAAAAGAAAGTGAGGTTTTCTGGTTATAACCCACTGACTCATTTACAGATCACTAAAGGGCTGTGTATGTGCGTGTGTGTTAAAGGCAAAGACCGTGGTAATCTGCAGAAAGCAGCGTTTCCGTGTTTCCCTGCATGAGGGGGACCAGGCCCCCCCATGCTGCCCACCCCATCTCCCTGCCTTCCCCACCAGCGCAGCCGGGGCCGGACACGCCCTGGAGCCCGGAGCCCCATGGAGCCCGGAGCCTGCTGTCCTGCACCGAGGAAGGCAGTTAATGGGGGAGCTTTGTCATTAGTCAGAACCCCTAACTTGAGGCTTGTGTAAAGCATTTTCCCGTGCCTGTAGTTAACCCCAAACCTCTTAATGCATGCACTGCCAGTCTCAGTGAAAAAGCAATCATACACATGAGTGCTGCAATGCTCCACTGAGACCCCAGGGAGAATTTGTCAGCCCAGGACCACGGAGATATACTGGGCCTTTTTCTTATTTTGGCCTTGAGCACTCATTTGTGACAGTGTCAAGAGAGCATAAAGCTCTGCTGCTTGTGATTTCCAGGCACTTCTCACTGGTGCCTTTGCCTGTACGAGGTGCAGGGAACTCATGAGTGGAGCACTGCAGGTCGGTCCCCTCTGCTCATCCTCTGAAGAGCAGCACTTCAGTTTTAACCACACCTCTCCCTTTTCTCATCAGTCTCCATTTCTGAGGGACTCCTGAGGGTACGAGAATGCTGCACACCTGCAAAACACCTGGTGATGCCTTCTCTCCAGCCAAGTCCATCTTCAAGGCTGCTGCCCTGCCTGGGGCATCTTTCCTTTGCGTTACAGTGAATAAAATGGAGAGAGAGAGGACAATCCTTCCCACCTGGCTCTGGCCAGGGGTGGGACCGCAGGAACAGGAGCAGCCAGTGCAGTTGAGAAAGATCAGAGGAGAGGGGGAGAAAAGTCCCGAGCATGGTACACAGCTCTTGAGAACATCTCACAGCCTTAACCTGTTGAGTGGTAGAAGAAGTGTTCTCCATTCCCTCTATTTTTATTTTCCTTCTCAAGGAACTTCACATAACTGAAGGAGGAAAAGAAAAATAACTTTCTTAGATACTGTTTCGGTACTTTAATTTCTATTTCAAAGAATCCAATTTATTAAGCAGCAGTACCTGAGATTACACTCACCAAGCAAATTCTCAAAGGAAGCCTCACCATCTAGGTGTATTTTTCATTATACAATAAACTCTGAACTCCACCAAAGGTGTTCTCTCGTAATGTTAAACTCAGTGCCTGACAATTATTGTCCAGCTCCATTTGGTGCCAGAAGTGCATTCAGTGGAGAAGTAATAAATCCTTTCATGCTGTTTAATAAAACAAGAAAATGTGTTGCTCACACTTGGATGCTAGACTTTATTACACAAACACAGCTAAAAAAATAAATGGAGTATTTCCTGTTTAGAAGTGCCTACAAGTCACATGATGTTGATTTTCTCCAGGTGTTGCAATGCTAAATGAAATTTTCACTTAAGTTATTCTTAAAGAAGTAAATGAGTTATTTCAAAATGCAATAATCAACATGTTGTTAAAGGTGCAAAAACCATTGTAAAAAACTCCAAAACATTCAATGTGCTGTAATGAAATTAGATGTGGAACATGGTGGTTGCCAAATTATACAAGATATTTGTAAGACACTTTACCATCCACTTGAATGCTTTTCTGAGTTTCCACTGAGGGGGGCGGGGGGAAGCAAAGCAAAGTCCTATGAGGTCTGAGAAACCCTTTCAACTTGTCAGTTGATTTCACCTCTTTGTAGGGAGCTGAGGTTGTTCTCTGCTCTGGTGGCCTGGTCTTGGTTAGAGGTGCCACTGCTATTGTAAAATAAATGCCTGATAAAAATGGATGTCTTCAGTGAGGTGCTCAGCACTAAGTGGAAACAGGTTCTTAAACAGGATTGTCTGTTCCTTCATTTTCACTAGCTTAAATGAAGGAAAAAGTCAGACACGCTTTGTCTTTTAATGGATAAATCCTACTTTTTTTGATCTGTTCAACACTGCTCATACTCACATGGCCTGTGTGGACCTCATCCAGCGATGCCTTGAAGGATGTGACAAATATCTGTCATACATGCTTCATTCCTTTTCTCACCCGCTTTCCATTTACAAGCTTGTGTGGGCTGGTCCCTTTTGGGGACTTGATAGGGGAAATTTAGAGGTGCCCAATAGCCTGTATTTCTGTGGGACATGAGAAGGTTAAAAAGTGCCCCTAGCCTTTGAGGCAAGAAGCACTGAGCATTAGCATGGGTCCTGCATCTTGCCGGAGTTTCTCCCACAGCTTCTGGACAACCACCAGAGTGGAGACTTCTGCCCAAAGTAGCTCTACCCATGCTGTAAAACCTCTGCACACCTGAGAAGGGTGGATTTCACCCCAAAACTTCAGAGACATCTACATGAATTCTAAGCTGCAACCATCTGTTACCTCTATCCATGATGATTTTTAGATATGCCAACATATGAGCTTAGCATTGCCTCTTTTGTATTTAATAGCTGAAGTTGTATCTGTCTTCTGTTAACCTCTTGTTCAGGTCTTTCCCAGTTTGCAATGGCTGAGCACAGTTATGCCACTGAGGTTAATGAGTCGTGTTGCTGTTTCTTTTAGAAAAATGTAGATCTCTACCATTGAGTGACTCACACTTTTTCTAGAGAGACTAACTATAGCCCGTATAGCCATAGGAGGCACTGATGCTGCACCTCTGTGACTCTCAAAGAACAATACCTCCTTATATATCCTCCAAAAACTTCCTCTACCTGAAAGAATGACTCAAAGAGCCACAATTTCACATGCAGTGGAACGGATCCAAAGTGACTGCAAAGACTTTTTAAATGACGCAAACTTTGTAGCCACGAAATTTCCTTAGAGCTTGACCAGCTGGAGACTCTGCAGCAGCCACCAGAAGAGGTGGGATCATCCCATCCCCTCACGCCTCTCTCTTATGGGCCAGCACCTGCAGTCGTGTGGCCGCACAGTTAGATGAATCAGAGAACACACCCATCCGAAAATGATTGGGTTTTTTCTAGGATTGTTTTTAATCCAGATCAATTCGCTGATGCAGTCGGCCAAACCACGTGGTTGGTTGCTATACTGGAGAAGCATGGCAGGGAAAAGAGGCGGACATGCCTTTTTAATAACAGTGCAATCATCAGATGGCTGAAAGTGCTTGTGAAACCGTCTCACAGGGTTTTGCAAGCCTAGCGTGGTGTGCATCTCCCTGGGTCCTTTTGTCCCAGAGGCTCCAGTTCAACATTGTTTTTAAATGACTGAATTTCAAGTTCATGAGTAATTCCCAAGGCATTTCATATTTAATTTCAATTTAATTATATTCTTAACTTAAATTTAATGATAAGCATAGATTTACTCCCATGTGCAGAATTAGGTATGCGTTCATGTTCTTCGTTGAACTGAGAATATTTCTCAGGAGGAATATCACAATTGTGTGTATAGAAAGGAATTGATTTTTCCTAATGGGTGATTCCAGTTATGAATTTATTTGTCTCATTAGTTGAAAGCTGATTTATTCACTCTTTCTTTTTACTGACAGTAGCAGGTTTCCTTCCATCTGGGTGTAACTCCAAGACTCAGAACTTTCCAGTTAACTCCATCTGCAGATTTAGTCAAAAGCTCCCTTATCAGAGTTGGTCTCACAAGAAGGTTTTTGTTACTTAAAAATTTCCAAACTCAGCGGGCTCAGGTGTAGGCTTTTAAA
The DNA here is from genome assembly GCA_035590275.1 of Ibycter americanus. Taxonomy (NCBI): domain Eukaryota; kingdom Metazoa; phylum Chordata; class Aves; order Falconiformes; family Falconidae; genus Ibycter; species Ibycter americanus. The sequence continues at coordinate 40,801,235 of JAVJGI010000063.1, read as the reverse complement.
TCTCCATTTGAGCTCCTCAATATACTTTGGGGGTTGTGAGCTTCCCAAGTCATTTCCAATGAGAGAGAAAAAAGAAAATCTGAGCCTCTTCCTGTGGCTGCACAGTCCAGGAGGGCCATTTCTCAGCATGCCTTTCTCCCCGTCGGGCAGCAGGGTTGTGGCACAATGCAGAGAACACCTCCATACCCTCGTGGGGTCAGATGAGCACAAGTGAGGCAGGGACTGGTGATAATAATAGAAAAAGAAAGGTGAAAATACTTGGGATTTAAGAGGGATTTCAAAGACACTCCAGGAATACTAAATATTGGGTATTATGCAATTAAGTGAAACCTTCTGCTGGTATAAAATATATTAAAAAAAAAATCCGCCTGTCTGAGCTGAAGTGTGATGCCATGCTGCTTGCATTATATATGAATAGTAATTGGAAACAGGACATCTGCAGAAATTAACCATTAACTGTTGAGCACTAAAAGCTTTAATTGAGTTTGTAAGCCCTTAATGGCACAGTTAACCTTAAACACAGCTCAGTGCACGCACTACCTGGTTAACACTGGTTAATAACTCTAACAGCTGATAATATTTCACACCCATGAGAGCACCAGATTAGCAAGAGACTTGGTGAAATGAGCTCAGCTCACCACTCTTTTGGACCACAGACATAACAGCTTAACCTTTTTGCTGTAACTGGTCTTTTTGTGTTTTCTTCCTTCCAGACCTGCACGTGATGAGAGCACCCCTGCACGTATGGCTTTGTGAACTGCAGACACCGCCGTGTCCTCAGAGCACTTCATAGTGTAGCAGCGGATGGAAACTACTCGGGTAGTGATGAACAAATCCACATCAGGTAACATGACGACTGGAAGAAGTGGCTATAACTTGAAGTGTCCTTGGCAGGGAGCAACACTGTAAATAACCTAAGAAGGGCAAAATCTACCCCAGGGTATCAACGGGAGCTGGAGAGATCTAGGCTGTGAGGAATTGCCCATTACCTGCTTGGCTGAAGAGTCATTCAGAGGTCTTATAAATACCATCCTCTACCAGTAAACCATGTGCCCAGCAAACCCTAGGACTGTTTCAGCCCAGGAAGGACAGTTTCAGGAGTACACAGATTAGATGGATCAGTGCAAGGAACAGAGCTGACAAACAGGTGGAAGGAGAGTTGTTGAAAAAGCACATACTTCTTTGCCCGCAATGTAAAGTAAAACTTGACAAGTGGATTCATGGGTCTAACTTAGTAATGCCAGCGTTAGGTTTCCTAGTTCAGAGAACTGTAAACAAAAAAATACATGTTACTGCCAACGTGCAGCACATTTCCAAGCAAATTAACTCTGCAGTTGTTCCAGGAGAAGTATATGTATTTAAAAAACAACAACAAACAAAAACAAAACCTCTGGGCATGGGTTGAATGAATTTTTGAAGAGATTCAGAAATTGCAAGTGCAGAGCTGTTATTCATAGCAGAGGCATGTGCCACAGCTCCTCCAAGGCTGGCATTTATCTGGAGAAAATCAGGTGACATCTGCACCTTGGGTTGTCCTGAGGGCATCTTTGCCCAAACCCAGGCAGAACTGTCATGTGTCTCCCTGGATCACTGATGGTAAAACCAGGGGCGGCGATGACAAATGTCTGTGTCAGACCTCCCTGTATTGAAACATCTGTCTGCAGCAAGGCACGCTGAATTGCCATCGTTCAGGAGGATGTGCTGCTGAGATGCCAGCCTAGACCTGTCCTGTCCATACATGCTTTCAGTTAGCAGGGCAGGGGCCCAGGCAGCAGTGCAGCCGCAGAATGCTGGTCCTTGCCTTGCGACAGGGAACCACTCTTTTATGGCTACGACCTGCAGCGTGCCACTGAAACCAGGAAATGAAAATCACCTTCTTTCTCAATTTACTCATTTGCCTTAATAAAAAATCTTGCTTATTCCTATAAACCTTTATTTTATGTCATTTTCATTAACAGTGCTTAACATGACAATGACTTTGACGATAATTGCCCATTTTTCTGGCTACTTTTATGGTACGTGAAAATTCACAATAAGTGGGTACAGATTGAACCCTTTGAGCCAACAGATGTCTCTGAAACCAATTTTTCCTGTGAACTTATAGTAAAAATTCTGTAGCACCTTTTTGTACCTACCGAAAAGTTTTGCTGACCAAGATAAATAAAACAAAAACCACAGCTCTGTGCAATGTGGGGGTTTGCATTTAATGTAAATCTCTCTCCAATGCAGAGATTTATCCCCTCCGAGGCTGCTGTTTTGTCACCTTTTACAGCTTTGTCTCCTAGGCACCGTCAGAGTTTACTGCAGCTGACATGGCTTCCTGTGGACTTTTGCCTACGCTGCCTTTAGGTACCTGCAGGAGCCGATCGCTTTGCAGCCATTATTCTTTTCCTATTTTCCCATGTGTTTTTACGGCAACTCGTGGTGATTTTCTAGACTAGCTGGGGTATCTGGGGCTTCTTTGTGCCTTTGTTAGATGTTTTGTTTTTCTTTCTTTTTCCCCAATGGCAGTTATTTTATTACATCCCAGCCTGTGTCTCCAGGCCTCATGCTCTGGGATTCTTGTTTGGTTTTCTCATGGAGCAGCCCTTTTCCCTTACCATTTCCCTGATGCCTTGTATTCCATTTTTATTACAGCAGAGGCTGTGTCTACAGGTCCTTCAGGCTATTTGTTCTGAGACTTTTATTGGATTCTCAATAAATATGTTTGCCATTGGGGGTCCTTAGCTGGTTTCCTTACCTATTTTATTGAAGCTGTGCTTCCAGACAAAACGTTAACCAGCTATTTCAACAGCAATCTGGTTTCTTTTCTGAGCCCTTGCACAGTTTCTTACATGTTTGCATTGGCTGAGCCACATCTCCTGCCATTTTTTTTTATTTTTTTGTAATGTTTCCCTCACGTTTAGGGCCTTTTGTTGAGGCAGTCTGGGTGCTTTTCTGCAGCCGTCTCCGTTTTGCATGGCAGCACAACTACACCTTTGTGGCAGGCGGCAGGTGGAATGCAAACGGTTCTCCGCAAAGCCGAGAAATCCTAGGCTTTGGGTGGACAAAGAAAAGCAGGTCGCATGCCTGCAGAAAGCTACTCTTTGATAAACTGACCTGATGGTTCTTGCTTGGGTAAGTTGTGCTCGACTGGGGTACATTAGAGTACATCATCTTCATTGAGAAACTTGGATTCAGTGTCTTACAGGCTGGTGGGTTTGGTGTCCTGGAGAAGGTCCTGTGGGGGAAGAGTGGTGTACCCTTGCAGGCACATCAGCAAGGTACTGATGCTGGAGGCTCCCAGCCCTGCTGGGGCCCTGCCATGAGGGATTTGATCCAAATTTTGACAAAAATTCCCATTGGAGTCTTGGCTTAATCCTGTTTCCACGGTTATTTGTGATATCAGAATAAGTAATCTAGGGGGTAGTGACATTCCCTGGAGAGGCTTGTGTGGAAAGCCTGATGTGGCAATCTAGCTATGTAGGGTGGAACCAGCAGCTTTTCCTCCCCAAAGGTGACAGTTGCACCTGTGTACTAGTCCTTCAGGTAATGAGGTTATGGTACAATTGCCTGGTGTTCACATCGCAGAAACCAGTGCTGGGGCCAGTGGGTTACCCTGCACCTCACAGGCACGCTGAGGGCAGGCAGCAAAATACTTATGGATAATACTGGAGATGAAAAAAAGTCTGTCTCCAGCCTAAGCTTCATCTGTTAAAGTCATTTTTGGGTATTTCATTGGTTTTCTATTTTTAGCTTGGATAAAAGGGCTTATGTGATCACACTCCGTGTGTGTGTGTGTGTTTCTGCATCTCTGTCTGCCCTTCCCTTAGTAACCTTTGAACTCATGGACCAGTTTCAATCAGATTCGACTGAGGAGGAGAAATCACGAAGGTAGGATGCTCCCGCAATTTCTATATTAAATAAGCAGCCAGGTAGAGGAGAGAGACATCTAAGAATCCACACAGGAAAGAGCCATTCTAAATACTTTAACTGCAGGAAAAGTTTAGATCACAGTTAATGCTTCATTAGACATAAAAATCCACCCATCATTCAAGTTGTCTTTCCCAGATGAAGAACATATCCTGTGTGTAATAAAAGGTAATTCTGATTGAGCTTTTTCCGGTGTTAAGGGCATTCATAAAGTCCTCTCTCCTCTCACAAACACATGCTGCAGCTTTAGTCTAACCCAGTTTTAAAAAAAAAAAAAAATTAACTACAAGATGCAAATTCACTTGAAACCAGGATCTCCTGCTTCTGGTGCTGATAAACACGGATATTTGCTTAGAGGTGGTTATAAAGCTGTTCTATGGCATTTATTTTATTAGCAGTCTCAAAAATATCACCAGATTTTTACCATTTAATATGTGCCACACGTATTAATAGTCTTATTTATGAGAGGGAAAATTTTTATTTTGGGACCAGGGGATTTGTCCCAGATCACATGAGAAATTGATTTCAGAGCAATGAAGACAGTCCATACCAAAGTCCACTGCTGTACCTGGAAGGCCATTTCTCCTCCAGCATGAAGCTGTTTTCCAGGGACAGAGAAACGTGGAACTTTCTAATGCTATACTATAATTTACTTCAGAAAGGCAAAACTAAAGTGCAATGAAACTGATACCCTTGACTTTCCTGGAGTCTACAGGTGATCTGACTGAACCATTCCCAGGCCAGCAGCGACACTGGAAGGATCCCAGGAGTCATATCCATCCAGATGAAGCTACTGGGAAACTACCAGTAGGGAAAAAGCTCATTAAAAAAAAAAAATAAAATCATTTTATGATTTTGCAAACAAAAACACATTTGAACTATTCAACAGAACTGAAAACAAAAGCTGTAAATCATTTTTATCCACTCTATTCAGATCAACATGGAGAACTTTGTGACGAGCTATTAGAGACTGCTTGGCCCAATAAATCAGTGGCTCTCGAACATTACGCCAGAAGCCCCATTCCTGCAGAAGCGATAGGGGTTATCCCTTGATTCTTTTAAGTGAGCCAAAAACCAGGTTCGTTTTGCCCATGGTTAGGTAGATGCAGACAGCGGAGCAGCACAGGGGGCAGGATGATTCGGCATCCCGGCACCACCCCAGGCATCTCTCTCCCTAGAGCATGAACTGCACAGCTCCCCCGGGCAACATTAGCTCAAAAGGGATGCTGGGCTCAGGAAAAACTCTCCCACCCCTAAAATTAGATTTCTTGGGAAGGACCCATCCCACCAGCCTTGTCATCCTGAGGCCCTTGTGCTGCTGGGCAGCCCTGTGCAAGGCAGCTCATGGCCCCTCCTGGCCCCTCCATAAGTGGGGACAATGACGCGAACCTTGAAAGAGATCTTCTCTCAAACATTCATTATTCTTTCCAGAAGCATAATGAGCTTGGTATGGGTCACTGCAGATCCTGCAAGAGAACTTTCTGACCCCATCTGCAAAGATAAGTTAAGCATAGCCTAAATCACGCCAAAGCCAAAGTATTTGCTGCTGAAGTGGACTACTCATCCACATCAAGCTTCATTGGTGTAGCTTGTTGAGCAACAGCTTGGGCTTGTACTAAAGCTTGCTCAGACGTTGCCCTCTTTCCATGCATCAAGAGGATGTGTGGGAGGTAAGACTGGAGTTGGGAAGAGCCATGAACCTCAGCCTGGTGATGACACTGGACTTCTTAGACCAATAAAAGCTTGAAATATCTAATGTGAGTACATGCAGAACAGAGCAAGTCCATCCTGCTTTGTGTCAGAATTTGGGGAAAACACAAAATGACAGAGACAACATGCCTTCTTCTGGGTGCACGGAGCGCATGGGACAGCCATTAATGACCCCGGTGTGAGACACTCAGTATTTCAGCATGCTGGAGAGGACATCATAACTGACAGGTCCTAATAAGAAACATCTTTTAAAAAAATCAGAATATTTTTCTGCATTTCTGGGACTCTTTTATTGCAACCCCTTTTTCTTTTTTTCTTTTGTTGCAAACCTGCAGATAGGAGATACATCACACCCAGATGGTTGTTGTTTCATCCCCCATAGGACTGAAATGCCTGAATACTTTACAATAACGATAAAAACCCAAGTACCAGTATGAGTGAATAAAATGTGGGCCACAATAACAATAGTAATTTGAATTTTTCTTAAATGAAAACAAGTAGCTATATTCTTAAGGGCACAACTCCCATTTATGAGTTATTTTGAGCAAAGAAAAGGCTCACTCTCTAAGCCAAAAATAGTGGATATTTGTCTCACTTAACAAAACTATAATCTTTTATTATTGTGGCACTTAATGTATCACAAAGCAGAGCACTCAAATCCAGGTTTTGGCATGAGAGGCCAAGTACCTGAAGTTGGGATTCTAAAATGCATTTACAGTACTACTTTTTGCAGCGACCATTCCCACCGTGTGACCATCTATTTGGCTAACCTGTTGGGACGGTCCATGGACTGGCTGGAGCCAGTGCCAGCTAGCACAGCCCTGAGATGCTGCTGTGAACAGCTCAGGAGGAAGGGCTGGCCACGACTGTCCCCCGAAGGCACTGAGGTGCAGCTGCTCCATTTCAGATTGCTTCTAGTATTTGGGGGGGTTATTGTTTATTAAGAATTATTGTTGTCTGACTTCAGTCTAAAGTTATTCCCTATCAGAGACCCAGGTTTCATGGTATACAAGTTTTGTAGAAATACTGCCAGCCATGATAATTGGAACTATGATGCATTCTAAAATTTGTTTCTAACTTTTTGAAGTGTTTGTCCCAAATGCTGATTTTCTTTTCGCTGCTGATTTCTTGCAAAAAGACACTTCAGATGGTGTGAATTAGCACAGCTCCAGAGAGACTTGGTCTCGAGAAGTATTGTTTTGTGCCTTCATGGCCTCCATGAAATCAATAGCAAACCTCAAACGTATTTTAGTGAGAGAAGGAGCAAGCCCAACACCTCCCTCGCTGGGGAGCAGGAAAGCAATTCTTAAAGAACTCTAAGTTTTGCTTACTGAAGTAAATTTGACATGAACTACTGAATAAGCACAGTCCCATGACTAAAGGCATCCTGAAATGTGATAAGGGAGTCAGAAGAGAACTTACTGCTTTTCGAAAGAGCACACTGGAACTACACAAGCAGAAAATGTATTACTTGATAATGGATACGCTTTTTGGCAGGAATATCTAGTGAGTCTACAAGGTCATTTATGTTCTGCAATAGTTGCTTTATAATGAAGGGGGGGTGGGGGAGGAAAGAGTAATTAGATCCCCATGCTTCAGGAAGGCAACAGATCCCGCTTTACTGGCAGATTTCAGATTCTTTTATCCTCCTGTGAGTGTCTAAAATCCTTACATTTCTTTTATATTAAGATTCTTCTCCTCATCCCTTCCTCCCTTTTTCTTACAGTAAAATGCACAGAGAACTTTTATCTGCTTTCCTCTGAGCTGAGCACCTTGATTTCACTTTTTATACTACTGACAGCTGTGCGTGACACTCAGTGGTTTCAGAGTGCATGGAAAATGAGGACTCCATCCCACAGATTATCTGTGACGCTCTCAAAAATTAAAGTAAACACTGTTTTGCTTTGCTATTTCAAACAAAACATGAAATAGCAGCTGGTTTTGGCCAGTTGAAACAGAAGAAGTTTTGCACAATGTGATGGAATTTAAATGCAAATGTTTCAGGCTGTGGTGTGAGAGGGACAGGGGAAATGGAGCCTGCCACCTTCCCTTGAGAAGCATGCGCAGCCTTGTGTGTGTGTGCACACACATGTGCCCTCAGAAGAGCTTCCCATAGCAACAGTGGAAATTGGAGATATAAACTAGGAACTTGACTGCATCCAAAGTCAGCACATGGGCTCTCCAAGGAGGGTCCTATCAGCCAAGTCCTCAAAAAAAAAAAAAGTAAAAATTAAAAGATCAGATAATGTCTCATTCTGCAGATCGTAGTCTAGTCCCAGCTGCTCTCATATGGCACCTTTCCGATGAATGAATGCCCAGCACTCTGGGAATGCACCTCTTTTTGAGGGCCCTGGGCTCTCAGGCAGGCGGCCCAGGCCAGCAGACCTTGTGAACTTCTCTGCTTGTGAAACTGCCCAGCTTTTCTCACTGCTGCCTGAGTGCCCAGGCTCCTCACAGGTGAGATGCTAACACGGATGGGTTTAAAAATAGAAGTGATCCTTTTTCTGCCATCTGCTCCAACTTCTACCTGCTCTCCTCTGAGCAGAGAGTGAGCAGCACGGCATGCACGCCTGAGCGTGATTTTTGTTAGACATTAGAAATTTGTTAGGTGCCGGTAGAAATGTTCTGGCTTTCATCTCTCTCCAGCATCAGTAGATTTGCACAAATGCAAGCAAGAACTGCCTGTGCCCTAATACAACTAGTGTCAATTTCTACTGAACCCAAGTTTTTCCCCAAGCATAGGCAATGTCCAGAGCAATGCGACATCTAGCTCCAGATACTGATAGCATGAAAACTGTGTTCACAGTAGCATCTGCTACCTTGGATTACCAGCTTGATCCAACTTAGCTCTCCAGGACATTGACTTCTATTTTCAGAGGCTGGGAAGAAAGTGGCACCAAAGAAAATGCTTACATTTCTCCTCCTGCTTCACATGGGTCTCCTTCTCTTGACCCTGTTTTCTGTCATAAGAAAACAAACACCTGTTTGCTGTCCTGGAGGAATTGCCCAGCAATGCATGTATTGGCCATTCCCATCTGCACGACCCCTGCCAACTCACAGGGTAAGGCACTCTGCCACGTCAGGTGGGTAGGGGACAGGGCTGCCAAACACACCATGAAATATCGTGGCACTGAGCCAGTTCTTTCGAATTTCTGCATTTAACTCTTCCCACAGTAAAACCGAGGTGGATGACTAGTGGTTAAAATACCGTAAAAATAACTCAGACAAGGCAAGGCTTGTATCAAGAATAAATTTGAACCGTTCATCACTGTTAAAAAGGGCACTGCATACAAGAGCAGGAGCAGCTTTTCTCAAAATTTGGCCCCAGGAAGACAAGAGTGGCCGAGCTTGCTCATCCTGGGATGAAACCTCATGTTTTGGGTTTGCTCTGAAGCTAGATACTTTGACTCATCAGCTGCCCTTCCAGCACAGCAGGCAGGCACCAGCAGAGATTAACCACATTCATGCAGAAATTGAACCTCACTCTCCAACAAACCTTTCCCTCTAGCTTTTCTTAAGCTTTGCCAGGTGTCCTCTGGAGAGGACTGCACTGCTGGCAGGCAGACGTGCTGCCCCTTGCCAGCACCCCACGGCAAGGGCTCAAAGGAAGGGCTGGGACTGTCCAAGGCAGCTGGAGACAGCCCAGAAGGCGAAGACACGGCGTGTGGGTGCCGGGTGGCAATGGGCATGGTCAGAAGCTGATTTCTGTCGGCCTCAGCCTTGCAGTACAACGCTGTTGAGATGGTTTTGGAGGGAAAATGGAGCCATTAGAAAACTGCTGGCTATAAGAATCCTGTGGGTATGGGTTAGTACTGCCAAACATCTGGTGGAGACCAGCCTGGCAGGTTCCCTGCCAGCCTGCTTGCCCGCAGCAAGCGGGGCTGCGGCCAGCTGCTGTCAGCCTCCGGCTCCTCTGTGGGGCACTGGGCATCCCCCTGCACCAGGACCACTCTTCTCCCAGCTAGCTGCCAAAAGACAGCTGGAGCCAAACACGGCGAGACAGCGACAATATGGAAGAAGATCAGTTTGGAATCTCTTACCACGAGCAGTGCGACTCATGATTGAAAATGTAATTAAAAAGTATCTCTAGACATGATTTTTAGCAGAAGGCATTTTGCTTTTCTGCTCAGCTCTGAGGAAACAGGCTGAAGCATGGGCAGCAGATCCCCAGCGTGGCTGTGCCCCTCCAGGCTGATGGCTGTGACCAGGCTGGAGCCTGACTGCATGGGATGCTGCCCTGCTACCTCCTCTCCCCTTGGGAAACCCAGTGGTGCTTCAGGGCATGTAGCTGGGGACCAAATTTCATCAGACCCATAGGAAGCACTGTGGAGCCCTGTTTGTCTCATTTGTCCAGATCGGCTCCTGGAGGTCTCACCCCACCTCAGCTGTCCAGGGTGGGTGGAGGTGGCACCAGTACCCCCTGGCAGCAGCTGGATGCAGCTCCCATGCCCACTGGGGCAGGTGGTTGTGCCTGAGACTGTACCTTTGCTCCGACCCCGAGTCCTGCCTCTTGTGAGTCTCCTGCAAGTCAGATACCCACAGCTGGTCGTGGAAAGCATCAAGCCTCCCCAATTCCTCTCCGCATTCGTGAGCCAAAGTGCGAAATCACCATTGCATGGTGAAGTCAATGAAATCCAAGGGGAGTTCTGGCAGTGATTTCCCAGGGACAGCAGGATTTGACCCCGGTTCCCCCAGTGACTGAAAGACACCGGTGACCCAGCCAGAGGCAGAACAGAGATCTCAGCTCCATCCAGTGCCTCCGCAAAAGGCCCAGTGTGGCACTAAGCTGTTACCTCTGTGTCACCCTCCCGCTGGGCCAGCCCTGCACTTGACACGGTGCGTAGCCCCCTCCTTCCCGCCTGCTGCTGCTCCCGCGCGCGCTCCCACTCCCCGCTGGGTCCCTCCTCTTCCCCCCGCACAGCATTTCCATCTGCAGCTTGCCCCACTTCCCTCTTCTCTTTGTTACAAGAAAGCTGTCACTTCATTTGTCATTTACCCACTTTATTTTCCATACATAAATGCTATTCTTCTTCTTTTTTTTTTTTTTTTTTTTTAACTTCACTGCTGCATCTTTCCTTTATTTCCATTTCCCCAGTCTTGCCTTGGACAGTTTGGGTTCTGAATTATTTTTGTTTTCCTTTGAATTTGATTTTACTTTTCTGGGACCAAATTGCCACCCTCTGTAAATTAAGCAATAATGCCAAAGTGGTCATGTTTCTCATTGTCTTCCTGTTTTTTGAAGGGTAACGACAGAGCTGAGACAGAGAAGAGCCTAAACTGCTTTTACTTACTAACCTCTTGCCTAGTGTCCGCATTCACTAAGACAAGCCTAACACCACAAATGTTACTGATCATGAGTATCATGGTATATACAGATATTTGTATAGAGGCACGTAAAAAAAGCCTGTGGCATAGTTGTACCAGCAAAGGCATATTTCTGCCAATATATATTAGTTCTCCACTGGAAAAATAAATAATGTTGTTAAAAGATGCAGTTTTGCTGGTGTAAACCATGTCATGTCACTGAATGTTTTGCCAGTGTTGTGTAATTCCAGCCAAAAAGCTACACTCAGCATTATGGGCACTCTGTGAAGTATTTTTTCTGCTATAGATGTGAAGGCATGAGCAAAAAAGAAATACAATCTGCAGCTACTTCATCCTTAATGGGCTGTGATGGTCATGTTGGAAAGCAGTAATGTAGCAGTATTAGCAGTATTACACTACATTCAGCCCCCAAGCAAGCACACTTGGCTTGCATTGCACAACTGAAGAGCTGCGAATCCTTGTCTAGAGGCTGGAAGCTGGGCTGTTAACACTCGGCTGTACCTGCTACTCCCCAGCCCCTTCTCAGTTTATGCCCCACAGCACCCGCCTGAGTTACGTGAGATGAGTGCATATGCAACCCTTTGAAGAGAAGGGAAAAGAAAGTGGTTGCATGTGTCCTCTTCACTTCTGCCCTGGCTTGGAAGGAAGGTATTTCAGGGCCTGATGCTTTGGGAGGAAAAGTTGATGCTGTTGCTTACAAGTGCCAGGGGCTGCGGGCGAAAGGCTTGGTGCAGCACCTCTCATTGATTTCAGACTGATGGCAAGGTAAATTGCTCCTCTGAAGTGTTGCTCCTTCTCTTGCCTCTTTCCACCCCTCTCTGCTCTGACACAGCCTCCTAATTACTGTGTGGAAGTAAACATTTTCCTCCTTCGGCCATAACTCTTGGTCAGATGTCTACAGAAAACAATTTTTAGAAGTTTGCACCATTTTCCTCTTCTGCATGGTATCAGTTTATGAAGAAACACAGGACCTGGGCCAGAATGTAAAAAACTCTTCAAGTTGGTACCAACATGACACACAGTGTAAACACTAACCCTGCCAGCCACCGTGGCCTGAACTCATTCCTGCTGTGCCTTTGGTGACATCCTTGGAATTACTCAGGGAGGAAATCTGATGCTTACAGCCACATAACCAATTGGCTGTTCATGAGGATGTGTTACTGATTACAGTTACTGAATGTTAACAGCACTACAGAAATATTGAGAGTGCTATATATGTAAAAATATTTTTGTAGCAGCTAAGGTCATAAGTGAATGTACTAATTTCAATTTAAAAGCAGAAGCCAAGGGTCTGCAAGTTTGCCGAGGGGCCTCGTGTGGTCTAACACACATCAGGTCGGGGCTGCTGGCACTTGGAAAATAACAGATGAAGAAGAAAGGTAATTGCTGGTCCTGACCTGTCAGAGCTGCTCCTTTGTGCTCCAAGTCCAACTTCCCCTTACACTTCCAAGTTATCTACAGCAAAATTTCTTCCAAGCTAAACAAAATCAGAGGCTTTTAGGAACTTAGAAATGTCTGCTTAATTTCAGTGCTGATAAGCCTCTGCTCCAACTCATTCTTAATGTATCAAAATGGAATGTTTTAAATATATTTATCTAGTTGCTATGGCTTCGCCTGGTGCATCAGACACTTTATCCATCAAATATGACAATTGAATAATATTTTTATTTTTAGATATAGATCACAGATCCTTCTCATCATACTGTTCCCTTCCCCCCTTTCCTGAGTTTTGAACTCACTGGAAAATATGTTCCATAATACGGTGGGTAAATGAATTACAGTCACAGATGGCCTCTGGAGATTTCATACATGCTGCAATTCATTTGTTCAGGAATGGCGGGGGGGGGCGGGGGGGAAGAAAAGAGACCGTTGTCTTGTGAGGGCATTATCAGAGACAGCAGATCAGACACTGTAATGCTGCCTTGCACTCTGGATTCGACCCATTTCCTAAGCTTTTATGACTCGGCATTTACTATTCCTGGATTAGAAATTTTTTAAGTGGAATGTCAAAATCCACAATGAAAATGATTGAATGCAAGGAACTGCAGCAGTTACAAGTTAGAATTTATTTTTACAATCCTGAGCGAAACTATTGGGTGCTATTGTGTGTGAGAGATGCTCAAGAATGGCAGTCATCCGCTCTGGCAACAGTATTTTATCTGTAATTAGCAAAACCAACTTAATTCACAGATGGCTGTTGTGAATTAGTTAAACTTTGCAGCGGGCCTTGAGGTCCTTGGGAGGAAAATGTTGGGAAAAAAAGAAATATAATATAGAAAGCAGTATATAATTTTACTGCTTGGGTGTCTTGTTCAGCATTAAGTCATAAAGCCTATTTGCAGGCAAGCCTTGGGGTCAGTCCCCGAGACTCACTTTTGCCTTTGGGTTGAGGCCAGCAATTACAGGAGGATGGGATGGTTGATGCATCAGCCGTCGGGGAGAAATTCATCCTGCAATAACTGCAGAGAATTCGTCTCAAGAGTGAATCGGACAAACTCGTTTCTGTTTGTCCAATGATATAAAAAAAATATTGCTGCTTGGTCAAACATAGGATGGTGCTTTAACTGTCTGCACTGACACACTGTCGCCCCATTGCAGGGTGAAGATGCAACAGGCTGAGAGAGTGACTATTTACCTTTTCTCACTATTTAGCCCTTTCTGAGTGACGTTTCATACCGTCCATCCCACCCTGCGTTGAGACCTCACAGCTAACGCAGCCCTGTGGGTGCCCTAATGAAGATGCTTGTCCAAATGCCAGATTAACCAGCTGAAGCGGTTGCTTGAGCGGACGAGTATGGGCCGAGAGATCCGGCCCACTGGAACGTCTTCGCTTATCCCCCTCAGAAGGAGTTTAGGGAACCAGGACGTTAAAATGCTGGTGGAATCCTCCCAGCGCTGGCGCTGCCCTCCCTGTAAAGCAGCGGTGATTAAAGAGACTCGCTGCTCTGCGGTGTAATGGATGGCTCTTGCTGCAGTGCTTGGGGACCCTCTGGCAGGGCGCTGTGAAAGGGCAAAGGGGTACTAATAGCTGCTGTGTTTTCCAGCAGCCCCAGCCAGAGAGAGTTCTGCACATAGCTGACAAGCAGTCAGCGTCTGCTCCCTGTCTCTGTTTGCACTTCATCGAGTTATCTCCTCACAAGCAAAGAAATCCCAGCTGATTGAACAGCACATTCATCATCTGGATTTCCCCTGTATCTTTTCCTGTATCAATGGTGCCATAAAAAGCCCACCAGAAAAGTCGACAGCGATCTGCTCTATCTTCCATTAAAAGCTTTTGCAGAGCCGCAGTAAGATTTCTAAAGAAAAAAAAAAAAAAAAGTCAAAACTAATGCAAAACTTTTTTTTCCCCTCACCGAAACGTCAATCAAGGAACATTAAACAAAAAGATTAGTTCTGCTCTTATTTGTTTGTGAAACAAAAAGCATGAAATATTTAGCAGCATTGTAATGCAAACCAGATGGGAATAATGCCGGCTTTCAAGGGCGCTGGTAACCGCCTCCCTTCCACGCTGCTGCAGCAGTGGGACGAGGCAGGCAGCCCATTAGGACAATTTATGAACTGGACTTCCACAGAGGGAGTTCTAGCAAGAGGTCCACGGCTCGTACAGAGCAACCCTGATAACATCTGTTAGGGTTATTCATTGAAGAGGATTATATTACAATCCCTCTTAATACCACGAGTGCTACGGTAAAACCGGATGAGCTTTCAGTTTCATTTGCTCCAGCAATATGTGTTTATCAGAGGGCTTTTCTGCAGTTGGAAACCAAGGCTGCATTCATGGTATGTCACAGAATGAAATTTAGAAAGCTTGAAATATTAACCTAGAAGAAAACCTCAGTCCCTGCTTTTGATTTCTCATGGCTGTAGCGCTCAGCTTCTACATGCAGCATTAACACACCTTCAGCTTTTTTCCATAGAAAGCCACTCCCCATCAGCTCTCCAGGGCTGAGACTGATTTTATTTATAAAGTTCTCACTTGCTAACCTTACTCCATACTTTATTTAAACTTTGCTAATGACCTATTTCCCCCCCCCCTTAATTTACCTAAGCGTATAAGGAACACTCACATCCAAAATGACCTCGTTATACTGGCAAGGACTTTTGTGTGGATACAATTTAGTGCACAGGCGTAAGGCAGAGGAGAACTCTCTAAATGGAGAAGTTTTAGGCGTTCTGTAAAATCCCTGTTGACTACAAGCCAGATTCTTACTGCTGTACATTGACTTAGTTCCAACAGCTTCAATGAAGCTACACTGATTTACTCTGCTTAAGGGTCTTACCCTATTATTTTTATTTATTGAACTTGCCACCTTTTGCAGCTACAACCTAAACAGAGACTTCCATCCTCAAGCAGCAGAGTTGCTATCTAAAACAGGTGTTTCTCCAGTAATATATGACTGAACAGATTTATAACTGCCCAGAGTACTTCATTGTCCTCTAAAAGTGTTTATAATCATTCTCGTTGACTGTCTCAACTCCCACCGATCAGCTGTAGGGTTGTTTGCAGCCTGAACCTGGTCAACAAAATATTCAATCACCGTACAAGTGTGAGTTGTTTTGTCTGTTCTAAGGCACTTTTCCTCCCTGCTGGACGCCAGTCTTTCCTGGTCTATGTACAGTGTCTGGGAAAAAATCAAGTCCCAACTTTCTTTGCTGTTCCAGAAGAACATGATGTACGCAAAGAAGCCTACTCTCTGCCTCCACAAAAAATAAACTGCAAGACGAAAAAATGCAATGCAAAGGAAAAAAACAAAAGTAAGAACAGACATTTTTGTGCACTGATTGTAGCCCTTATGGGAACATAACTGTCCCACCTTGATAGTCTGCTTTTCCTACAGTCCTGGACTTGTTTTACCCAGTTCTTTTCCGGAAGGGAGTCGAACTGCTGCTCCCATCTTGACACAGCTATGATCAGCTGAAGTATTTGCATTTGTAGTTCTGGGGGCTTAACAGAAGACAGCTCACTGGAAGGCACGGGACCACATGGTCCAAATACCCGAGAGTAGTCAAAGACCTGGGTAAAGCTCAGCATGTTCATAAAAGCAACAGGCAACCTAGCCCACAGGTTCACCTAAAATTTGTAGTGGTTTTCCACTCCTCCAGCAGTAACTGCCTGTCAGATCCCTTTGATGTCAGAGATCCTGGCAGACACTCTCTCATAAAGATTCAGAAAAGAAACCAGCAATTACCTGGATGCCAATGAAAGTTGTGCATCTGCACATACACGCTGCAGTGATTACTCTTCAGAGAAATCAGCAGTGGTTAAACTAATACACTGCTCACTCCATACATGTGATTGGCGTTAACTTCAAATCTGAGGTTCTCAAAAAATTCGCCTTTGTCTTAGCAGGTTTGGGATTTTGAGGGGAACCCCACAGAGAGTGTCAGAGGCCAATGCTGTAAGAAATCACACTGAATCGTAATACAATTTAGGAAATTCACATTTTCTTTCGGTCCAGTGGAATTCTATTCAAACAAGTATGCAGTCTTATAGAAAAGCTGACACTTCCTATTAAATCTTACAGGGCTAGAGTGAAGTAGGTACATTCAGCACAACCTTCTTCCAGTGGTACATAAGCACAGAGGCAGGTAAAATTTTATCATTGCTTCACTTGTTCTGGGTGTTTCTATGTCAGCCCAGATACTCTGATGGTAAGCAATAAGCACAGCAAAAATGTGAAACCACTCCCCAGAATAATTTAAAAGTCCTTAAAAAGAAATATATGTGTTTATTTACTGCATTATAACTGTAACAGCAAATACAACTATGTTTTCATTACAAAAAACGACACATGCAATAAAATACTCTTGATATTATAACCCGATTCAACATAGTTCATTGGTAACAGTGGAGCATCACAGAACAGTCACAAGGCTAGGGCTTGGCATGATGAATCTCCAGTCTCTTTATCCTACCTGCAAACAGCAAAGCTACGTCGTATTTTATTGTCATCAAGGGATAAACTTTGGGAAAAATGTTACCTGATTGCAGAAGGTGCCAGCTGCCCCTTAACTTCCTGATGAGTCTTGCAGAATCAGATTTTTTTTTTACTTGTGAAAGTATTATGCCTCTGACAAGACTGAGGAAAAGACAGTATTTTCCAGGCAGAAAGCAGAAATCCTTCCATGTTACACCACAGCCAAGGCACAAAGCAAGGGCCTCGGCTGCACAGGTGCACAGAAGCCAAGGCTGGGTTACTTTAACTCTTGTTCTGGAGAATGAAATCAGGCCATTTTCTACAATATTTCACTGCAGCTTTCTATTATGTTTATCTGCGCTCAGGGCTTCAATTGATTTAATGTGGCATTTCAGCTATGGAATAAATCCGGAATACACAGGAGTCCACAGTGCAGAAAGAACATGGAAAGTTGCTCTGAAATAGTCAAAATATAGCCTCTTAACTAGTGAAAAGGCACCGTTCTTCATCAGAAAAGGGCCTTATTCTATCACTGCTATTCACACATCATAGGCTCTTATTTTTAGTATTTCCCGTGAAATTCAGGGGTGTGCTTGTGAAATGAGGTCCTAAACAGTGTGAATAAACTATGGAATCAGGCCCCCAAACGGCACCATTTCCAGGGTAAATTCTCCTGACTTTCAGTTGAGACTTTTTAGGAAGTGTCACATAACACTGTCCAGCCTTTCGAAACAATGACCTGATTTCTTTCCGTAGGTCTTGCATGGCATAACACTAAAGATGACTTAGCTCTAACAATTTAAATAAAAAATAAAGTCAGCCTCTTTATGCAGCTGCATTTTATACAATTTCATAGTCAGTATGCAGAAGCTTACAGCTTTCTGAGATAATTCTAACAAACAGGATATATATGAAAACAAAGAGTTTCAAAACTACATGGAAATCTGTAGAATAAAATATGTATCTATATATCATTTCCCAACACAAGCATTTGGCAGTTTAGAAAAATATGATTGTTACAGTCTTTCTGAATCAATAATTGTAAAAAGAAAGGATTTAAAAAATAAGTTCAGCTTTTCAAAAAGCCGTATCTTTAATAAGAAAATAGACTGGTCCGCATTTACCTGAATAAGCCAGAAAGGTTAAAGAAAGGTCCAAGCAAGACAAGGAGTCTGACTTGGACTTGATATCAGCTGTGATAACATGCACATGTACAAAGACAGCTGCTTGGCTCCAGTTGTGTTTACCTTAGAAACGAGCCTAATTTATCACAAATGTATATAAAAATCAGAAATAACATGACAAAAATGGAACTGGTCCCTGCAAGGCAAATCATTATATTCATACAAACAAAAAGTGACATCAATCCAGTTATTTTCCTGTGACAGTTAAAAGGTATTTTGTACCCAACTGTTACATTGAACAGCACATGTATAAACACAGATGATTATTACAGACTCTGCTATCAGCTACTATACATAAACAAGAAGAGATGTTCATGCTGTAATTGCCTCTAACTTTTTTGTTCTACTTGAATATTAACATTCACAAGAAGCTGAGGTGGAGACCTGAATTTAAGCCAGGATTTCAACATGCTCAACGCACAGGGTTCATGGGAAGGTTTCTGATCCTCTCCATTACTGACATTTGGAAGTGGGTGAGAGCTCTGAAGAATTTTAAAACCATTCACAACATGAGTTTCTCATGTGAACAGCCTTAAGTTTCCTTGCTGCCCAGAGGTGGGTGATCTAACATGGGACATACTGGCACAATTCAGATCTGCACCAACAAACCTCCCATTTGGGAGGATTCATATTTTAGTTCCAGGTTGCTTCTAAAAGAGGGTGGCAAAATAAACCTCAACATTTGCTGATGTTTATAATAAAAGCAGAGAAAGGTTTGATTGCAGAAACTTCACTTCAGGCTGTTCTTAGTAATTTTTTAAGACATCAGTTAGAACTCCTTATTAGTTCTGTTCAATGTGAGAGTAAATCCCTTGATTTTGTTGTAATTTTTGTGAAATACATGGGATATTTACTCACCCCCTATGGGAGTCTTAGCACATTTCTTCAAGCTTGTTTCTAGCTTGAAACTAAACAAAACCAAAAATGAATGGAAGCAAGATTGATGGAGTGTTGCTGAAGGGATCCAAGATTGTTTACAATCCAGCCTTGTGAATTAAATTGGGCCCAAGACAGCCAACTGCTTCAAGGAGTGAGGACAGGTCCCCTGCAGGAGAACTGTACAGCCGTGATATTGCTAGTAAGCAGCAATGCAGCTTCTGGGTCTCCTACCACTTTTCAATGCCAATGGAGTGTTATGTCTTACAAAAGGCAATGACAGAAAAATGCAACACCCATGTTATTGCTTGTGCAATTGCTTCACAGTGGTCCAGTACACCCAAGTAAACAAATGAGAAGAAGGTATGTTGCTGGAAGGGAAGCTCTGAGGCTGGGCAAGTAGAGTGTGCCCTCCAGGAATCACCTGATAAACTCAATTAGCACAAATTAAAAGACAAAAAACATATAATGGAAAGAGTGACACTGATCAAAAGGAATACATCTGCTGAGACAAAAATGACCACCAGAGTCTTGGAGCACGACACAGATGTGTCTTTCGCCTTCCAGTCAAGCACATGTACAAAATGGAGGCTGGCGTTTGAGGACAGTTGAGGACACAGTTCATACATGCAGCATTCAAATACCTTCAGGAATAGCCAGTGCTCAAGCAGTGACTCCCAGGTTAAACTCTTGCAGGGTCTGATCTGGGAAGGTGATGGGAAAATCATCTTGGGTGCTTTCTGCCTTAGAGACTCAAGCCCTAACTCAAAGCTTACTAAAGCTCATTAAAACACATACCTCTATACTCTTCCAGCTTTCCTTTAAGACACAATTTATCTTAAGAGCTGCGCTTGAAAGTTACATTGAAGTGGAATGTCACCTTTCTTTAAGTAGAACAATAATTACACTCCCCATTACATACATATATATATATATACATACACATATACATATATATATTCCATGGCAATGGAAAGTACTGTACAGAGGCATTCATTCATATCTCTAGTGAAACAAAGTCTGTGGTGTTCAATGCTTACTGGACTTGACAAAAGAAATAATTTGATTTTGAAGCCAGGAGTCACTTCAGGAAAAAGAACAGCTCTCTAGCTGGAGGCCTCCTGGCAAAGAGCTAGCGAGGGCAGGTGGCACTGCAGCCCGCCTTCAGTTCCCAGCATCTTGAAATGTACCTCTCCCTTTTAATACACAGCTTTTGATGGAGCAAAAAGGAGCTAAAATAAATGGTTTGCTATAGGGCTTGATAAATGAGTTGTGAAATCAGTTGGTTAAAAGCAACCATTTTCTTTTTCTTTTTCTTTTTTTTCAGGCTCAAAAAAAAAAGGGTCCTGGCTTATTAGGGTGTATAACAGCGACATTCAAAGGCTGCTGGCAGCTTAAGCACACACACCCTGGAGAGTCCAGCCCTGTGCCCAGCAGCATGTGGGAGCACTTATACAGGCAGTGACAACATGAGGATAGTAAGAGCTGAAAGTGAAACACCAACCCTCTTTGCTGAGATAGGGGCAACTTTCTGCATGCAGTAATTGGCTTACACATCAAAACCTGCTTAGAGAGAAGAAGAGAAAAGGGTCTGGGCAGGCTATGAACAATGCTAATGGCAAGGCTTTAATTATTAATAATTGTTTGTTAAGTGACACCCTCGCCCTCCCATCTGCAGATGCAAATAACACAGAAGGCAGATGAGGGCAGGACATGGCTAAGAGACTTGGAAGAGATGGCTGGCAAGGACCAATGCCTCCTCAGATAGTGATGAAGGCTGTTTTGACACAGGGGCAGCAGAAAGAGGCAGGGCGTCTGCAGGAGGCACTGCAACGGGGGGAAAAATTCTTGAATTTTGATTTATTGAAACAGGACCAGATTTTTTGCTCTACATATGGAGGAAGACCTGGCACTGGAAACAGGTAAGAGAAAGGTGACAGGAATGATCAAGGGTGTGGAAGAACTGTAACACGAAAAGAAGGAGAAAAGACTGGGGTCATTTACTTTAGGGAAGCGACAAAGCCAAATGTCCTTTGCTCTGGTAAAGAAAGGAAAGACAGAGCATGATCTGGAGGGGATAATTCTGGTCTGTCTGCTTCCTTGGATCCAATGCAGAGGTGAAAAAGAAGGAAATCAAGCAACCCCGCCCCTCAAACGAAAGGCTTCTGATTCAAAACCAATTTAGGGGAATACCTTTTTCACACAACTCATAGGAAGGATGTAGAACTCACTGCCGTAAACGGTTCTGAAGCCAGAAAGCCACTACTAGCATTCAGTAAGGCACTGAACAGGCTTGCCCCCAAAATCCAGAAGACCAAAGGCAACACCTGGCATTTGCTTGCAAAGGAACAGAAAACCCTCCTACTTCAGTTCTAGAATGAATTGAATTCCTAAGGATTGAACAGAGACCTTCATGACCATCTTTCTATCTACAATAGCATTACCTGCATCTTTTCCTGGAGCATCAGTGCCTACCACCTACCACTGATCTTTCACTGAAAGTGTTTGATTTAGCAGTTTCTTCTGTATTTAATGACAAGAAAAAAAAACACTCCCAAGGCAAAGATCTCAGCTAGACTGAATCACCCTGAAGGGTGCCTCCTTTCACAGTCAGGAATGTGAAAATGGACAGTGCTGACAGCCACTGTCAAAATTTTGTCTGGCAGAGGAGGACAGCAAACCCTTGCTGCTGTGTCATTAGTCCTGGGTTGCTCTCGTTATGCCAAACCTACATGTTTATCTCTTGCATTGAGATATTAGGCTGCCTTTTGAAGACCTAATGTCTTCTGCTGCTTCCAGTGGGATGTTGTACCTTAACCTGCGCAGTTTGATCTCACCCACACTTGACTAGGAGGAGGGTGGTTAGCTCACATGTACAATGAGCTAAAATCAGGCAATTGCTGAAGTAGTTCAGGTAGCAGAGGTGCCATTTAGGCTACTGCCCGAATTGGTATATTCCTGACATATATTCTTTTTCTTTCCAGATCTACTGGTAACTCTCTGGTACACACACAGTCATATTTTAAATCAACTGTATGACAGATTATTCCATCCTGCCTTTTTTTTTTTTTTTTTTTGAAATTGCTACATTCAAGAATCTTTGATTTGCTTTGTTTTACCATTGAACAAGTGCGAAATGAAGCCACAATTTTTAAACACACCTGTGCAAGTCAAAAAGCCTTGTGACTAAAACATGCCACCCAGTCACCCAACACCTATGACTAATACATTTACAATCCAGTATAACCAATAGATAATTCTGTTTAAATATGGCAAAAATAATAAGATTCGTTTGTGAATGAATCATGATGTCTGTACCAACGATATTATTTTTAGTATTTCAATAAAGTGGTTTCTGAGACTTGCCAATGGCTGGCAAACAGATTAATGCAGTAAAATTGTAATGGCTCAGAGCAAGTCAGTGATCTGAGAACTACTAATAATACCCTCAACAGCCCCCGGTGACGCTGGAAGAAGCTGATATAGTTCACTGGGCAAACGTGTTTCCAGCTGCAGACTAGCAACTGACACTGTCCAGCAGATAGTGAAGTCTCTGAAAGCAGTCCTTACGTACCCAGCTGGGTACATAACCTGTGGACATGACCTGAAAGACACCTATGATGCCTGGCAAAGACATGTTGACGGGGGTATTTATACCAGCATTTCTTGAAAGGCAAAACTAGTGCTCCAGTTTATGTCAGCAGTTATTCCAAAAGGGTTTGCTTGCTCTGGCAATCTCTGCCATGCAGTGGTTTTAGTTTTTCTGGAGAAAAGAAGACAGCGTACTTTCTTATCCACACAAGCTAAAAGAATCCCTGTATATGAACTCATTCTTCAAATCTCAGTGCTAAGGAGATGTGTATGCACACACAACAAAGTAAAACATTTCCTATGTAATACTGAAGAGGACATCAGATGGAGCAAACTCCTGAGGTCCTAGAGCAACTAAAGAGAACACAGTTCTTCTTCTCTTGTGCAGACATTATGATCTGTGTATCTAGTGATGGCCAGTTTTGGAGACATTTCTTCTCTCCAAGGTCTTCAACTATCCCAACAAAAAAGATTTAGGAGAAGTGGAAAGCCATTTCATAAGCTCTCAAAATCATGCATTAGTTAGGCTAGTAGCTTTCTTTTCAGTCTCAAATGTTTGAGTTTACTAAGTATCTCAGTCAGGGCAAATCAGATAGTACTCGGCAGAAATCATGGTTGCTCTGGAGATTCTGTGCTAACAGGGGAATACAACAT
Organism: Ibycter americanus; assembly: GCA_035590275.1. Classification (NCBI taxonomy): domain Eukaryota; kingdom Metazoa; phylum Chordata; class Aves; order Falconiformes; family Falconidae; genus Ibycter; species Ibycter americanus. Next base: position 40,778,065 of record JAVJGI010000063.1, on the reverse strand, counting down.
TTTTAATGTGTGTGCACAGAACTGAACATGCTTTTCATACAGAGATTTCTGGAGAGGGCATATATCAATAATATTTAATACAGTCTAAAGTGCTAGCTGGAATCAGAGAAAGGGCTATTAATAGACATGTGGCACAATGGCAATTTGCTACCTCTCTGTATTGCAGTCATGGAAAATTCTGTTGAAATCATCTGGCTACAAAATCAATTACAATTTATAAATTAGGCTTGTTTTCACCCCGAAGACTGGGTTTCAAGCATGCCTTTGGGGCTGTGAAGAATTCTTACTTTAATGCATGGGCACTGGAGTGCAGGAGTTTGCCTTCAACACTGAAGGGTCTTTAATGTGGTCAATCAAATACTGGGTCCAACAGTGCAGCAAAAGTGCTTGGAGAGATGTGCAAGAGCTTTGCTCTGTGAACAGGCTGGGCATCTGCATGCAATACAGGCACAGGGCCTGAGCCAGGTGCACAAACAATTTGCAAGCTCGAACACATTCAATCTATTTTAGAGGGTTTTAGCACCCTTTGACAGTGGTTGGGTCTGGATTGAAGTACTGCAAGCCCTCAGTTGTGGACACTTATCTGTTTTGTGCATCCTAGGTTTTTGGCAAGGGATGTCTTAAGGCAGTGGCCCCAGTCTGAAGCTGAGCTATAGCACATCTCAGTTATACTTGGGTGTCAGAGATGTATGAGCTGGGGATTTCATAGGCATAAAAGTGAGGGTGTAACCCCCAAGTCATGTGTGAGCAAAGATTCAGGCATGAAAAACAGTGCTCAAGATTTTAAGGACTGATTTGGAAACAGTATGATTTAGTTTGTGTTTTGAGGAATCTGAGTTTTGTTCAGTTTCCTGGAAGTTGAACTGGGCAGTTTGTTTTCATTATTCCAATTACTGGTTTTATTACTGATATTTACACACACTTCCAGGATTCATATCACAAACTTTTCAGAAAAAACCCTAAGAGAATAAAAAAGAAAGTAAATTTTGGATTTACATTTCAAGCTTAGTTTTGGTTGAAGTATTGTGTGTTTTAGTTCTTTCTTTCTTAGAAAAATCTCACATCTGTATTGAACAGGTGAGGTCAACAACATTATGGAAGAGTTAAATTGTTTTAAGTGAGACAAATATCAAAGTCCTGTGCTTTGGACAGTTTCCACTGCAAAGAAGTAGAAAGATTCATCACTTATGTGAGATATTTAGATAACTGAAGTTAATGAGAATGGATTTGCTGCGATTTGAAGCAAAAAAGTCCAAGATTACAGATAGCAGACTTACAGAATAAACTGAATGCAAACCCAGCAGCAAAAGTGTGTTTCTAATTTAGTTTCTTTTGCTGTTTTTTTTTTAATATCTGCCACAACACTGAAACATCAAGGTGACGGTGCATTTCCTCTGTTATGGTCCTCTGTGTAGAATTTTTTCCCCCCAGTTGCATACTCCTGCAGGGTCAAATGCATTTGTGAACCCATAAAAATCATCCAGATTAGAAAGGCTGGGCAGAAAGAAATCTGTTGTGAGATTTTGTGCTTTCATAGAAAAAACTTGTCTATCTTCCTGCTGATTTTCACTTGCACTTATATTATTCCTCATTATTTTTACTTTCTCACTGGCATTTTACTTTCATTACCTGGAACAGCTCAACAAAACCTAGAGAAGTGCAATATAGCTATGTCACAGAGAAGTGTGTGACAAGTACACATATCCACAACCACATACAGCAGGTTTTGTTATTGCCCCTCTTCCCCCACACTTATTTTCTGCCTGAGCATTTAATTTGAAACGGAGATGCGTGTGATGATTAGCTCCTTGCTGTGCAGCCACAGGGGTTTCTTCCCTCAGGGCTGGCAGCAATTTGGAGAAGAACATTGTGGGAACATGCATGGCTGTTGCACAGCTAATCAGAGGAGAGAAGGAGGTATGTCCTCTGCTGCAAGAAAGAACCGTTGCAAAGAAGGAATTGATTTGCCTCATTCTCTGAGGAATTGTAACTCCTCTCTATCTGGCTCCTTCATAAAAGAAATCATAGGCCTTCTCTGGCTTCCCGTTTAGATCTCTTATCACTCAGCATACATTCTCTCTCCTCACCTTTCTGCTTTCAGCCCACCTCTGCCTGCTCTCTCGAGCTCCCCTACTACCTCCTGACAGTCAGGTTTTAATCTGCATCACTTCAGCAACTCCTCAAGCTCCCCTTGCACTCTGCCTGAATACCTTCACTGTCCCTGCTCCCCCTACTGTCATTTCCACTCTCCTGTTCACTTTTAGTAGAGTTTTGGCATTCTTATCCAACTCTAGCACACCCAGTGTAGTTGGAAGCATTTTTAGGAACACAGTGACAGAGTTCTGGCAGTGGAACAGTCTTCTCAGAACGCCGGTGGAGTCCCTGTTATTTGCCCCACTTTAAACTTCACTGAAGAAAAGCTGTTTACTATGCAACAGTACACACACTGTAGCAGGGAGAGGGAACCAAAAAGATTCAGAGATTTTGCCTCCATAGAACCTATATTCTTGTCCTCTGTTCATCATGACTCTGTGTTCATCATTACTCTTTTTCTCAGGCTTTATAAATTGTTGGACACCTCTATCTTTAGCTAGCCCTCTCTCAGGTCTGCCTGTTCTCCCCTATTCTGTGCCTATAATGAGCTCCTTGCTGATATGCCTCCCTGTTCTACCCAAGTTTGCTGCTTTAGCACAACTTTCATGGTTTTGTTAAAGAAGAATGACTTCCTCCTTCAGTCTCTCAGCTACTACATAATTTGCCTGCACAACAGATTGAATATTATTTTGCAACTTATTTGGAAAACATCACTGAATACACTATACTGATACCCAGAAGACAAGTTCCTCCTGCAACACAGCCAGGATGGGAAAAGTAACTATTTCTTCTGATAATTTTTTTTCTTTTTTCCCCATGATTACTACCGTGTCTGAAAACATGAGACAGTAAGGGATAGCTCTCAGAAACAGTACAAAATTTTAGAACTTACCCTTTCTCTCAGGAGTCAAAAGCACCACTAAGAATGGTTTCATCACAGTAAAGTGAGAATTGCTTTTGCATTGAAAGGTAACGTTAAAATGTACATTCAAACATTTGATAAATCAGGCATAAGGTTAGGTAAATAAATGACAAGCTGTCATCAACTTAAGAGTTTAGACTACACAGGAATCTATGTTTGACTGACTTTGATACCATCAGTTTAACAAACCATGAATATAAAAACATCCTAGGAAGGAATCTTTTTCCAGGGTGGTATTATTAAAGTACTTCCAGTTTCTGCTTTGCTGACACTGAGCCAGGCTGCATCCCACTGTTCAGGCTTTACAATCCGTTACCAAATGCCTCTTTATAAAGTAAAAAAACCCAGCAAACCAAACCACAAAAGGCCACACACAAAAACCACCCCACTGCTTTTTATAGACAAGGTCACTGATACAAGGTTTTGTTCAGTGCTCACAAATCTGTTCAGAAATTTATGACCTGTTCTCCTGCTATAGAGATGCTAAAATATTCTTCTTTTCCCAGCTTTCTTCCTACTGTATTCTACCTCTCCTGTTTCAGGTGGGCTGGAGAAGAGAGTAATTGGAAAAGAAATCTGGTAAACAATGAGAACAAGAGGAGGCCCACCCCCACTCCTACGGAAGTCAGTAGAAACATTTCCACCACCTTCTGCAATCCCTGCATCCAGATACTGGAAAACCAGACCAAGATTTCAAATAGAACAGTCTCAATTTTCCTTGGGCTGAATGTCAGCCACTGTATTCAAACATGATTCTACTCTGCCTGCTCTCCAGTTAGCACTGTGGTGCATGCTCACATCTTCCCATACTTGCTCTGACTTCAGTTGTAAACAAGAATCTGATGTTAAAAATCACCCAAAACACCCCCACAACAAAACCATCATTCAGTATTCCTTGCTGAAAGATGGTAGAAACAGAAACATTGAAGGATTATCCTTAAACAGTGGATGAGTGGATGAGTGGGTGGTGGATGTTAGTTTGACCACAGATATGCATTTCTTACATATATATGTACATACATACACAATCTCTATATACACATTATAAATATAGTAATAAAATACTGTAAAAATATTAATTTTGCCCAAATACCTGATTAAAGTGGATTAATCTTATGTTGCATTTATGTGACCTATCCAGTTGATACGATGGCCTTGTTAGACGCCTAAAATCAACACAACTTGCAATTGTTAAAGTCAGAGTCTGTATTTCTGACAGCAACCTTGGGCCACGCCAAGAATTTAGGTTGGAGGTGGGTCGCTGTGTCTCAGCATCAGGTTGAAGGACCAAGCAAAGTTGTTGGCCCGTGCACAGCCGTGGGTGTCCTCTGCCGGGGGCAGGAGGAAGGCCAGGAGCAGGAGGAGCAAGAGGAGTAGTTGCAATGGTAGTGCTGCCCAGCACACTCGACGCAGGAATGAGCACACGCCTCCAGAGCGCTTCTGAAAGACACAAACCAAAGGGCAACTCAGAAAAATAAAGACCTCAGAGGTGCATTTCAAATACACTGAAGTGCCAGGCAGAGGGGCAGAGCAACGCATGTTGTCCTTGCCCTAGGATCCAGTCTGGGTGCTTGGCACGCTGCAGCTGACTGAAGCTGGTGCTTTAACGATGTCTTTTAGGAGAATATCTTACTTTCTTTAATAATTCATTGCTGACACTGTTGTCTTCTAGAAGGAAAACGTTGCTGACTTTCTAGCAGACGAAAACAATCACCTCCAAGTCCATTTTCCAATTACCAAGTGGTGGCTACAAATGCTCATGCCACAACTGCCAACTGGTCTCCTCACAGTCGGCATACGGCACAGGCGGTCTGCGTTAGTAACTCTCCAGTCAGTAAAATGAGAGTGCTGATGCCTCTCATTTTAGAGAGGAGCCAGCCTTCTGCTCTCCATCAGCAGAAGCTTTGTTTGCAGCTCATCCAGTTCACAGTTACCTCCCCAGCTGCAACATGCTCTTTGGATCCTGACTTTGGGGTCCATGAAGCTGGAGGTCAGAAAGAAGGCCCTGCAGTGCAGCCTGCCTCAGTACCTCTTATACCTTGCCAGGCTCATTTTCAACTTTTATGTGATGCAACAGAATGAGAGAAAACACACCACTGAAGTGAAGAAGACATTAAAGTCACATTTATTGCTGAGCAGCCATGGGAGGGACACACGAAGAAGTCCCATTACACTTTTCTTTATGCTGGTGCAAATCTACAGTAGCTCAGCTAAACTCAGGAATTTAATCTGAATTAGCATGACCAGGAGAGAACATATTTGGGGCTACAGAATTCAGAAAGAATAATTAAGAGGTGAGATTTCCACCGGCAAGACTCCTGGATATCTCCTGCCAATGAGCTGAACTGTGTGTGTGTGTTTCACAAAATAAAAGGCCAAGTTAAGTATCTGTAGAGGAGTCCTTGAAAAAGAGGGCTCAGTAATCCACGGATTTCATCAAACATGGATTTATACTCAGAACGTAGAAATAACGCTTGATGCAGCTACATTAGGTACCAACCTACGCCACAAATATCAACACAGAACATCCACTGAAGTGGGACCCACATTTTCCACAAGAAGAAGACAATTTGTTATTTCAAACCACAGGCAATGTCAGTGCTGCAGCAAAATTAGGGCTTCTGGCCTCTACTTGATGTACTTAACAGGCCAATGCCTTTGTCCCACTACACCACCACCATGAATTGTGCATGGGAAACATCAGCAGAGAAGATAAGGAACAGAATGATGGTAGGGGAAAGTAATTACATCCTTTGCTATTTTTTAGGGATCTCTTCCACTGCTTTCTAAATATCTCAGTCTCTTGCAGCTCTATATAAATGCTTACAGAATTAATTATGAAGGCAAATACATAGCTGCAGTTACAAATTGTTACAGAGACAGCTGTGCTGTAAAATCCTTCTGCTGTAGTTGGTTTGCTTCCATTATATTGAATGGCTGATGAGATTTAATTATTGTGTCAGGCAGATGTAGAGGCAGCAAAGCAACAGCTGCTTGGTCTATCATTTCTGATAGAGCAGTATCTGAGTTGTAACTTGCTCGCTCAGGCCAATGAAAACTCAGGTGCCCGGACACTGGAACTGTCAGTAGTTAGGGGGTGATGAGTACACGTTAGGGTGTAAGTGGGACTGACTTTAAGCACCACTAGGCAACTTCCCTGGGTACAGGAGCATTTACCCACAAAATCAAAGCTTCACCAACCTGGCTGCATCACAGGATTCATCTGCTTCTCAAACACTAGTTGAAGGACCAGGTGTAAGTAGCCGTCCTAATGGAACTTCCCCTTCTCTAGTCCTAGAATCCAGACCTGAAATCCTTCATCTCCCCTGATTTCATCAGCCTATGGGCTGAACAAAACCTACAGGGTTTCTGTGTTTATAGCCAGTGCTAAACCCATTATGTACCACAACTCTTCGAGAGTTCTGGGCTTGTCTCTGTAATGCCATGAAACAGCCACTCCTTGGTATCATCAGTATAAACCCATGGACTGTCACTGATAGGTTCTATTTTCATTGACCATTTCTCAGTCTTAATTCTCCATTGCATCTGTAATACGCAGCAGTATGTCAAATGCATTGATTGTAGTGTCCCATCTCAAATGAAAAAGGCCTTTTCCAGCTTCCAGAAGCCATGGACAAGTTTGTATGTATTAACAGATACAGTTCTGTTGGTGGAAGATCAGATCAGAGTTACTTCTGCCTTGGGACAATTCAAAACCATGCTCCTTCTTCTACCACTAAGATGTAATAAGACTTAATGCTGATGTTGTCAGAGGGTAGGATCCTGTGACTGACTGTTCAACAGTTCCTTATGGCTAGATGTCTCAATAATGTTCTTACAAACACTAACTGGGAATCAGAAGCCCACCTCTCACTGACACAGTTGTGAGAATGACTGCCAGCCTTCCTAGCAGCACCTACAATTCTTGCTTTACAGCTGTCAATTCTTTAGCATTGGTTTTGAAAGCTACTTCAATCTGAAACTATTCTTTCGTTGCCAGACCTGCTGCAACACCTGTCTTCCCAATTATCTCCTTCTGGCTACGAACTGGTGGGAAATAGTGAGCTTTTCCAGTTGTGCCTCATCTCTGTTCCTGCCACAGCCCAGGGAGCAGGTGTCTTATGGTCGTTCAGGTTTGTCATTGGCTTCCTATGCTGACCACACTGCCAGCCACTCCTGTTGTTCCTACCCCAATTCTTTTACCAATTCAGCACTTGATTCAGAGAAGGTCACTGACTCTGCCCTGATCTCTAAAGCAAAGACTATTAATGCAACTTTAAGAAATGGAATGAGATTGAAATGTTATTTATTAAGTGCGTTGGGTTTAGGTCTACTGGAAGGACCTGTAAAATACTATTGCTTTTCAAAGCTCATCCACCAGAAAAAAGTAATGTGAAATGACTTTATTAACAAGCTATCATTTGCTCTCCTTGGAGCTTTCTGCAGGCTTAAGACACTCAGGCTAACCATAGCAGATCCTAGCATTAGAAAAATCTGTGGAGGGACCTTTGCCTGGGGGAAGAACTTCAGAGAAGGAGAAATATTTTGTCTTTATCTGCTGCTTCTCTCCCACCTGCTTCCTGGGTTTATAGGCATTTGTGTTTGATGAACTTTTGTCTTTGCTGTCCAGCTTCTCTGTTTTGTTTGATCACACAGCAAGGTCAGAATCTTGTATTTCTGACTTCATTTGTTGCCATGGCAATGACTCTGCTATCACAAACATGGTATTAGGATGTCTCTACAGGACTGAAGATGAGGCACACAGGAGCTGTGAGGGCTTGGCGCTTTCAGCAAATTTGCAATGATAAGCCCTTAATATATGAGGGCCCCAACCTGCACACACTGAAATCCATGGGAGATCTACCATTAACTTCAGTGTCTGCAGCAGGATTATGCACAGAGACAACTAAATAAAGTCAGGATTGGGAACTACTTATTCATGATGTTCAGCAGATACCCTCCCAAATGGATTCATTACTTATATGCCCAGGTTCTTGTGCACATGCAACCTACATGAGTTCTGTTGCTTTGTGTTTGCTGGAACAATTGGTGATATGATTTTTTTTTTTTTTTTTTTGGTGGTAGAGGTGTTATAACCTCTAACTAGAGGTGTTATAGTTAAAGGATAGAAAATTTTGAAGAAGATATAGTAACTTTTAATAGGAGAGATGATACAGCTGGAAAAAGCAGGGAAGGTTTTGGGCACTAATTCCCTCTCCGAGTGTGAAAAAAGCAGCACTTCAATTTTACTAAGACTAAGTCAAGGTATTTTTTTAGGTCTGTGCTGTGAGAGAGAGATGCTTTCAGGATGTGCTGACCTGAGACTTTGGCACCAGGGAATTCAGGAAGCCAAGGTTCAAACCTCTGCTCTGCTGGGCTCAGAGTGATCAGGGCTATACGAGTCTACTTGGAGTCAGGACCCCACTGCCAACCCTTTAGCACATCATTCTGGGTTAGAAAAGGACAGTCTGACACAGTTCCATCTTTGCAAAAGACAGTTTGAACATTTCATTTCCATATGAGATCAAACGTGGGAACCACAACCCTTGCTGCGCAGTGGAATTCCCCTTCCCCAATCACGCCAGGTACTGGCACCAGTACAGCTACTACCCAGTACCCGCAGTGCGTGTGTCCGATCTAGGCTCTACAAAACATTCTGAAATCAAATCTTCTTCTGAAGAAAACTGGCAAAGCTCCAGTGAAGTCAACAGAACTTAATTTCCACCATCTTAGAATAACAGCTGGAATAGCTGGGTATCGAGCCAAAGTGTCAGAGACATTTTTGAAACACACACGGAAAAGAAATAGGTTGACATTTAAAAAGAAAATATACTTTTAAAGTTCACCATGAATGATAAATGTCCTCCTCCCTTCTCCCTCAAAATACCAGGACAAGCAAGGACCATCAAGGGATAGATGGCTGTGTTTTGTGTAATGCTAAATGCATGCTTGTTACCAAATGCTGTGAACATTCACCTTTGTACTTGATTCACATTGGGGTATTTGAATGACAAGCATCAGTTTAGATCTAGGGAGTCCTCAGCACTTAAATCTGCTTGCAGTTAATAACTCCTTACCAAATGCACCGTGAAAAATCACTTGGATGGGAAACAGCAGAAAAGCACTTTAGAACTTGCTCTATAGTATTCCTGTGTACGTTGCTGAAGTGTTTTACTAAAAACCAGTGCACTCCCTGGCTTGCTTTTGCCCACATTCCAGGATATTATGAAAACACACAGTTCATCTAGCTATTTGAGGGAACAGAGGAATATAGCATCTTATACTATCTACTATATTGATTAGTGGGGGTTTTGCTGCTGCTTGTATGTCACCAGCATGCCTGACAAAAATCATACCTGCACCATGGAATCAGTGATCCAGCAGAGAAAAAAGACTTAGTCTGGATTTATTCCTCTTACCTTAGAGCATTTTACCAAGGCACTATCCTGGGAAATGCACTGTTGCCTGAAAACTCCTGCTCTCCCCATGGATAAAGGCATCAACGCCCTAGTGTCCTACAGACACTATACAGGCAAAGACACCAACAGCCATGTCACTTCATGTCAGTGCTGTATCCAGCCCAAGTATTCTATATTCTACTGCAATCAGCACAGATGCATAAGTACTAAGGCAAGCGTAAATAATTTCTCCTTAACATTCTCAGCCTCCAGCTCCCTTCAGCTCAAGCAGTTTCCTGAGCCTGATGTAGCTCGTCCATCTAGTTAACATTCAGTGAATCTGTCTGCCAGATATTTGCCCAGTTTCTCCTTGAACGTATACGAACTAGAGGAATACCTCAATATCCTTTAGCAAGGAGTTCCACAGGTCAGCCAACTGGCACAAAGCACAAATCCCTTCTGTTAGCTTTGAACCTGGCTTCTAGTTCTTTCTTGTGGAAGAGATGGAGAGCCAACCCCCACCTACACTCTCTGCACCATGCATGATTTTGTAAAGCCGGGTTAAATGCTTAGACAGGATGAATCCAGGTCTGCCTCCACAGTGAGAAGATCACAACGTAATGGGCTTAAACTATAACCATAGGGACAGAGAAAGTACATTGTAATAGGAAGAAAACATAGGCCTTAGAAAGGATCACCTACATGGGTATGAATTCCACCGCTTCATTATTCCTCTGAGAATAAACAGAGCTGCCGGGAAGGCTGCAACAGCAGCTTACCATATGTCTCTTTCACTCTGAATAGCAGCACACCATCATCAAGCACCATTGCTTTTCTTCATAAAGCAGTTGCCTTATCAGTGATATTTTGTCTCTGAGAGGCCCTGGGTTTCTGTCACTTGAGATCCCACTGGGTACTAGTTCAGTTGCCACTTGCAGAGGCAGGTTACTGCCAACAAGAAGAGATCAGTTCCAGGGGGAGCACAGGCTGCTCTCTCAAATCAAAGCAAAGTGTGAGAGAGTTTGGAGCTGGACTCCTCATCAGTTCTCAACTCAGAGCCCTAAGCATCCCTCTCTAAAATAAGCAATATTGCAAATCACAGCTGGTCTTTTCAAGAGGAGAATAATTTGGGGGAGTTGGATACTGCTCTGTCACCACAGAACTGAGTGTCCAACACGCTCTTGGGCAAAGCTGTGGCTCCATTCCCATGGACCACAGCAGGAACTAAGAGTTGGATACTGTTGATCAGAGGTTACGTGGCCTCTGCAAAAGGACAGTGAGCCACTGAGTTCAGAACTGTACTTTCCTAAATGCAAACACCACCCAGGTTAGGCGGTGCGGAATGGGTAAGGATGGCTGTAACCCCTTTGAGTCCTGTGCTTATCATCCTCCATCCCATGAAGAGCTACCAGGATGAATGTGCTGAAGGGAGGTTAACCGAGGTCACACAAGCAATTTTAGCTCTGACATTTTCTATCTTCAGATTGCTTGACTTTGCAACCTTAACATTCTTTTCAATTCTGAAGAACGTAAGTGTATGTACATAAATAAGTATACAGGCAAATTACAGGCTTTGTTTTCTCCCTTAGGGGAGATTCTGGTGTACCTCAACACAGCTGGATGATAAGCTAGAATCTTTGATGCAGGGTTCATTTAAAAGAAACAGAAAACAAGGAAAAGACAGTTTGTATCTGAGGTTTCAGTAGTCACATATGGCAGATATTTCAGAATTTCTGCTGCAAAGTCGCTTACAACTAAGTACTGTGCCATATGCTACTGCGACACAAACGGATTTATAAAGGTTAGCTTCTGTGTGCATATACAACATGACACGCTTTCAGGAGAAGCACGCCACGGGACAAGGGCTACAGACTGATCTGTTAAAGTAGCAGGTTTTTACAATTCTCCAGGCCTAAGCAAGCAGAGAAAGTCCCTGGTTTGATCCCATCTTCAGCACATAAGTAGTGGAAACTACTTACTTTCTACCTGGAAAGTGTTTGATATGTGATAAAAGTTAGGAAGCACTGTGGAAGATTAGTAAAGTGGCAGGTAGCATGGGTTGCTAAAATTATCTTAGTTCCATGTTATAAGAATATGGAAGGTCAAACTTCCAGTGAGGTAATTTTGAAGCACGTTTTCATATCCAACAGCAGGCTGTGAGTTACACTTAGTTTCTAAAGTATCACAAGTGACGTATTTGCAAAAGGTTCAGAACAGGGTAAGAGGTTTTCAGACCAGCTGAGCTAGTTTTGGCTGGGATAGAGTTAGCTTTCTTCAAGAGTAGCTTGTACGGGGCTACGTTTTGGATTTGTGATGACAACAGTGCTGATAACATCCTGATGTTTCAGTTCTTGCTGAGCAGTGCATACACAGCGTCAAGCTCTTTTCTGCTTCTCATACCAGCGAGCAGGCTGGGGTTGCACAAAAAGTTGGGAGGGGACACAGCCAGGACAGCTGACCCCAACTGACCAAAGGCATATTCCATACCATATGACCTTGTGCTCAGCAATAAAAACTGGGGAGGAGTTTTACCAGAGCTACCATTGCTCAGGGACTGGCTGGGCTTCGGTTTGCTGCTGGTGAGCCACTGGGGGTTTTTGCATCACTTGTTTTTCTTGGTTTTATTTTGTTTCCTTCTTTTACTTATTAAACTGTCTTTATCTCAACCCATGAGTTTTCTCACTTTTACCTTTCTGATTCTCCCCCATCCCACTGCAGGGGCAGACGGAGTGAGTGAGCAGCTGTGAGGGGCTGAGCTCCTCATTAAATCTAATTGAATTAAATTAAAAACACAGGAATACTCCACCAGTTTTAAATACACTCATAAGCAATAAAATTTCTCCCAATAAATATATTTTGTACTTGAGAGCAATGCTGTGCTATTTTTAGAAGGAGAGTTATCGGCAGCTAGTAGCTGGGTAACATTATTTCAGTCAGTGTATCTGAAATTTAGCAGGAGACATCAGTGTTCTACACTTATTCAGGAAGGCAGAGAAGTAAAACAACTTCTCCCAATTTCCAACTTCCACTCAGCCTTGCAATTTGAAATAAACTAATTAAATTGGGCTTAGAAAGAATAAAAACTTAAATAAAGACAACATGTTCTGGAATCTGTAGAACAAGCTACTGACATGAAAAGCTGGTTTATCACATCACCAATGTATGTTTCCACCTGCTTTACCAGTGACTTGTCTCAAGTCAAGATTAAACTTTTCTTAGACTTCATTAGTCACCATACATAATTTGAATATTATTTCCACTTTATTTAAATAATTTTAAAATGTGATGGCTTACTTTTAAAAAACTAATAAATATACCATTCAAGTTATTGGTTACAAGAATTTTTACACTACTGTTAAAAACATTTTTCAAGTATGTACTGGAAATTGGTTTCATTCAGTTATTGGTCAACAAATCTCTGTCTTGTTACCTTTGAGTTAGGAGGTAAACTTATATCTGCTGACAAAATAATTCTAAGGTATCTCCTTGGTGAAAATCTGCAAATACTTCAGATGGTAGGCTACTAAAGGACGCATCTTTTCAACACAGAAAGCAGGGACCACCAACCACATACCTAGTTAATACCATGTTAACATTAACTGAAAGTAAGAACCAGGTGTCGTGGGAAGCAAGATGTCTTCACCTTGCACCAGCATCACTGTAGAGGGAGAGCATCAGCAATACACGGAAGTGGCAGAACCAGATAAAAGACAAACTAAGAGTCCTTCTTTTCTAGCATTTGGGAAAGCTGTAATGTAGATTGGTAAACCACGTGAAACCTACAGAAATAAGAGCAGGCAGGCAGGTAGTGTTACAGGTGCAGTAATGTGAAGGGAGCTGGTGGGCCTGCTGGAGAAGGAAGGGGATGATGCTGTCTGGCACAGTGTACTTTTAACAGTGTGTCAGTTAAGAAAAGGCAGTCAGGATTACTCAGCTCTTTTTTTTGCCTAAGCTTCCTTTCTGAGTAAACACCACTGCTGAGGGAAAATAAGTCTATCTGCTCTCTGCTTTTAATGGTAAGATGCCCTTCTTCCTGTGAATATATATACCTTCCGGCCATGGTATAATTCCTAATGCAGATAGGCGCAGGCTTACAGGCAGTGATGAAAACAATATGGAGCGATATTGTCCCTATCTATAAAAGAAATATTGAAAAAGGAGGGAAAGATACCTTTTAATGAGTCTTTTCCATTTTACTAAGAATGTAATTGTACAAAAGATTTAAAGTGGTTAACACCCAGCAAGACTCCAGGAAAACAAATGGGCCACATACTTTCAGCAGAGAGGCGCCACTAACACAGGCATGAACACATGATGCTGTGCATTTCTGTAATGTGACTTTGTGCCATGAAGAATTCCTGTCACATCTGCGCTTGGGCAGAGCAGAGTACATTACTGTTTTCCTCCTGGCAAGCTGTGGCAGCTCTTGCTTTACACAGTTTCTTGAATGACTGCATTAATTTGATTGACTCCAGATCAATGGTGTCTCTAAATAAGATTAAATTACACGTTCCTTCTGTCTGTGTGTTACAGGAGATTACTCTTAGCAGAATCTCAAAGGAAGCAATTAGCTGACCACTGATGTAATGGATCCTAATTATTTTGTTTGTACAAACAATAAAGCCAGAATCATTTGTTTAGCAAGGAAGTACAATTACTCTGAGCACTGAGAAAATAAATCAAACAGCGCTACCTAGACCTGTAAATAATGAGCCTTTGACTTCCTATTTATGCTAAGAACGCTCATGGAATATTTTCAGGTAGCTAGGAGCCAACCTTTGAAAGTAACATTTGTCATAGTTATTATTGAGCATTTGCTTGATTATGTTCTTGGGTGTGCTACGTGCCCTACAGAAATATCCATCTACATTGCCCTGTCACTGGCACCTGCTAAAAATTCACTGCAGCCAGTGCAATTTCCTGCAACTGTTTTTTGTTAGTCAACAAGAAGTCACTCACATCGCAATCATTAGCCTGTACTGCTCTTAAGGGCACCAGTGGCTAGGGGCACGTCCTCAGCAAAGGATGAATGATCAGAAAAAAAGCACATTACTATACATGGAGCAGGCTCTATTCTGCCCAATATTTGGCCATGCAGGCTAGAAATGGAATAAAACCAGAAGGCACTGGAATGAGACTGGCTACACCTGGGCCTTCCTATTCTCCAGGTTGATCTGCTGCTGCTGCTGCTGCAAAATACTCAAGCTCAAACAAGAGAGACACACAGACCCACTGGGGACCTCCTGTTGTAGAAAGCAGAGATCAGTCCAAAAATAACTTGAAATTCTGCCACCTCTGCTGATTCTGAGTGACTCAAAAGCATGAGGGAGCTAACAAATTAGAGATAACCTAATCCCATTTCATGCACACTCACTGGATGTTGCAAGTACAGTGATGCAGCCTCCAACCACGTGTACTTTCTGCAGATACTAACTCCTGAGATCAGCCATTCTCTCATGGTAGTTGGTTTCCTTCACCATGGAAAGGATATTCAAAACATACAAAAATATTTTGCCTAATCTTACTTTCATTTCTAGCCACACTTCAGGTGTTAAATCTGAATTTAAAATAAAATGCAAAGCCATGAATTCTGCAGTTGATTTGCTTTTCCTCTTCTCTCAGCCTGAACAGCAATGCACCCAAGAGTGATCAACATTATTTTCTGGTTGTCTTCAGTGGTGCTCAACGATCTTATGGCAACACAGGCTCACATCCTGATAAAATCCTTAGCCTGAATGAAAAAAGACACCTCTGCTTACAGCACTTGGATTCTCATTGTAGTGACACACTTTAAATACAGAATGAATGCTCTGAAGCCGGGAAAATCACACTGAAGTGAGCAAGGTGTAAGTTACTGCAACACGTGTACTGGCTGAAGGGAAACTGCAAGTCACTTGTTGGCTCAATGGGAGCCATTTCCAGTATGCTTATGAGATATTTCAGCTCTTCATTCCTCACCACCCCAGGCTGCTTCTCTGTTTGTGTTCAGTGGCTATTAAAAACTCATAGAATGCTTTTTCTGTGCTTTTGCTGTAGGCCAAATTGACAAACGTTTTCTACGTGCCTTTATGCTATTCCAGTATCCTTGAAAATTAACTGAAGACTTTAGTCTCCCTTGGAGAAGTTATGGAGGAATAAATACCACTCACCCCGAGGCAGGTGGGACAGATGAATTAAAAAATGGTATCTAATTGTGCAGTGTAGATGTGCTTATGCCTAAAGCTTTTGTTTTGTTTTCCCCTAGAAACAACTTGAGCCAATCAAATCATACAAAAGCAGAGAATTCCTTGGTTGGTCTTCTGGAATATCCCTTTAGGCCTCTTCTAGGGAAAAGCAGCACTAGTAAATGTTTGGCTGCCTCTACACAAGGTGTTAAAATGTCATATTGGTTTTCCAGCCTGAAAAATTCTGGTGACCTTACTGGATGACCAGCAGTACTGAACAATGAATGCTGAGCCAGACAGGCAAGAACAGAAACTCCTTGGGGGTTTTCAGGAAGGCTGAACTGTGGCCAAAACTATTCAGGTGATGTGTGAAAGCTACCTTAAACTGGTCAGTATTTCACTGGGGAAAAATATTGGAGATGCTACTCCATATTTGAGTACCAGAGGAATATCTCATCGAAATGAGGAAAGTCTTGATTTCTGGTCATACTAGAAGTGCACTGTACTGCACCTTTTAAATATTGGCCTCTTCTAAAGAGGTGTTGCAACAGGAGAAATCAAGAGGTTGATTTAGCTTAAGATGATTATGTGATTATGTTCCTGAAACATGATATTCCTTCAGTCTACTTTGTGTTGGGCGAATAAAGCCTTATTCTATTCCTTCTGAAAACAAGCAGAAGTGAGATGACAGTCAAAGTAGAAGCTAACAGTGTCTATAAACAAAGCAAATTGTGACAGAGAGAAAGGATGGAGTTCAACACTGCTCAGGTCAACGGAAAAACTTGCTGACTTTATGAAAATGGGATCAGAAATGCTGCTTGGGTTTAATAAGAAGCTGGCAGCATTTTGTTTTCCTTAAGCTTCTCCTTATCGTCTCCTGTACTGCTTCTGTTTCTTATGTCATCACTTCCAAAAGAAAATCCTTCACAGGAGGAATTCTGCTGCTTAGAACAAGGATTTAGTCTAATAACATTAGACAAATCTCTTGACTTTCTCTGGTTTTCTGCATTAGAGAGCAGGTGGGCTAAATGATCCAAAGCAATTTTTCAGAAGTGTCTAAAGGATTAGAAGTCCCATTTTCAGAATTATTCTAGGCACTTGACCCGTAAATCCTTTAGAGAGATATTTGGGCTCTTCCTTAGTCTCTTTTGAAAAATGGAGATAGATATTTAGCTTCTAGAAATACAGAAAGAATAGCTTAAGAGTAAAAACTTGAGATTTCCTTTTAAAATCTGGAGAAAATAAACTTCCTCTTTAAGAGAATCTTAATAAGTAAATTAATCTCAAGAATATCTAGAAAAGTTTAAATTAAAATAATTGCCTACAAAATGTCTGATCAAACAATTTTTACCTTAATGATAGGAAAATGTCATACCTTTCTGAACCTGTCTGGTTCTTCCAAGTATCCAGGACTCTGTTTAAAAGAAAAAAAAAAGAAGGGGGAAAAAAAAAAAAAGCAAGCATGAACTTAAGATCCCAGTGGAGCCTATAAATGAGTATTCACCTCACAGGGTATGTTTTTCTCAAATTCATGGTCACCTGGATAGAGTGAACCAGCTGGAGATTTTTTTAAATGAGCTTTTTAACACACATTAGGCAGAAAGCTGAAATGCCTTCAGGTTCTTGACCATTTGAAGCAGATGAGCAGTTCTCCCAGCAATAGCTTTGACTTTACTGACACCTGTTGACTACATTTATGCTTACACAAGGTTTTGGTCAACTAAGCGTAACTCATTACAATCAATGGCGAACAATTCTTATAAATATGCTTTTTGTTAATAGAGGTCATCTTACCTTCCATGCACTTTAAAGGATTTGTATTCTAAGTAAGCTTTTGATTTGAAGACAAGGTTTCCCAAAGCAGAAAACTTCCAGATGCCGCATATTTTAGGTGTTCAAGTTCAGATACCTTCCAAAGCACTTGCATACAGAAAGTGTCAAATGCACCCCTGTAAAGTCTAATCCTCTGATTATCGTATCTTGAACACATAATGTAAGTAGTTAAGCCAGAAAACTCATTAACCAATAATTATGTATGTTTATGCTAATAACATGGGAATATCTTTAGCATGCCTTGGAATGTCTTATATACGAGGATGAATTCTGCCATCTTTAGCATGCCTTGCATATAACAACTCAGTAACTTCTTTAATCATTTTGTTAATTCATTAAGTTACCTCCTCTTTATTTCATTCTAAATCCTTAGCCCGTAAAGACAGTTTCCAAAAGGACTAGGTCTTCCTGTGCAGTTACTTTCAGTCAGTTGCTATTCTGATCACTCTGTCTCACAGCAGGAGACACAAATAACGAACAGTGAATATATTCTTACTGCAGGAACTGTTCAAAAAGTAACTCAGTGGAGAATGTAGTGTGAAAAAAGGGCAAAAAACTAGAAATCCATGCGCCCAGAACTAGGTGTATATCCAAAATAGTCATACACCCCAACATCTCACAGTCCCCAACTGCATGCATCTTTGACAACAGCCAATTGTTCTGTTTTGAACCTTCTGTTTTGAGAAATATCCTGAGCATTGCTTACAAAGGCAAAAAGATAGCACACAACTCTCACTTTAATACAAGAATATTTGTGCTTGTATTTATAAATACATGGTTATGTTTGTTCTGTCTTTGATGGCATTTACTAAGGAAGGCTTTAATTAAGCAAACACACACATGCATATACTGTTGAATTATGACTAGCAATGTGAAGCAACCTAAAAGAGCAACGGCAGAAATCAGCAACTGTGAATTGAGTGCTGTCACCTGTGAACTCATGGACTCTTTCAGTTTAGATCGGTAGAGCATCCATCGGTAACGCAGGTCCTCCAGATCTTCAGAATTTCCAATGACAGGTTGAAGATGAAGAAGATCCTCAAAAAGACGTTGGCCATCAGGCACATGAGACTGCAGATCCTGCAGGCAAAGACAAAGTCAGCAGCAAACTCAGAATTCAAGAAAGCCCAAGTTTTTTAATTTAGCATTTGAAAGAACAGTGGCACTAAATCAAACTACTGGGTACTCTAGAATAGTGCATTTATTTTTGTTCTTGCTTTTTTGGCCTGAAATGATGTAAAAGGGTCCACTCATCTGCAGGACTCCTGTAGCCTCGGATATTTCTGTTTGTTTAATTTCTTACAGCATCTGTTGTCATTGCATCTGGCTATACTCAACAGAAAGAGTGAGGCCACATACCAGACACTGATTTTAATCAGCTTCTTTTCTTGAACACCTTTACCATACTCCACTGCAAACGGCCAGTCCAACAGCTACAGCCAGGCTGCTCCCTTCCCTTCTATCACTCCAGCTCTGGCAGACCTTTCTTATAGAAGGGGTGAAATAATTGTCCTAAATTCCTTAGCTTCATCTACTCTAGAGTCTCCTAAAGCAGACAGTGTAGTATTTGAGGGTTTTCTGGGATTTTGGGAGGGAGGGCATTGTTGGGGTTTTTTTGTTGGGTGGTTGGGGGATGTGTGTTTTTTGGGGGGTTGTTTTGGTTTTGGTTTTTAATTCTGTAAGAATTTGCACTTATTGCAAACTTTTTTCCACCTTCATCTCCTGAAAACTAACCTCCAGTTTGCTCTGGCGTGCCTTAATTTCCTCTTCAGAAGATGAAGTCACAGCAAGAATTTTGGTCAGTTTGGTGTTTTCTCCTTGCAACCACTCTTCAAAGTCGCATAGGAGCTTCAAGTCGCTGCTCATATTTTGCCCTTCTCCTGTCCTCTCCTAGGTTACAGGACAACAGGAACAAAAAAAGCCCTTACTGTTATGTCAAATGTTTCCTCTCAAGTCCTAATTGCAAGATCTTAACCTCCAACTTTGTAATCTATAGTATCAGATGAAACCAATAAAATTGTTCCTGTGTAGCTGATATTAAGACAGATATAAAGTCCCCCTCTCACCTGCTTATGGTTGGGATCTACATCTAAAAGATGGAAGGGAGGTCCAGATATCAATCTGTTGTCCACAAATGCTATTTTCTTCTTCTTATCAGCCACTGGTCTATTTATCTGCCACTTTTTAAGAAGACTTGAAAACACAAAACCAGAGACATCAGTGCAGTAAAACATTTAATGATGAGACATCCACATTTTGAGTGGGGCACTGTTATTATTATACTATTATTACTATTAATAGCATTATTACTATTAAAGTTATTTCCAACATCTTTTTAACAAAATAAGATCAAGACAGGAGTGTGTCAAAGCAGTACCAGTCCTCTAGTTCTAACATTTCCAAGTGTTTTGTTTTCTTTATTCAGGGGAGTGAGGGACCAAAGAACCCACTACCTTGACAATATACCTTCCTGTCTGGTAACAGCAGACAGTATAATCAAGCCTTCCTCAATTTATTCATTCAGTTTTTATGCCTGTTCTGACACTATGTGTGAATATATTCACACATGTAGCACTGTATTAAGTTTTAATACAGACCAGCAAATATAAGCAGCAGTTTGACACTGCGTAGTGAAGGCAAAATAAGTCCACACTTGCCAGCTGAGAGAGGATTTTAGCTCTGTTTATACCCTTGTGGGTTTGAAAAAGGCACAAATCCCAGTGCAGACATAGCCTCCTTGCAGGCATCTCCAGATCAGACAGCAAGGAGAACAGGAAGGTAAGGCAGAACAGAAGTCACTCAGTCCTATTTCCTCTGACACAGACTGGTAGTGCAAGGGTGAGCCAGATCCTAAGGAGACACTGCCTACTCCAAGCATGAGGTAAAGGCAACTTCATAGACTGCTCTGGTCTCCACATTCTCTAAAATGGTTTTCTTGAAAGTAATGATTTCCAGCTTACAAACAATTAAATAAAATCTCTTCTTGGTCATAGCATTGTAACCTAGCTGTCCACTTCCACAGCACACAGCATAAAGCATTAAGTGTGTCTGGTCAGTCTAAAGCACAGTAAAGAGCATCTCCTTGAAGGGACATGAGGAAGATGTACATGAATACTTACGCAGCTGACATCTCCTTCAGTGATCCCCATGACTCCTTCAGCTGATCCAGCTCTGCCTGGACATGGGCAGTCTCCTCTGGAGAAGAATTCTCCATGACCAGCTGGCCATGAGCTTCCACCAGGTACAGCTGGATCTCCTTATCTGGAAATTCAGCTAGCCATCTCTGAAACATACAGCCCTTACAGTTACTTCTAGGTATCCTGGGTAAAGCACAGGCTATATGAGAATGAAGGCCATGTTCAGCCCAGGACTACGCTGGTTCTGTTAGCACTAGCTAGAATATACCTAGCTGGAAAAAAAATATGCTGTGGATTCTTGCAAAGAGCCAACATAGGTAAATTGCTGACGGCAAAATGTAAACGGCACAAGCTGTCAAGGCACCCCTTCTGTAGCCTTCCCATGAGGTATCTTTGTTTCTTGTATGAAGGCAAAAGCTTTCAGCTGAAGCAACCTGCCAGAGTGAACCTAGCACACAAAATACTGCTACACAGGGAAAAGCTAGCAGCTGTGGAACAGCTCAGTTCAACACAGTATAAGGTTAGCTAACAGGGTAATAATGTTCAATGTATCGATGACCGCATGCAGGCAAAGATAAGTATTGTCCAGAGGGATGACCCTGGCAGGAAGAGCTCTTCTTAAAACTACCTATCCTTTGGTAACACTTTATTCATCTCAACAGCTCTTAGCCATTTCTCACTGTTCTTGTCTTTTACCTAGCTCCACAGCCCACAACACAGGGCAAAGCAGGGATGCAGCAGCAACCAAATAGTTATCACAGGAGCAACAAACCGTCATTATTCTCCCCAGTCCGGAAACCCTCGCTAGAAAACCCCTGTCCTTAATGTCTGAATGCTGCAAATAGACTAATTAACATCTTACAATAAGATGCTTTTCTCACCTCAAGGTCTGCCACCCTGCCTTCAGCATTCTGCTCTCCATCAGCATCCTGGTAGGAGCCAATCTTCTCCGTGGTTACTGTGATCCACTGCTGAAGGTCAGAGAGTTTGTCATTATATGCCCAATGCTTCTGAACATGCTCTTCACTCTGCTGTATCATCATCTACAAATGACAAAAATATGTCAGCAACTAAACACCGACAAAAAGCAGTTTTATTACTGGATCAAACACTGTGACTACTGGCACAGAATCCACGGGCAAAAAGGAAAAAAGCAGCTGTCAATGAGCCACAAGAAACTTTGTCCTTTAGCATCAGTTGCATAGAAAACGTCTACAAGCTCCTGCAGACCTAAATTCAACCACATGGGGGGGCATTAAGCAGTAGAATAGCTCCCTTCATTTTCAGCTGAAACAGAATAAAGAATATGTTTGGATTTTTTATACCCTAGTCAATATTAAATACATCTTACACTCCCTCAAGCAGAACTGACTGTACACCTTTTTTCCCCCCCCAAAGTCCAGTTCAGCAATAAGTAGGATTATTGAGACTGAAACCAGAATTCCCCAGTGTATATTAGGGTAACAAATTATCATATGTATTTTTATGGTGACCTGAATAACTAAGGTAATTTTATAAAGCTCTTCTTCTCAGGCTGCTTTGGAAGGTCCTTCTATAGCTATGTTTACAAGCTACAAAATGCCTCAGGTCAAAACAAGTACTTATGCAAATTGCAACACTTTTCTCTCATTAACTTTTAGGTAACAAAGCTATAAAAACCCAAACAGTTTGGTACAAAAACACTATGCAGGAATCTGTGAAGACCACCAAGCACTTCCATGATAATATAACTACAAGGTCTTTTGGTCAGAAATTTCAGGCCCACTCCAGAAATAATTTATATAATTATAAAATCTGTGTGGATGGTATCCTATTTCAAAAGGAAATCACACTACAGATAATCAGAGAATCCTGGAGGAAGTGATCGAAGTCATAAGAATTCCATGCCTTCTTCCCCTGATATGAAAATACGTGTCACTTAAAACATACAATCTCATACGCTCAAAGATGTTTTTAAATATTTTTGAATAGTGGCAACTGACAATTCCTCAGGCAACTAAAAATTATTCCTTATGTTACCTCCAATGATCTCTTCAGAGCCTGAGAGTCAGATGAAAGTTGGTTCATTTCGTGTCTGTGTGTTGTATTTGACTGAACAAGCTTCTCTACCTCCTCCATTTGAATTGCAAGCTCTGCCAAGTCATCTTGGATCATCTGCAGAGGTAGACAGATTCCATATGGGTGATGTGCTAGATATGGCATGGATTTCCACAAAACATACACTAAAGTTTCATTTAACAGTGTGAGGACAAAAAACAGGAACAATCACTGTCATTAAGAAAATTAATTGTTTTGATCTCTAGGAGTAAATGTTTCCAAAATAAATGGTTGGATGTCCTTATGTGCTACCAGTTGATAACAAAGAAGGTAAGTTGCTGAGAAGCTGCCAGAGGAGACATAGTATAATCACCTAAGTACTATAAAGAAAACCATGGTGACAACACCCCTGTGGTCACCAAGGGGCAAGTGGCACCATACAGCTGAATCACCGTAGGTCACCATGGCAAAAAGGAAGAGTCACAGCCCCTCTCTCTTCCCCTCCTGCTCTTCTCTCCCCTCTTCTAGCTATGTAGTCTCACTGCTTGCCTTGAGCAGGCTTTACTGCATGTTGGACCCTTTGCTGAACCAGTTCAAAACACTAACCAAATGGAAAATTATGATCTTTTTCTGTTATTTTTTTCTTATCTTGGCCAGCTCAATCAGCCTGTGAAGTAAATCCAGCACATGTCAAAGCAGAGACGAAAGAGCTGGAAGGGATGCAGGAGGTGGGACAATGGGAAGTCCCTGCTTTTGAAGGAAGTTAGATTGGCTCAGGTCATCTTGTGCAGTTTCACTCCTAGCGGGAAGTATCAGGATAAATTTTCTTTAGCAATAAAACTAGCCCAAGAAGGTGTGGCACCAACAGCTTTCAGCTGCTTGCTCCTTCTCTCAAGCCCAGTTTGCCAGTTCTTCAGCTGCATTGCTGCCATTTCATTTACTCCGTGATATGAAGTGGACCTAATGAAATTATCTAATAGACAATGAATTGAGGGGACAAGGTACTGAATTCTTAATGTTGATAAAATATGAACAAAACAGGACCACAATTAACTGAGGATATCACGGTCAAACATTAGTGTAATGTACCTGGAGTCTCTGAAGTTGTGTCTTCTTACCCAAGAGGTCGGGCCGTGGTTCCTTCTCTAGATCTAATTTGGCTTTAATGGCAGATAATTTCTTCTGCAAAGGTGTGAAACCAGCGTCAAAATCCTTATGTTGCGATATCAAGTTCTAGACAGAGAAAGAAGAAAAAAAATTCAGCATTTAAGATATATCCCTTGGCATTACCTTTTGTCAATGTCTATTTCATACTCAGAACAAACACCAAGCTACACTATGCAACAGACCACATATTTATTTGAATATTTGATCAACCTAGGAAAAGGGACTGGGCACAGCTAGTTAGTACTAAATTTTTATCTACAAAACTGGCTTAGTAAAAGACTGATCACTGTTTTTGTCAAAGGTAAACACTGTATATAGGCTTTGAAGCTCACCTGGAGTTTGCTCTTGCTCTGCAGCAGATTTTTGTGTAGAATTTCTCTCTCCTTTGAAGCTTCAGCTACTTCTTGCAGGAAAGACTCTGCTTTTTCCTCACCAAGGACACTGTTTAGCAAATCTTTCTTCAGCTGTAATGTCATCAACTTCTCTTTGAACTGGGAGCTTTCAACTAGAGCAGCCTACAGAATAAAGATTCTTCCAGTGAAATCATAATAAAAAAATTGAAAATCATATCACCATATTATTCTCACACAAGTCACACAACCAAACCAGTAGGACAAAGTCAGGTAAAAACAGCATGCTGGGCTGACAAGGGGTAACAGAAGGTACCTGGACAGTGCCCAGTTAAAGGAAAAGTCTTCCTGATAATGTTAGAAGCATCAGGGCTGCATCCATTTTGTGAACAGAAATAGAGGAAAGCTGTGCTATGGAAAGAGTTGTCTGTGCAGAGCAGAGGCCTAAACAA
Source organism: Ibycter americanus (assembly GCA_035590275.1). Taxonomy (NCBI): domain Eukaryota; kingdom Metazoa; phylum Chordata; class Aves; order Falconiformes; family Falconidae; genus Ibycter; species Ibycter americanus. The sequence continues at coordinate 40,753,511 of JAVJGI010000063.1, read as the reverse complement.
CCAACAGAAAGGACAGCTTGAATGCTCATTCCAAGAATAAACTCCATCCCTGTTCACAGACGCATTTATTCTGGAGATGACATGGATGACTAAGTAACAAACACACCTTGCTGCACATGCTGCACCTCCTGCACATGCAGAAATCATGCATTATAACCCCATGACTATACTACTACACACTTCTTAACAGAATCCACAGGCTTCCTGTCCGGGGAGATCTGGGCTAATGCTAAACAATATTAGCATCACTGTTAAAGATATTTAGCACTTTAATTCAGCCTAATCAGTTGACAACTTCTGTTAACCAAATGGAGGGCAGAAAGTAAGACATTCTGCTACAGTTGGAGCTAAGCATTGACCTCCATACTGCGGGGTTTCCTGCCGTACTGGGAAGGCCGTTCCAGCTGCTGATGTCCAGCAGCTGTATTCAGGCAGCTGCCGGCATAGCTTGGGCAAACACAAACCAAGTATCAGTTTCTGAACTTAGTACCAGGTTTGCTACCTCAATGTGAGCCAGTGCTGGCTCAGGAGTCTCCAGGAGCATTTGGACTGATGGCTTCCACTGTTCAAAATCTTGCAGAGGATTTTGGAAGAGTCTTCTCAGCTGGGTTTCTGTATCAGTGCTCATTTTAGATGTCTTGCCTCTAACACTGCAATGATAAAGTGACAGCAGAGAGAAGGGTTATGAAGAAATCCAAGTCCAAACAACCTATTCATCACGGCATGAATTAACACAACACTCGTGTGTAAACTGTATCCTACACAAAAGCCTCAGCCTTTTTTACTTTCTGAGCCTGGTGTTGCGTACTGACAGCTGCTCTGTCAGTCAGAGACATCCAACAAAACTTTATTTAGACACCATGGGACACATTTGTCTCTAGTGCAACTGTGTATCAGGAATTACTGTGCCTTTCTAGCAGCCAGCAGTCTCCCCGTCTATGCAATCTTTCTTGGCTGCTATTACCAGCGTGATTTAACAAATCCTATTATTGGCACAGTCTCACTGACTGATGGGAGGAACAAGCCAAGAGCGTCTAGAATTTAACTGAAGTTGCCTCTGTTGTTTTACATATTGTCAAGTCTTTGTTTGTTTAAAAAATTACGTTCAGAAATCTTTGGTCACCCTATGTTACCTACCAAAATGTATTTTTTCAGACATGAATTTTTAAAATTTTGCAAAACCACTTGTATTTATATTAATATATATAGGTGATTCTGATAAAAGCTTTGTATTTATATATATATGTATACACATACATGCACAGCTATGTGTGTGCATATGTACTGAAAATAAAACAAAATCAGCACACATCCATTAAATATCTAGGCTTCTCTTATAAAGGTTTATCCAAAAGACAGCTGAGTAACAAGGCCTAGCAGTGATATATCCCATGCAGCTGCCTCCTGTTTTTCTCAGCTTTCCTGACCTCCTAGTTTGCAGAATCCTATTTGATATGGCAGAAAGCAGCCCAAAATATATGTTCATATGGGAACAGTATCCTGCAAATTCACAAGACGGGCAGGCGAGAGCAATGCCAATCAAGATTAATACTGCCTTTCTATAAATACAGAAACAATAACCTTACCTGTGTCGCTGGGACGTTACAGAGCTAAACAAAGGGAAGCTTGCAAAGGCCAAAATCTCCGCAAATAGAAAGTTCTGACATTACATGTCCTTCGCCATTTGCTCTGCTGCCCCTGCCAGGCTCAGCGTGAAGCTGCCAGACTTTGCAAAGAAGCTTTGGAGAGAAGCTGGCAAAAGAGCAGCTGCCATTTTCTACTGAGAGGCAAGTCCCCTGCCTTCTCTGCTTCTCTTTCAATATTGTTTACTTGTTAGTTTTTAAACTGAAATGCTTTCCCATAATGACCTAAAACCCTTCCAGCAGGACAGCATACCATGCACTGGACAGAGGAAAAGAAGCTTGGATATAGTAAAAACACTGACCTTTCTTTTTCCTTAAAAAAAAAAAAAAAAAAAAAAAGATCCTTTCTTCTAGTTTGCAAAATTTGCTGCAGCTCCTTTACTTCCTGATTCCAGGCAGCCTGGAAACGGAAACACTGAAGTATGGGGAGAGGCTAAACTTTCAGAGTTTCCAAGCCAAGGCAAGTTGAAAACAGGAATCATGCATATATGCTGCCAGAAGAAGGGGAATAAACTCTGCCAAATAATTGCTAAGGCTGGTGAGTCACCACAACAAACTCAACAAGGGAGGGCCGTAATTCTTCTGAACCGTTTACTACTACAGCCTCTGTCCTGATTTTCTAGTTGCTGTCATGAAAGGCAAGCAAAATACATAAATTATTATTATAAAAAGCTAAGAAGATCAAATTAGCTGCCAACAATCTAATTTTCTGCAAACCATACACAGCATTAATGATGTAAGATTGTTGCTTGAAAATGGCCAGCAGCCTACAGCTCCTAGCAAATGGCTAAAATTACAGGTTTACTGAAATGTGGAGGCGGATGTAATTAGCAAAAGCCTTTCTTTTCTGCCTGTCACCTACAATCAGATGGCATATCACTTTTTTCTTAGACCCTTGTCAATCCCTTCAACATCTGAGAAAAGATTCCCACCACCACCCCCAGCATAATCAGGCTTCCCACTACCTTTGATACAGCTGTATTGTGGAGACGACACTCTCAGAGTGTTGCTGCACATCTTGGGAAAACCGTAGCAGTTCCTTAAGCTGAGCCTTCAGCCTCTCAACCTTGGACTCTTCTGCAGCCAGAGCTTCTCTCGTTGCCTTGATCATAAAAATAGTGAACAGATTACACCTTATGTAGTGTCTGGCACATGAAATGAAGAGATAAGGCAGTCTCTCAGGGTGTTCACAAGTCCCCTTTCTGCTGCCTTTTTTCCTGGTTTTAAGGAATACAGACTTTGCTAACGCAGAAAACGTGCTCAGGAACAGTTTTGTTCCTGCTAGCTTTCTCTCCTCTCCTCACACTGCCCAGCCTCTGCATCTGATCTGCAGGGTTCACTGTTTGAACAGAGTGAATCACAAACAGGCCCAGCTTCAGTTCACTGATTGCAGTATATAACAAGATGCATTTTTGGAGCAGTCTTAACTGAGTCTGTTTGCATGAACAGCTCTTTCTCAAAGACTGACATAGACAGAATGTTAATTCTAGGGTGACGTAGGGAAACAAAACCAACAAAAAAACATGCAAATGTAGCTGGATTGAACCAGCCTCTATTTTGTGGATCCTTTTTGCATATACTTTCCCCAGCTAGTCCTGCTGAGTTCTAGATATACAAATAGCAATGAAAGGCATTTTGAGAAGAGATAATAAATGCAAAACCAGCCCTTAAGAGGAAATGAGTGGTAAAGATTCTTATCTACTTTATTTGTGACAAACCTTTTGCACTCATTTTTGCAACAGATTGATTTTAGTGTAAGTAGTGGGTTGCTACAAACTTGGAACTTCTTAGGAAGGAAGATGTCTCTGCTGGTAAAGGAATACAGGTACCCACCTTACATAGATGAAGGATATAATATAGAAATGGTCTTACCAAATACCCCAGAAATATGTGCATTTGTGCGTGCATGTGTACATATGCATGTATCTGTATATATAGTGAGGCATTATTTTTGTGTTTCTTTTTAAGCAAACTGTGTTTACTCTGTAGTGTGATGCTCTTTTTGCATACGGTCCCTTTGAACTCAAGATTTTAGGTATACAAAGGGTAACAACTTACACTGCATTTTCTCCACAGAGTTACAAACTCATCTTCAGCCTTTTCCCCTTCCCCAGAGCCCAGGTCATTTTCTAGTCTCTGTAGATCTTTTCTCAACTCCTGGACATCTGCTTCTAGTTGTCTGACTTGGGAGTTATAGGCACTTTCTGACTGTTGGATCTGGAGCAATCTGTCTTCCTCCTCACTACTCAGCAGTTTCAACTTCTCCAAGGCTTTCCTTAGGTCTTCAAGTTCATCCTTCATTCTCTCAGCTCCGAGTGGAGAGGTATTCTGAATCACCTCTGCACACTGATTTTCAAGGTGCTTCCACTCCTTTCCACCGCTTCTAATGGTTTTGGCAATTTCCTGCACAAAGAAGTTAAATAAAGATTAGCTGTAGGAATGGGAAGCTGTGAAAAATGCTGAAACCAGTAAGAAAAAAAGACCAGCTCTCCTGGTTGTACGTATTTTTTCTTCACTTCTTATTTTAAAGTACGTATTTTTTCAAGTGGCCAGAAGCCAGGGTTGGTCATTTGATTGCCTTCTGAGTGATACTAACTGCAATGATTCTGAAAATACTGGCACTCATAAATGCTTGTCACCTGAGGTCCCTGACAAAGGAAACAGGAGCTGTAGGCACTAAGAAATAATAACAGTCAGATCTCTGGGACATTTAAAGCTAAACAGTTTAAGCAGTGGCACCAAAATATTGGATGCTGTTCTCAAAACCAGTACTTTTATCACCAATTCTAAACTCTCAAAACCTGTGAGCCTTCAGGCTCTATTTGGATCATGTTTACCAAATACAATTTGTTTAAACAAGTTTAAAGAACAAGATTCTCAAAGAATCACATAAAGGTAGGAGATCAGGCTTTAAGAAAATAAAACAGACCAGGCTGTGGCTCACGCTACAGTTGGGAGAACCAAACGTACTAACAGTTTTAGGACCTGCTACAGGTCTTGTCCCCTGGCCCATGTTACAATCACTACCTTATTTTGTTTGTGCAGTTCTTTTCTCAAGTACACCCTTGTGTGGTTTGAGAAACATATACAGGCATCAGGAACATACAGTCCTAGCTCTTTGTTAGAATTGTTTACAGACCTTCAATGACTTTAACTTGTCCTCTGCCGAAGACTTGGTTGCTTCTCCAATGCAGCAGTTTAATCTTTCTGTTACACCATCCAGCCATGATTGAAACTGGCTGACATTAGTGCTGTACTGCTCATGTTCCTTGGTTATCTTTTCAAGCAGTTTCACTCTTCTCTGTAACAAGAGACATCAGAAGCTGAGGACAGCGCTTATCTGGCTCTTTTTCCTTTACCCTGTAACCCAGAAGTTATATAAACAAGAGTCCCTTTCCACGAGCCCCGGTAGTGCTTGGCCTCCACAGGAATTCACAGCTCACCTCAAGAAACAGAACACACAAGTACACAAAGGCTTGTCCCCATCTGGGTCGTGCTGCAGGCTCTCAACAGCAAGTCTCTGAGGAGACAAACTGCAAGGTCCTCTCCGGTGAATTTCTAGCCTCTCCTTTCCAAAACTTCCTAACCTTTCATTAGAAAAAGAAAAGGGACAGCAGTCTGCTCATGGTTTTCACTTTGGCAGACATGTTCCCCATGCTGCTTAAAAATAAAGATGAGCACACAACAGATCAGCTGATCAAAATCAGAATAAAAGAGACTGCGCTACGGGCATGCACATTGTTTTAAAGTGTTCATTATTTAGGTAGGCTGTACCGAAAGTGACCATCACCTTCAATCACGTTGCCCAGGAACTTTCCTACTTACTCAATTAGCAGATCACAAACTATCCTGTGGTTGTATCAGAGACCTTGGAAGCAAATTTAAGCCTATGGGAAGCAGGCTTCATTTTCCAAGTTACTGTGCGTGCACCCTACAACCGGCAGTCCCTGAACTTACAGGGACCGGCACATCCTAAGCTGCCCTGCACTGACCCAGCCTGGCACCCCTCACAGCGGGGCAGGGGCACATTTGCTTAGACTATCCCTGTTCATCAGCTGAAGTTCAGGCCTTGCTGAAGGAAATTTAACACAAATCCCAAAGAATCCTGCCCAGTTTTTTCACCAGTATAATATCCAACCTAAGTCTTATTTCCTACAAAACGAGACTGACTTTTTTCCTGCCCTTCACCACTCGGCATGGAGAGCTATTGATGTACCCTATGGTTACCCTAGAAAAAACTCTTTGTGCAATCCATTTAGTGCTTGCAGCACCCTTGAAAGGCTTTGTTGTCACAGACAACGGGCTGAGCTTCATTCTGCATAACGTGGGACACATCCCATGCCTCTGTGCAGAGCTTCATCCCAGCTGCCCTCCACAGAGTAGGGTGATAGCTGCAGCGGTGGGCCGAGTTTCAAAGTCCCCTCTGCGTTTCCCTTGTCTCTGTGAGGCTCTGGGCATGTCCCCACACTCGTCAACCTGCCTGAGGTGGCAGTGGGCCATCACCGTCCGGTCAGCCTTTCTCCAGCGAGGCCAGCAGAAGGCTGGCATGAGCATCAGTCAGATGGAACCTCACGTATGCTGTGGAGTGGTGATCCCTCTGGGACTTTGCCCTTCACCTTTGCAACCGGTTATGCCCATGGTGCGGTACAAAGCCACCATTCTCCAGGTGGCATGACACCAGTCTCTTTTCCACACTGCCACAGCAATCTCTGCTGACTTGTGCAAATCAAGAGCGACTCCCCTAAAGTTACTTGACTTGCTTTGGGAAAAAGTGGGACAGCTAAGGGACAACTGCTTCCCTTGGAGGACAACATGCTGCCCACTTATTAGGGCAGGATCTTTGATAGCACCACCTATGCAAACATGGGTTTCAATGAGACCAAAAAGCAGAATGATGACTGCAGACTTCTGTGGCAAAGATGTATCCAGCAGAACACCTCACTTGTTTACTAAATCCCCTTGCCTTGATTCTCAAATCCACAGAGGTGCATACAGCTTAAACGATTCTCACCTTGACCTCATGTTAGAGATGAAGAATGCAACCTTATAGCAGTGTCAGTGGGCCAAACGTCAAAGTCAAACAAATCAGCCCAAGCCTATTGATTCCAGGCAATTAGGCTAATTTGTTGCACCGACAGAAGCTCCAAACAAGTCAGAATAACAAATTGGAGCTATTATTAAAATCAAAAGTCTTGCACTACTATATAGAGGGTTAAGAAGGAAGTTGAAATGAGCCAGCCCTGGCCAGGCTATTCAGCCAAAACAAAGGAGAACACAGTTTTGATATTCCTGCTGGTCCGTGAGGTCAAGGAAGAGATTCCCTGCATGTGGACAGACTGTGCTAGCTGTCAAACAAAAGGCTTACAAAGACCTGCCTGCCCCCCTCCTCCCCGGAGGTTCGGCAGGAAAACTAATGATGGAAAATATGGTATCACTTGCTTCTGTTAGGTTAGCTGTTCCGGGAGCAGGACAGTGTTAAAGTCAATATCCACATGCAGTTGGTTAAGGTGAGGAGACATTAAGCAAGGACACGGCCCTGGAAAGAGTGAGAGCAGCAACAGGAAAATAATGGGTTTGCCATGGGCCTGCAGAGGAAGGGATGTGTCTGGGCAAAATATAGCCAGCCCTGGGTACCCAGGGAGGGTAGAGAGAGGCATAGGAAACTCTCTCCCCTAAGCTCCCCTTACAGGCAGCAAAGGCAAACAAGCCTCCTCTGGAAGGCAATCTAGAGCGGATAAAGGAAGTTCCTTCTTTAAATCCCTCTGTGGAATCTCAAGTTGCATACAGAAAACTCCTGTAGCCCTTCCTGGTGCTTTTAGTCTTAGCTCTTGGGTATGTGATGGTTGGCATTATAAATATCTAGGTTTCAGTTAGCAGAGACAACATGGACTGAAATTCATTCGATGTACTCAGACCTATTTAATATATTTGACTAAGTATCAACGTACTGTATATCAGAACCTTTTTTCCATCTTCAGTCATCATTTATGCTAAAACTCACAACCATCTACCTCTGCATGTTGTTATTTTACCAAGGGAAACCATATAGGAAATGGCTGCCACATCTAAAAACATTCCTGTCAATGTAATTAAAAGAAAATCATGTGCTTTTAAAATTTGAGAATGATAAGGACACATGTTAGCACTACGAAAAAAAACCCCACCATTTGCTCATAGCAGAGAAGCAAAGTCACAGGCAAACCATTTAAGAAAGACTGTCCAAGAGCTTGCCTCCTGATAGAGCCAGACAACTGCACAGGATCTAAAAATGCTCTTCAAACACAAGTGGAATCGACAAACAGCAGAGAGCCTCCTCTGGGAGGCAGCTCAGGCATTCAGTTAGCATCTGCAAGTCACATGTAGCCTGGCCTCTCATGACGTGAGGGGCTGGAGCAATCCCCTTACAATTCCCGCATCCCTTTCATTCATTTCTCCCTCCTGCTGGAAGAGGTGGCAGGGTTTCTCTTAACTAGTGTTAATACTTGCCAACATGATTCCCAAGGTGCCTGTAACCTTGGCATTAGCTAATGAACTCTCCACTTACTTCAGCTGCAAAATCCAAGGCTTCCCAACTCCCTTCTTTGTTCCACACCTCCTGAAAGAGGGATTTCTTAGCTGTATTCTCTCACTCCATCCTTCTATGAAATGTGGTATTTGTAACCAATGCCAAAGAAAAGCTTTTTCTAGCATCTCAGTTGGCTGCAGTCATAAAGACATATTTTGTCTAAGTACTACCAGACACTTCCTGATCTCATTTACACCAGCATGTATCCAAGTCACTTAGAGAAATTATACTATGTAAATTCAGTCTCAGAGAGGTCAGATTCTGGCTCTGATTATTCAAATGACCTGTCTGAAAGAACTGCCCATTAAAATAGCTAATGACTGTCTCCTGCTTCAAAACCAAAGACAAGTCTTGGTTAGAAGGGAGCAAATGAGAATTTTAAATGGAAATCTAGAAAGACAACAGCTGAATTCCCAGGAATCTTCTTATTCGTAAATCCATTTGCCTTGTAATGAAGAGATCTACCTTTAAAAATAAATAAAAAAATAAATAAAAATCAACACTGAGGCTCAAGTCTGTTGATGGTTTTACAGCCTTTCTGTGGCGGCTGCAGTTACAAAATTTCCAAATACACTCTGGTTTTTGGAAAGACTCATTAGCAGAAGTTTTATTTTTATGGCTAAAAAATATCTGAATTTCATGCTCATGAAAGGTGCCAGCTTGGGGTTTTTTTTTTGTTTTTCTGGGGTTCAGGGTGCTCTTCTTTAAAACAATAAAAGTATCTGTAGAGCAAGCAGAGCAATGGCATGAGCATCCCAATGTTGTCATTCTTCCAGTGTAATCTGAAGTTAACTTTGTACAAGAGCCCCCAGGGAGGGAAAGCATACATCACTGTCAGGCTCCGGTTCTGGACTGGGGTGTAGGTGTGGGAACAAATAGAAAACAACATTATGATAGAGGCAGATAGCAGAACCAGTGTAATGAAAAGGATTTGTATTTGCACCAGGTAGTTCCAGCCTATGAAACCCTTGGAAGCCACTGTGAGACAAAGGCTAGATTTTAATCTCTATATGCTTGGGATAGATGTGACTCCATACGTATATATTTCAAATATCCCTTTGAGTATTTCTATTGATATACGCTAGTAAGAAACCGAATTCTTCTGCCCATCTGCAGATGTCTGGCCCTCAGCCATGACACATGGTCCAATCCTGTCTTTACCTGAGCTTTAGAAGTGACAAGTACGAGCCTTATCTGAAATCTTTACCCAGGAATGGGGTCATTGGCATTGAAAGATGAACTAGGATGTCTTACACCCGCCTATCGATTAACTTTTCAAGATGGAAGATTAGCATCAGGCAAAAATTAGTATCTGTATGCAGTGAAGATCTTTCAGATACTGGAACTGCTAGTTGAGCACAGCGCTGGGCCACAGCAGACTCCCCCACCTCTGTGTTTCCCAGTTCTGCAGGCAGGGAGTGCCGCTCTGGATCTGGACTAATGCTACTTCCTCCAGCAAGGGTGCATGCAATACTCCCCGGCTCTGGGAATGAGTACTTTGCATGTCTTTACACAAGGATCAGCAATGTGCTGAAAGATGAGGAACAATTCAAACTTTATATAGAGATCACCTAAACTAAGGTTTAAGCTCCCTAGGTCACAGCAAGCAGCTTGCAGTTACTTTACAACACCACACTATAAAGCACAGTGTAAGAGCATCCCAATTAACAGCTTATCTTGGGAGATGATGGCTGTTGCAAACAGTCCACTGATGGAAAGAATGGGTCCTCCGCTCTGTTTCTTTCTGCAGTCCTACCAGGTAAGCCCTATCACTCCAGAAGCAGATAGCACACAATACTGTATATTGGTGAAATCTGAACACCTCCCACTCTTTATAGGTGTACCTGAGCTTCTTCCCTGATGCCTTCATATTCCACCCTCATTTTCTTCTGAACATCCTCATCAACGCTGGGGTCACCTATCCTGCTGAACAAGGAAGCACCTTCCTCTAGCAGTCTTTCCAGCAGGACTGACTGATTTAAGACGTCATTCAGCAGAACCTGAGCATGGCTCAGCTGCCAGTGCTTCTCCTTTAAGCCAAGCTGCAGCTCAATGTCAGGCTCCAAGGTCACCCTCATGTTGTGAATCCACGTGTAAAACTCATCTTGGGCTTTCAGGTACTCACTCCAGCACAGCCAGACCCACTCAATACGGCTGTTGGGGAGAGCAAGAGAGAGGAGTTAGATGAAATTATCATGGGAGCAGTGGGAACTGGCAAGCTCAAAAGGCCTTCAAAGCAAAGGACAAGAGCAATTTTAAGCTGCTCTGACTTCAGAGGGCCCAGGTTCACTTCCCAGGTCCTCCCTGCTCTGGGGAGTGACCATTCTGTACCAAGGTCCCTGTGCCTGGCCAAACTTATCACTCCAGACCATGAGGTGGGCTGGGCTGTGAAGGCAGAGAGCACCGAGGTCCCTCCGACTCTCTCTCCCCACACTGTCCCCAATGCGTTCATGGGAATGGGATTAGCAGTGATTGCTGCCAACAACCCAGGCAGCAGGGAGAGGCAGGAAGCACTTTATGGAAGCTCTGGATGAGACAACTGCCTCAACACACAACATAGCAGTCTTGTGCAAAGAGTACGTTTGTCTTACCTGTGACAGTGAGTAATGTATACGGCTGTCTCTTCCCACAAGGCTTTAATGGCTTTCAGTTTAGACAGCACTTCATGCTTCTTATCCTCACTGACGGTGCGAAGAGCAGCATCTGCCTTCACAAGAATCAAGTCTATTTTCAAGTTGCCTTCTGGTTCCAGTGCACGTATTTTCTACAAGAAAAACAAATGAGACTGAAAGCATGAAAAGAAATCAAGTGTAATTGATTAAACTTAAACTTTGCTTTTACCCAGGTATCATGAAGCCCCTGCTGCAAAACTTCTCCTGAAAGGAAAATATGAACTTTTCTTCAAACTTGTTTATTCTTAAACATCCTAAAGAACAGAATTTATTTGAAAACCACGTAGCAGTTGAAAAACACTTAAGTTAGCTACAAAAACCAGATCACCTTCTATCAAATACTTGTGGCTGTGTTTCCACTGCTGTTATAAAGTTACAGCACTATTTTCCCACATGCCAGTCGTTCTCCCCAACCTGTCAAAGAGTGTAGAGGCAATCTCCACAGGGTATACTGCAACGTCTCAATTTTAAGCTCTACTATAAGAAATCATGAAGCATATTACAAACGTTTCCTACTGCAAATCAAAGTTGGCTCAGAAAACAAGCCAAGAGAAATTAACTAGTGGAATTTTCTGCCTGCTACCAAATTTTGCTTTGACCCTAAATTGCTAAGTTATGAATAGGTGAAAATGTATATCTTTCACAAATGGGAATGCCAGGAACAGAAAGTTAAGCCATCTAATTTTAAGTAGACTCTCTTCCTCTACCCAGAGATGGAAAATCAGCACAAGCTCTGTACAATGTAACACATTGATTATGTCCCAATTTGGAAGTCACTTTTCAGCATCACGTTATCCAAACTTTTGATACCATCAGATTAACTTTCCTTGCTGTTCTTCCACAAACTCCTGGCAAACTGCAGGCTTTCAAGTTTGAAGGAAAAGGCTTTTATAATGAAAACACGGAGAGGCTCAAAATCAGCAACTCCTTTTGCAAAGATCAGGCCTATGGGATTTGTTCAAAAAAATCATGTCAGTTATTGCTAAGGTCAGACCAAATCACAGGCCTTTGGATCTCTAGTCTCGCATTCTGGGAAAGACTGTTCCTTTGGCATGTACGTAGCACATCTGCATATGACATACAAACAGGTGCTTGGATGAACTATCTACTGTGAAAAGTGTAAAAGAACCCAGGAAAGCAGGGCAAAGGGTAGGGCAGGGAAAGAAAATAAAATCCTTAGCTATCACCCCGCAGGAAAATTTTAAGAGTAAAGCTGTATTCTAAGCCTGACATTTTTCTAGCAAGTGAAAGCAAACAACAGCGGGAGAGAAAGCAGTGGCTGTACTGGCAGTTTTCTTTTTCAAATCTGGTTTTTTAAATGACTGCTATCTTTGGCTGGCATTTTCATTAACAAATTAACAGAAAATAAACCACAGGAAGGAAGCATGAAAAAAAACGGCAAGCCAGATGCAAAAAAGGAACTGAAAAATGATCACTGGATTTGAAAACAGCCAATAGGTGAAGCAGCGAGCACATCACAAGGACACGTGAGCTGGACAGGGAAGCCAGGCCCAGAAAGGAGGCAGGATGATGGAGCAGGAGGTGGATAATGTACACACAGGAAGAGAGAACAGACACTTGCTATTCTTTAGAATGATGAATTTCCAAAGTCTGAATTGAAAAATTTTCCTGACATGCTTTTTTGCATGTTATAGACCTCCTCCAAAGCCCACAGAAGTCAATAGGCTTCAGTTCAGGCCATATTAAACCACCACAAACCTCTAAACCTTACATCTTGTTATCTCTGCCCTGAATGCACTCCTTTTGCCAAACTACCACTCCTCCCTACTTCAGTTCTTGTGTTTCTTGCATGTTTTTTGAGAGTGTACATATTATAGTTTCTCAGACAAAAGGAATGGGTGAAAATAATTGAAGGGCAGAAATAAATCTATAGACCAAGACAAAATACTTCGGTTTTTCATGACTGACAGGCAAGTCTAGCCATCATCCATCACTCCATGAACATTATGCCAGAAGCAAGATCCAGCCTCCAATGAGCCACAGTTAAGGAAAAAGGCTGAAGACATTTCTGTACAATCATGTAAACTACCTCATCCTCCATGTAAGCCTGCAACGTTTTTCTGGAGTTGTTAAACTTCAGAAGAGGCACTCCAAACACAAGCAGACACACACACACAAAAAGACTTTTGGGTAAATAATGATGGGAAAGATTTGGCCAATGAATTCAAAGAACAGACTAGTTGGAATTAAAGGCAATATAAATACAAAAATAGTTTCACTGTTAATCATAGAAATACCACCACTCCCTCTAATCATGAATCGTAGAGATGGGACACACAGGAGTGTTTCACTCTTTGAGATTACAAGACCAAGATAACATCTAATGAGACTTAAATTAATGAATGTGAAATCACAGTAAGACAGCAAGCACAATCTGCAATGAGATCTCTGTGAGAAGAGTTATATGCGAGACTAAGTAAGACCAGAAAAAAATGAAAACATTTACCTTTTCATTAGACAGATCATAAAGGGCAACTGTAAACCCTGTTATCGTCAGGGTTTGTAGAAAAGGGCAAGGGGATTACTCTGCAACAGCCCATTACTAGGACAATGCAATCTTTCTCTGTCAATGCCAGGGTCCTGGAGAAGACAGAACACTAATGTGATCTGATTCTCTCGTACTATATGCTGTAGTGTTGCAAATCACTATCTGGTAATTGCAAGCAGCAACTCAATTGTTTCAGGTTTGAGCATGCTCATAGAAAAGCGTGAACATTTTAACTTGCCAAACCTGCCGCTAGTTTTCCAAATCAATCTGAAAAGCTTGGAAGCCTGTGATATCAAATTCCCATCCTCTTTTTCTATGACATCTGTGAACATTTTGCAGATGGTAAAATCAGAAAGAATACTGATGTAAACCCACCCAGACAGGATCAATATTTCAGCAAGCAGGGGGAGCTGACAGCTTCCGAATGGAAAACTCCAGAGTTCACAGCAATAGCTGCTGTAACAATGGCAGCAGTGACAGCCACCATCACTCTTCCCTTACCTCAGTCTCTCTTAATCTGGCTTCTAGGGCAGACCGAGGTCCCTTGGTGTTGTCATTGATCCTCAGTCTCTCTTGGATGGCCTTCATCCAAGCTTCTGCATTCTCCACGCTACTGTCAAATTCATCCTGTAACTGCTGAGTCATTGCATTCGAAGAAGCTGAAAAGATATGAAGCAAGGAAGTAAGTAGGTTTTGTTTACAACCTAAACAGGAATACATTCAAGGCAATCTAAAGGAGCATGGGAGAAAATCTAATGATGTTGTGGCTTTCCTTTTTAATGATAATACCAAAAAATGTAGCAGTATCGCGATTTGGTCCAGCACAGAGAACACATTCACACTGCAGCTTTTCCAAATGAAAATATACCAGGAAACAAAAAGAAGGTGGGGAACCGTAGGAGGCTCCATTCAGTAAGCAGATTTAATTCAAAGTTTTCAAATGAGATTAATCTGGTGTTTGTGGTGTATTCCAGATTGGCTACACCAGTCACAAACACTTTCTGTTTCTTCCCAGAGCCCAGTCAGTACAAAAGTCTCCCAGTGCCCTCCCAGGCTCATGTACTGAGCATCTGACACCAGACTAGCAAAACACTTCAGCGCATGCTGAACACAGAGGTATTTAAAACCCTTTAAAACTGGTGAGATCAGGATCAGATGCTTAGGCCCTCAGTTCACTTGTTCTGCTGAGACCATGGAGAGGTTATCCGAATGCACATGCAGTGAATCTGGGATACACAGACAATGGGAACTGGCCAGCAACTGCCAAGACAAAGCACTCACAAGCCACCACATGGGAATACCAGCACTGATGGACTTCTTCTTTCGCCACCTCTTTTAGTCCAAGCTTTTAATTTTCCCCTTCCTCTCTCGTTGCTGTTTCCCAGTCAGCAGGAGGGTATGATGGTTGGTTGCTCTGTTGATGTACTCTTGTGTCTTCTGTGTTCAGAGCATAAATTCTCTGCTGCCCAGATGGCCTCCTTTGTGCCTGTACAATAGAGGAGAGCCATCCTACGCTCACCCTTAGGCGCTGCCATCCTAAACTTGACTAATAAGGATGAACCATAACAAATCCCGCTGTAGGTCAGCTCTGCTGAAGTGAACAGAAAGATGGCCATTGACATTAAATGGTTTTGGATCACATCCTACAACTACTGCCAGCCAAGCAGCCAGTGTCTCTTGTGAATTAAAATGTTCTTCCCCTTTGTTAGTCATCACTGAAATATTTTCGCAGCGCAAAGTTTGAGGCTTAATTACTGAACCCAAGTTTGCTGTACAGAATCCAGTCCCACAGCAGCCCCTCAGTCTCCATGAAATGATTCACGTGGAAGAAAGTGTGCAGTGTGAGAGGCAGAGCACAGCTCTTGGCAAATCTGGACCAGTGGTGTTTTGTAACCACTTTAATTCTCGGCAGCTTAGTCTTTACAAGGGAGAGCCATCCTTCTTCTGCCCACTGGCAGAAAGCTTCCCACCATCCTGCTGGTGTTCCTGTTCATGAGGTAAAAGGATTCATGCAATATTAGCTGTCCTCTCCTGTAGCTCCCAGCTTACCTTCTTCCACATTAGACCAGAGGAAACAAAATGTTAGTGCACATAACACTGATGTCTGGCCACAGAAAGTCTAAATGGCTGCTTCTCAGCCTTCAGCAGGCTTTATGCTCAACAGGTCCCAAAACAGTGCGAGAGAACCGCACCTACAGAACAGCTACTGCACTACTCATGAGCATTACTGGAGCAGAGGACGGGCCAGGCCTCCACGCGCAGACAAGTGGAGCTGCATTTGCATGGGAGAGCAAATTCCTCCCTAAGTGAGAGATGTCAGACAGGGCAGAACCCAAAGCTGTAACTCTCAGAGCTAGAGGGCAGTTTTAAAAAGTGTGACCTCACCTCAAAAAGATTACAGAATAGAGCAAGATGTACTGGATGCAGTGAGGGTGGTGCAGCGTGACACAGCTACTCTCTCTCTCTCAAATGTAAAAAATATGACAGGATATGTAATCAAAGCTAAAATCATTGACTTACATTACTTAGAGATGTAAGGATGAAGCCAGCTATAGGAGTAATGTTATTCTCAGTGGATTGCTAGATAGTTGTGTCCTTCTCCAACTATGACTGGCCCAGAGCCGACGTTTCTGAACTATAACAATCCAACCCTCAGAAAAGAGCACACATCTCTCTGTAGCTGACTGATCAACTCATTTTCACATTAACATTCTCATTATATCCAGCAGCTGTAGAGGGACTGTCCCCTAAACTTTCCTTGTTACATACATACATTTCTAGGCAAATAGTTTCTGAATGCATGAGCGTAAGCTGTGGCAATTCCAGTTATACTATTGTGAAACAAAAACTCACAGTACATTTGCTGGATAGACTCTGATGAGGAGTGGCATTAAGTTCCTAGGACAGGTTTCTATTCCTGGCAACATCCATATCGTATTTAAAATTGGCTTCAGGACTCCAGTCATGGAGTAGCCAGTACAGAATGTTACATTACCCTAGTCCTGTTTCTTTCAAAAAGTAGAGGGCAACCAAACATAGTTAAGCAGCAGTGGAAAACCTACTGTCGTTGAACATGAACAAAACCCCACTCACCCTCTGCCCTCATGCTGCTCTCCTGTGAGCACAAGGGTTTTCTGTCCACAACCCAGAGATACACAAACGACACCCTCTCGAGACCGACTGTGTCCTGTCCTCCCTCGTTCCTCCAGAGCAGGCAGTCACACCCCGGCTGAAACAATCAGCTGTGGTGTTCTGGAACCAGCTGCAGTGTTACGGAGCCTTTTGGGTTCCTGCTGACCCTTCCCAGGCATTAAAGGCATGGGTTGATATCTGCAAGGAAAAAGTGTGTTTTCTGACTTCTTCCCTGCTTGGGACGAAGAGTTGTTGACTATCTGAAATTTGGCAAGATCTGTTATTTTTTTGCAAACACTCCTAAAGCTGGGATATATGGGTCATAACTGCCCCACACAGCGATACAGGCTGGGGGCAGAGCGACTGGAGAGCTGCCTGGTGGAAAAGGCCCTGGGGGTGCTGGTTGATGGCCAGCTGAACACAAGCCAACAGTGTGCCCAGGTGGCCAAGGCAGCCAACAGCATCCTGGCTTCTATCAGACACAGTGTGGCCAGCAGGACTAGGGCAGTGACCGTCCCCCTGTACTCAGCACTGGTGAGGCTGCACCTGGAATCCTGTGTCCAGGTTTGGCCCCTCACTACAAGAGGGATGTAGAGGTGCTGGAGCGTGTCCAGGGAAGGGCAACAAAGATGGTGAAAGGTCTAGTGAACAAGTCCTGTGAGGAGCGGCTGAGGGAACTGGGGTTGTTTAGTCTGGAAAAGAGGAGGCCCCCGGGGGACCTTATTGCTCTCTGCAGCTCCCTGAAAGGAGGTTGCAGCAAGGTGGGTGTTGGTCTCTTCTCCCAAGCAATAGGACGAGAGGAAACAATCTCAAGTTGCACCAGGAGAGGTTTAGATTTGATATGAGGAAAAACTTCTTCACTGAAAGGGTGGTCAAGCATTGGAACAAGCTGCGCAGGGATGTGGTGGAATCACCAACCCTGGAAGTGTTTAAAAAATGCATAGATGTGGGGCTTGGTGACATGGTTTAGCGGTGGACTTGGCAGTCCTAGGTTAATGGCTGGACTTTCATGATCATAAAGGTCTTTCCCATCCTAAATGATTCTATAAACGATTGCTGCATGAGTGTTCATGAATCAACAGTATTTACCCCATTTCTGCAGCATCATTGGGACTAAATGATTGAGCAATACTTCTGGACATGAAATACAAGGCTCTGATCAGTACAAGAAATACAAAGGAGACAGAGCAGCTCCTGTAACAGACATGAGGGGTTCAGCTCTGTGAAGCCAGCATTCACACACCATCCTGCAACAGCAGCAGACCATTAGGGCTACCTGTACCATGGTGCGACAGCCCCTGTCCCAGGCCACAGGCTCAGTCGCTAGGATCCCACTGTGCCATGGAAAGCCTCCCCTTAATCACAGGTGCAGTCCTCTGAGCAATTAGTCCAAAATTATTTCCATCATCATAATTTTCAAACGCATGTAGCTGTTCAAAACAGCTTTTCATTTTAACACCACTTGAATTGGTGTATTAATTCATACCGTGGAAGGCATATTTATACTGCAGAAAGCATTCAGCATCTCTATACATATGTTACTAAATGAGGGTAACAACTATGCATAAGAACTTCTGGCATAGATAATAAGAAGCTGAGCAAAAACAAGTCCAAATGCAATAACACAGTCACTTAGTAGAGGTAAGGAAGAAGCATATTTCGGGGCGCTGAACACCACTGACCCAGGACAGCTCCTGCAGCATATCCAGAGGTTACAAAGAACAGGAACAGGAAAGCGTAAGACACAAATTAGCTCCAGAATCCTTTAGCTGAACCTCTCCCACAACACTAGCCTTCCTACCTTCTCTGAATCACTCTCCATGGCCCCCAAAACACCAGCTGGCAGTGCCTGGGTAGGCACACGCGTTTCGGTGCCACAGAGGGCACGATGCCTCAACCCCTGCCCAGTTGCTCTGCCAGACCCACTGCATGCCTGCAGCACAAGCAGGGTTTGTACTGGGCTGCCTGTGGCTTGGGCACAGGATATTTGCACCTCGGGAAGAAAGACAAACTCCTGTGGCGACACACACCTGCCTCAGATCAGCATGACCCCTCTCTCCCTCTCGTATCCAGGAAGGGAGGATGGGAACTCAGAGGACTGTAACCCATTGCCTGTTCCCAAACTCCTTGAGGAGAAGGGGCAGCTGGCAGGGTGCTGGGGCACACACACTGTCCCTCTAGCTTGCCCATGGGCCGCAGGCAGAATACCCCATCACGAATTAACGGGACCCCAAGCAACAGCAAGAGATAGGTTTTGCTTATGAAACCTGCTCAGCTCCTGAGCTCTGCCCGGTTTGGACTGGGCTGGGCTGGGCTGAAGAGATACAGAGGCAGCCTTGTATCAGCTGTGGTCTCTTGGAGCTGTCTTGCTGAAGAAGCACATAAATTAATTAGCTGACTGCTCTGCATTATAGCTCTTGAAGCCACTGGAATGGTAGCAGCGCCACTGAGGGGCAGGGATGTGCCTGGGTCTCCACGGCAGACCCTGGCACAGGGAAAGGCACAGGTCATCTTCCACATGATCCACCCAGCACCTGCAGGGCCCAATTTCTCTGAGCACTTCTTCCTTAAGTACAGTTACTTCAGCAATCTTTCCAGTGCCTGTAGTAACTCTCGATAGAGTATTGTGAGAGTAACTTATTTAATATTTGTAATGGACTGCTGAGATCTTTTACAGTTACTTTGCAAGTGCAGTGCCTTTTTGTTAGGATTGTCCAATTATTTTGCCATGTTTCCCTAACATACTATTTTCTCTTTGCCAAGTCATGCTGCTTTTTTTCTGTTTTAAAAAACCTTCTGAAAACATTTCTCACAACCATGCCCATTTTACATATTCTTTTAAACCCTACACTTAGCGAACACAGGCTTTCAAATGGTTTCAATAGGTCTTGGATTCCCGTATTCATGTACTACTTGACTAGTTTCCAGAACCCAGTTCTTACAAAAATAAAAGTACAAAAATGATCCAGGAAATTCACATCACTCACCATCAGGGAGATCATTTTCCAATTATTGAAATACTTCAAACTTTTCATAATCCTTTCCATTTGGTTCTGGGTTTGAACACGAAAAAAAAAAGATTTAAAAAACCCGCACTGGACTGTGTCACATTTTATACAGATGCATGAGTGTGGAAGCAATTTTGGTTCTGGGAGTTGTATCTGAGATAATTTAATAACTTTCCATCTTCCCTGGATACTGTCAAGAGAGCTCTGAGAAGGAGCAGAGCTGGGAACTCTGACCCAGCTGCCTCAGGCTGGAATGGAGGGTCAGTTGTTGGCACAGACCAGAGGCAAAGCACTGACCGGTGTCTTTCCAAAGCTGAATATTCTTGCTCTACTCCAGGAGGAGCTATTTTGAAGTATGTCACTAGTAACTGATGCTTTACCAGCCAAGGGACTGAAAGCCTCCAGGGTAGCCACACCCACACAGAGCTGACTTAAACTGCCTGAGTAGGTGCAGAAGCCCTCAAGCTTTCAAATAAAAGGTGTAATTATTTCCAGCATAATCTTTTAGAGGCTCAAAACATTAATCCTGTCACCTTGGCCATCTTCCAACACAGCCTCTTCCTGTGCTATGTTCAGTGACTGTTTATGACAGTCAGCGATTGTTTGCCCTAATTAATGAGCTAGAGAATAAATAGGGTTTTTTTGGAATAAACACAGCCATATCCTAGTCACAAGCATCCCCTTCAGCTAACGAATGCTAAAATCATGAGCACATACAGCACTCATGCCTATCATCGCCATTTCCTTTCCCTTACAAAACAATCCATAGGAAACCTATAGCTAATGCAAGACATTCTGCCACATGATCGCACCTGACAATTCTCTATCTATTTGATACAAAACACTGAAAAGCAGATGCACGTTCTGTACAGGTTAACTCTCAAAAAAGCCTAATTTTTTTCAACCATTTGTTTAAAGATTAATTTCAGGCTCTAGTGAGAGCCAGTGCATATGTGCTATCTTTTTGCTTTCTAAGACTGCTGTGGAAAATATATAATTCCCAGGTCTAAGAAGCCATTTCCTAAAAAAGGAACTGAAATTTTAAAATAGTTCTGTATATGAATGGAATCATCACGTGCAAGTAAGGCAGACTTTGGTCCTGGGGCTATCTCCCCTTTTAGTATCAGGAATGACAGGAGATCCGACCACAGCATTTTTATGTTTTATATTTCGATCTTCAAGTAATTTGGAAGTAAAAAGTATAGGCGAGGACTCGTAATTACCAATCTCTCCCCACTCCATACACTCCACATGCACACTTCTGCATTTGCAGGTCACTCTGGGAGACAGGCTGGTCTACCATGATTCAATGAGATCAAGTAAAACGCAGGTTTCAGTACTGCTCTAGAATTCCTTTTACCAGCGAGCCAGAGCGGTATTAGATGTCTGTCTGGTTTCGATTTTTATCTTCGCTGCCCACATTGTTGAGGTATCCAACAATCTTTAG
Source organism: Ibycter americanus (assembly GCA_035590275.1). Lineage (NCBI taxonomy): Eukaryota > Metazoa > Chordata > Aves > Falconiformes > Falconidae > Ibycter > Ibycter americanus. The sequence goes on along the minus strand of JAVJGI010000063.1, from coordinate 40,732,535 downwards.
AGCATTTATTCACTCAGTGTCCCTGGGGAGTAAGGCTGTTTCTATCCCCTTTACAGGTAACACCTCAGGTTCAAAGGCACTTAGTTTCTTGCCTCTAGGCAATAAGGAAATACTTGAAAGGACAAGAAAAAATTGATAATTCAGTTAATAAGCACTGCAGAGAGTGACTTTCAAACTTTTATAATATATACCCCTTCAAGTGTCTCTACAGAGATTTAGTGACTTTAAACTTAATGACAAGAGGCTTCTTCTTCCTAGTTGCCATTCACAGACTCTTTAGTCTGGAAAGTCACAGGTTAAACACTTCTGCTCTACAATTTCAAGATAGTTTCTTCAGGTCCAGGGAATCTGCTCCGGAAATTGTCCCGGAAAGGTACCTGCAGGCTTACCAGCAACCTACATCTGGTGAACTTGTGCCCAGCTGTTGAAGTAAGCTGGGTTTCAGCTTTCCTCAGCTCCCTAAGAGTTTTACCATCAGCCAACCAACGAAAAAGCACTGCAAGCCAACAGCATTAGTCTCACGGTCTCTGGAGGCTAAAATTTATGTATTTAATTATCTCCCACTTGTCCTCTACAGGCTGTATGATCCCTCAATACTGGGTGCCAGTCACAGCACTGATATATTGACTAATAAACCTCTGTGGTATCTGCCTCTTGGCTAGAGATCAGTGAACAATTCAGAGTGAATAATGCATCTGATAAATTGTTCCTCTTTTGCGGGTCATATATTTTGTACAGATAATCTCATTTTCTCAAAGGTGTGGTTATTCCCAACTATCTGCCAAATATATTCAGCAAATTAGTTTTGCTTTGTAGATTATTCCCAAGTAATACTTTCTTGTGATTCTTAACACCCCAGCTGCGCTGCTTAATTTTGGTTTGGCACCACAACCCTAGTAAGAAATTGTCCATGTTCCCCGGCTGGCTGGCAGCAGCTCTCCCTGTTTGTGTGCCGTCTGTCACACGGCAGCTCCCAAGGGCCACTTTCGTTACCAGGACCCCAACGTGTTAAGCCGTGCACACAGAGTGCTTTCACAGCACCCTGCGGGTCGGAAGTGCCCTACAGTTAAAAGGATAATACCTCTGTCCCAAAGAGATTACAGGTGACACATCGGAAGAGGCTCAGCAATGAAAGCAAGGCATCAGCATGTACTCAGGGACACGGAGCGGTGGATGGAAGAAAAGGCTGTTAAGAGACCGCAGAGACTGCGTTTCCAGTGCTCTCTGCAAGCTGTGGTGGTTCCACCACCCAACATCCTCCGCCCACCCCCTGAAGCCAGAGATACTCAGAAAGAGATCCTCAAGCCCTTCTAGAGCACATGGCCTCAACATGGGCTCTGCAAACATGCTGGGACGCAGAAGTGTGTCTCACAGCAGCAGAGAGGACGCATTGCACTGAACCTCAGGCTGCCTTTGGGACACCTTAAGCTAAAAGCCCTGCAATTCCCTGGGGAATCAGTGTGAGAGAGGGGCACTTCCAAGCAAGGATCCATGCCAGCGGTGGGACAACTTGCCTTCTGCAGGAATCCCACGTCCTGAAGAGTCCTACAATCATAATGTGGGTGCTCAGGGCTATGGGATGTCAATCTGTCTCCAAGTCTGTACCCTTTCCTCTTCCACACAACTCTTTCCACATTTGGATGTAGGGTTTTTCTGCACATACAATTTTTCCCCCCCTTACAAAACCAGTGTGAAAATCTTATTTGACCATCAGTTAAATGCTCTATCTCTGAGTAAGCAATTGTGTGCAACCCGGGAGCACTAAGCACAGAGCTTTTAAACTAATGAACTTTTAAAGTCAAGTATTTACCAGAAATAAAGTTGCTTGCAAGTACTTAACAAGTATGCTCCTTGCACAGTATCTTTTGTCCCACTTAGAATAGCTGAAGGACTAATTCCCCAAAACATGAGTTCTCAGATACATCTTTCAAAACATTACCACTAGGATGGTGCTAATGAGATGTTTACATGGCGAAAGCGAAATTCATTTGAATTTAAAAAAAGTTAGCACGTAGGACAATATTAATTTTAAATACTAAAGTTGTTGATTGAAATAAGATTTTTTTCTATGGGATCAAAGCACATGATTATGGAAAAATTAGCAGATTTTAATCTGTATGGAACAGGAAGATCTGTTTATCTAAAGAGAAAAATGACTGCTGCAAAAACTAAACACTTGAAATGCTGTCAAAAACATACAGCAGGGTAAGTACAGCTAAACCTAAACAGCCAGCAATCTGGAAATCATTTAAAGTAATATTTGCATTAATGATAATGCCAGGCTTCATATTATATATATTGTGTATACATATAATGCAAAATGGCACTGGTTTGTGTTCAGACAAACCCATGGGCGAACAAGGCCTGCCTGTGTCCCAAACAAAATACACAATTGGAACTGCCAGCAGCCTCATCCCCAAGCTCAGAAACAAAGTAGGCCACGGCAAAATGGTGGATTTAAATTAATTTTAAGTGAGTGAGAACATTTCTGGGATTGAATAAAACAGGCTGCTTTCTTATGACTCATTTTTGCCTGAGCTATTGCAGTCTCCGTGTCTTCGTCACCCTCCCACTGTGCGTGCTGGCCAGGCACTGTGGGTTAAAGAGCAAGGCCACATCTCTGCTTTCAGCTGGCGCTGGAGTGCAAGCACGCTTTCGGTTCTGTTAAGAGACCAGCATCACCACAGCTCCAGCACTCTGACAGCCCAGGATTTCACAACAGGGATGAAGAACGCCTCCAAGATGAAGCAGCACTGCCTCTCCAGTAGTCTTTTTAGCCTGAGGACTGAAGCGTCCTATAGTTTATAAACCTAAAAGGGGTTTGAATCTCCTCCTACTGAGATTAATCAAAACTGAAACGGAGTGAAGCGGCAGCAGGACCCAGCAGTAAGCCACGTTTGTCAGCAGTCCACCACCAGCGAGGAGGACCACAGAGTTATTTAAAGCTGTGATCACAGATAATTACTACACTGAGCAGCAAGACTAAAGCCAATGCTTATTCTTCTCACTCTTACATCATCCACTTTTAATTACCTTTTAGAAATGGAACATTATACAAAACCAAAGCTTTTTTTTTTTTTCTTCCCTGCAAACACCTGAAAAGATCAAGCAGCTGAGCTGTATTTAGACCCCAATGGGACCTCAGGGCCCACTCCTCAGCAACTTTGAAAATCCCACCCTAAATATTACGGGACATATCTCTGAGGCTACCGGCTCCCAGAGAGCTAACACAAAGATACATTTAGAGCAACAGGGGTTTATATCAGCTAAGGATTTCTACACACACGCTGGCATATTTGACAAACATCACCTGACAGACGTGTCACAGCACTAACAATTCTCAAACACTTGAAAGAAGGAAAAGGTGTAAAGATATAAATTCCTATAACCCAAGTAATATATAATTCTTCTACAAGGAGTAATATACATCATGGCACGAACCTAACTTTGTTCTAAAAGAAATAATCATCTTTCCTCAGTAGTCTCCAAAGCCATCTTTTAAAGATACAACAAACACTTGTATTTTAAAGGCACTTTATGCCCCTGGAATTTTCCCCCACTATTTTCCCTTTGATTTCATAGATCAGGGCTCAGCGGGTACCTTGCTTAAGGTTGATTCAGAGAACAGGAGAAGTAGGTTATCACCTTCCCCGAGGAATACGCATCCAGCTCTGTGACAGGGGACCACTGCTAAACCACAGCATGACAGAGCCTCCAATAACCACGCTTGGCCTCAATGAGCACAACACAAGCAACAGTGCTTGTGCAAACTATACTCCCTACTTAAAAAACTAATCCTGAATTTCTTTAAGCTCTTTTTAACTTATTGGGAACACCAAGCCATGTTTCAACAGTCATATATGGGAACTTAAACCCACACTAATTAACAAACTTCAGGGAAGGGATCTCAGCAGTCCCAATTTGGTGAACATTTTGGGGCTGTAAAAGCCGATATCATGTCTTGAGTGCCAGCAATGCTCCCAACAGACACCCTCTCTATTAACCTCACTAGCTGCCCCCTACCTCCAACCCTTGCAGCCAGCACCACAGTAGGCATATTTTTGCTGCTTTTTTCCTGCCTTACATGAAGGACTTCCCCATCCCAGCCTGTTGCTCACAAAACAGTTTATTGGGCCTTATTTCATTGCACAGGCTCTCGCCCCCAGATCGTCCCACCTTCTCTGCCAGCACCCTGCGGCACTGCCACCAAGCAGGTGGCAAGGTGCAGGCTTTATCTGGAGACAAGGATGCAAATGGACTAGTCCTTGTGCCGGGTGGTGCCAGAGCCCTCAGTCACTGCCCTCCCCCAGCAGGCCACTAATTTCTATCTCCTTTTCATTATAATTCAAATCCTTGACATTTCAAGGAACTTAATACCTTTGATGCTTTTATCTCTCTGGCAAATTTAATGGAAAGCGGAAAATGAGTTCAAAAGTCATTAGGAGCCAAAAGATACAGACATGCTGCATGGTCACAGCCATCTCACTTCATTATTAAATAAAAGGAACAAACCTTGCAAAAACCTTACCAAAATCCTAGGAATTCTGGAAAAAAGGGCAGGTAAAAGTTTGTGGTGATTTCATCAAAGTTCCCCGATGGGTTTCCAGCACGGCAAGCACAATCCAGCCTGGCCTCTGCTGGCCGTTATGACGGCGGTTTGGCACGGCTGGCAGCACCAGCAAGTCTGGCGCGAAGAGAAACTGGCAGCTTCCTCCGTGCTCATGTCGGAGGTAGCGCAGGATTTCCTTTCTGCCTCCTAACACGTGGTGGGAGGGAAAGAGGGGATGACAATCTAAAGACATATCTGCCCAGGGAAAAAAAACCCAACAAACGAAACCAAAAGAAAGAAATACAGCACAGCATGCTGCCACTGTTTGAAAGGTAGGTAAGATTTAAATAGCAATAATCCCCAGAAACTATCTAGTCCAGGTCATTAGCTAACAAGCTGGTTAATTCCTGTAAGGATTAATGCTTGAAATTATTAGGGCTGACAGATGTTTGCTGAACAGGAATTAGTCCAGAATATGCATCATGAAAACCAGCAAGAGGTAGAAGTGCAGACAGGTACACGTCAGTGCTGAGATTTTCAGAAATCATTAACTCAACCTCTAACGTAATTACAATTTACCTTCCTCCCCACTTTATCTTCCACTTCTTTTTTACTCTCAGCTCTCTAGCAGGAGATTCCCTTCACAGACTGACACACTAATCTAGATTCTGCTCTCAGTTACAACCATGCAATGTGAAAAAGATGTTAGCCGCTGTTTTCAGGCAACACCAGTGCTGCACAATTTGGCTGAATGAAATACACTTTGTAGATGTTAGCTGTCTCTTGTGATGGAGCACTTGATGAATTTTTCACTCCCGATTCCCTAAAACTATTGGAAAATATAAAGTAGCATTCTCCCTTAATTACGATCCCACTGGGTACACCTGCTGCTAGACATTTAGTGAAACCCACTGGTTTGCTCTAGCCACCCACTGTCATTTGCATTGTCCTAATGGTGTAAATTTAGAAAGCAAGTTTGTATCATCAACAATCTCTCTGGTTTTACTATGTTGCTATGTATCATACTTTGTACTACACTGAGCAGCATTTCTAGCACCACAATAGAAGGAGGGAAGGCAGAGAAATCAGTGAAAGCAAAACATGGGGAAAAAAGTTGGTTCAAATTCTACTTCCAAATTAGAAGTTACAGATACAAACAGGGATAAAACTCTGAACCTCTTCACCCATTTCAGAATCAGGCAGCACAAGTGAACAGCATGGGGAAAAACTGAAGAGCGGAACATAGATGGGATGAAAATCTAGGTGGTAGACCAGCAGTGGAATAAAAACTGTTGATCAAGCTAACCCTGTGAAGTTACTAATACAAAGGATTAACCGAAGACCAGTAGCCTTGGCTAGGCTGTGACCCCCATGTGCAATGGTGACCCCAATGCAGCCAAACACAGAATTTTGCCACCAATGGTAGAAAAAAACCAAGGGACAGGAGAGGAGGAACACCTTGGGAATTAGCAATGCTGTCAGTACCTCTAGAGAAGGAACTGATATACCAGTTATTTTCCAACTGTCTTGTGAGCACTTTGCTAACATGAATAATCCTTAGAAATTATAAGAACATCTCAAAACACATCAGCCTGCAGTCTAAAATATACAGTGCCTGGGGGAATGCAAACTGGAGAGCTGTCCATTTATCTGAAAGTCAAATCAGGGTGTTTTAAGATTGTGCTGCTATTTGAACAGTAGAGTTTAAAATGCCTATAAATGAACCCCTTCACATGCTTTTCCCCTGTTCACTCACTCCTGTGGTAAATTTCATAGTCACTGTAAATTTGTCATAGTCCTGTTTAAAAAAAAAAAAAAAAAAAACAGAAGAAGAACTGAAACTACAATTACTGAGTGGGGACGGAGAGCTTATATGGCTAACATCAGTACGTACCAGCTTCTAAAAAAGTGGTCTCTTTGGATGACTAACCTAGAAAGCAAAGGAGTCCAGCAGCTACTGTGGTGAGTACAGACAGCCACAGCCTACAGGCAGCAATAAAAGTATCAAACTAGTGATCAGAAATACAGCATTCCCCCTAAAACTTTCACTAAGTTAGTATTACAACATATTTTAAATATATAAATCCTAGATTACCACTTGAGTATAACTCCCTTTAGACCAAATCTGATTCTACATTTTTTCCACATTTTCAAAGGAAACTGCAGTTTCAGCAAAATATTCCAAATGTTCCCATGACATCTGACCTGCCATTCCCCTCTTTCCCATACAAAGAACACAATTTTCGGTTTCGGTGAGGGATGGGACAGTGTTTTCCCACTCTTCAGGCCAAGTATCATTTCTGTTGTGGCAGAGGAAAGCATTTGAATGGCCCCTTCTTTTAGCCTGACATCTCTATGTTTGAATATGGATTCAATTACACCTCTTAAGAAAACCAGCCGGATGATCTTAGATTACCTGACAGTCTGTAGGCGTTGCAAAGGAAACATATTTCTGCAAACCCAGTGCAGCCCATGGAGATACATGACTACACTGCCCCACCGATTAACCTACCGTACTTAAGTGATACTCTGGACAGACTGCCCTCTAATCGTCTGCATCTTTGAACAGACAGTGATGTACCAGGTCACTAACTGTTTAGGAGACAGAAGTTGTCACCCCAGTAGAGTTACATGGGCTATAAATTATAAAGCGTTATCTGAGCTCTGACAAAGAGCTATGAAAGCCCTCAGATAGGAAACAGAGGAGCAGTATTAAAAATTTTCTTCCAAGAAGGCCATTACAACTGTGTTATATATTCTTACTATTCTGTAGAGGCTCAGGTCCTACCACCACGCTGCAGGCAGCACACGTAGAGCAGTAGTGGCATGCCCAATTTGCTGAGATTACTGCTGAGGCAGAAGAAGCAGAATATGGATACAGACAGAGGGGACACACACAGGAGCAACGAGGCGGTATTAGTCAGCATGAAAAGCCACAGGCAGAGCAGCAGCTGCCAAACCATGGTCAAATTTCCATAGACATTGCAGCAAAAGAGTTTTAAGGAGGAATCGGGGAGGTGGTCATGACGTGGATTTGGGAAGGATTACATGTGAGGACAAGACTGGGAGAAAAAGCATGGAAGTGCTAAAGTGAAAGTCTACCAAGCATTAGTGGAAGCTGGTATCATAGGCTGCCAGAGGTGGAAGCTGCTCTCTTGGTAACAGATGAAATACAGCTTGGGGATGCATGGGAATCAAAATATCCATCTTCTGGGGAAGATCATACTTCTAACTATATTTAATTTCAAATTAGAATAACATTGGTACAAAGGGACTGTCCATGTAGTTCCTGCTCCCCGAAGAATCTGGTTTGGACTTGCTGTGAAAGGACTTTCAACAAAGGAACACCCACATCAAGCATTCAGGTTGTTCTAAGTACTGGGCTTGGAGGTACTGGCAGGGGTGGCACAGACAGGCATCAAGTTCTTGGTCTCTCTTTCTGGTACAATTTCACTCTGTGTAAATAATGAATCATTATGCAGAACCTAATCATTAGGCACAGCCTAATGATTCAGGTGTCCCACCTGCAAGCTGAGCACCTGAAAGATCAGGCTGAGGTAGTCATTATGCTCTGTCCCACTCAACAAGAAAAAAAAAGTGTTTTGACTTTACCAGTTAGCATTCCAAAAAAATCCCCAAAAAACCACCCCACTACCCCACCCCCTCAAAACCAAACCCTGAAAAATGTCAGATCTAATTTGAGCAAGACTAAAAGAACTGGGATGTGGGTTAGCTGCTGCTATATTTGCTTAACTGAAAAAAACCCACCTATTTGCAAATCCCTGAAATAAGGTGTAACCTGCCAGTAGCAATAACCTAAAAGTACTTCATAAATACCAGAGTGATAGATGACACGGGAAGGGCGCACTATAGAAAACAATTACACGTGGAACACTGAAGCAGCCTGTTAACACCCAGGTAAATTCCTCAACACTGACTAACTACAACTAATCAACACTAGCAGGGCTTTATTAAAAAAAAAAAAAAAAAAAAAAAGACTGTGACATTTAAACTATTAGGATTACATGTATTCATGTAATTACTTACAAAAATGTTTTTTATAAGCACTTTCAGCTCTTTCATCAGACAGCAAATGCTACTTCGCCCTACAGACCAGAATGACAGTACCAGCCCTCCTCCATGGTTACGTATGCTCACAATACACAACAGCTGGACAAGCAAACAGGGGAGAGGAGAAATAAAAGTAATGCTGAAGGCAAGAATATCCTTCAGGTTGCTGGTAGCCCCATCCCAAGCTATGTAACTGCCATCAGGTGGTTATGGTGTACAAGCATCATGACAAGAGATGCCTCTAAGGGAGTGTCTGAAGAAGGGGTACTTTGCAAATGGACAAAAGATGTTCCTACTCACCTTCCATGGCACTGGAGAAGGTACTTTGCATTGTAGGCGAAACAGGGATGTGCGCAGCAAGATCTAGGCTGATGCTCAGTGATGAAAGCTAGCCACACTTCAGGCAGCTGGAGGGGTGGCACAACTACTATTGCCCCACACAACCTAGAGTGCAGGCAGCTGCCAGGCAATGCCAGGGACACACTCCTGCTCCCTCACCTCCTGCCAGTAACTTCCTCTTACCACTTTACCATCACTCTCTTTCTTCCTTCTTCTTTGTCTCCCTAATTATTAATTTATTGATTCTACACTTACCCATGAGCTTCTCTCAGGGCAGGGAACAATCATTTTGGGGCTTCCCGTAACAGGGCCATTTTTCTGACAAGGACCTTTAGATGTGGACCAAGAGCTCAGTGCCAATGGCATTGCTCTCCAACTGAAGTGCTTCAGAGGAAAAGCAGTCATACCTGGGGTTGGATTTAAGAAAATCTGAGTAAAGAAACTAATTCTACACTGAAAGTGTCTTAAAAAAATTCAGTAGTAACTAGGGAACAAGGATGTGAGGGGAGGGGGAAACGTTCTATAAAACAGGAATTTACCTTGTAGGGGAAAAAAACCAAAACAGAGAAGTGTGAATTTTTTCCTTTCTTTCAGATTGAAGAAATTTTCTGTAGATTGGTATTTCACACGAGCAACATGCACCCACTGACAGAACAACTAATGGCAGGTCTATAATCTGAGAATACACGGGAAAATCCCTGGCTCCAGTGAAGCCATGGGCAATATCGTCACAGAGCCAAGATTTCTACCCTCACTTCTGTGGACTTAAAAGACAAGGTAACAAGAGAATTTTTCCTTGGGTGCTCTCTTAATCTGGAGATCTAAATTAACCTGAGCGCTTCTCTGGTGTTTCCTGAGCTAGCGTTATTAGCTGTGTGCTTCACACCAAGCCTGTGCTTAACCCGCTGCAGCTATAGACCAATTCTGCTGACTTACATAAGAAACATCACCTACAATTGTCAGCCACTGTCACCTGCCATTCATACAGCCACTACCACATTCCCACGGAGACTCAGGACTGCTCATGCAGAGACTTCTCCATTAAGAAAAAATCAGTCATCTAAGTTAAAGGAAACGCACTGCCTGGGGAAGAACTGACAGCTCCAAAAACTGGTTTCTTTTACTCACAGAATCTTTAAGGCAGGGGCATATATCCTCACATGACCCTGCCTTTCCTTCTAACTGACTTGAAAACACAGCGGGTACATCAGTGCCTGTACACTTCCCACCTTCAGCTTCCCTGAACTTCAGGCTGTACTGACAATGGGTTACAAAGCCTGGTTAAAGACCAGCGGTTACATCTCTTAAACTGCTCCTCAGTCAGAGGCACCGTGTTTTTCTGCTAGGATTGCCCCATTATAATGGCAGGAAAACAAAAGACAAGCCTGCAATGCTTTGATTCACATATCACTTCCATGTAAGGTTGAGAGAAAACACAGCCAAAAGTAATCCCTACACTTTTTTCACAGCTTACCTTTTTAATTACTGTTGTGTTGGTCCAGCTGAGTGAGTAGGTGAGTCAGTGTGCGAGAATCTCTTAGGGTAAATGTTCCAGTCTTGTTGGTTTTTAAATAAACCCAAGTATCCAGATCCACTATGGGTGGTTTACTCTGTCTCACCTGTGACACCCTCCAACTCGGTACCTACAATGCAGTTGCCACACACATCAAGCGTACCCTGTAAGATGGGATGTTAAGTGTCCCCACTTCACAGATGGAGACACTGATGCTCTCAGCAGCATCTATTTGTCAAACATAGCCTCTGACAGACAGTGCCAGACTCAACAACACATGAAGCACTCAACATCGCTGGTACCATTTTAAACCTCTGATTGTACGTGCTCCTTCAACATCATAGACCTATGGCAGGTAAAGCTGCACCAAGGAGGGTTTAGACTGGACATTAGGAAGTATTTATTTACTGAGGAGGTGGTCAAACACTGGTACAGGTTTCCTAGAGCAGTGGTTGATGCCCCAAACCTGTCAGTGTTTAAGAGGCATTTGGACAGTGCCCTTAATAACATGCTTTAACTTTGGGCCAGTTCTGAAGTGGTCAGGCAGTTGGACTAGATGATCTTTGTAGATCCCTTCCAACTGAAATAGTATATTCTATTATTATCATTATCAGCTGCAAGCGGAGCAGCATGTATCCTTATGTAAAGTGTTCCTACGATTCCCTGGTGACAGGCACTCTATCTACCAAATATAACAGTAAGTCCCCCAGCACAAGCTATCCCACACGGGCCTCTCATTCGCCTTGCGCTCCCAAGTATTACTGCCACATTTCTGAAAAGGCTTTCCTCATAGCACAACTGTAACAACAATTATTTCACCTTTTAATAACACTAAAGAAATACTAATCAAGAACAAAACAAGCAAGCCACAACTTGATATCTGCATTCCAAGCAATTACAATCTCATGATTTTCCTTGTTTCTGGCTATCTCCTTCCATTTCTTCCAGTATGTTATTTCATGCAGTTCAGCGAGATCCCAAGGCTGAGACCGCCACTTAATCCCCAGCCTATTACGTTCAAAGTAGAAATTCCCTTAAAGTCCTTTGATATGAAGGACTTCATATCAAGCCCATGTCTCCTGTTTAAGTGGAACAGAAAAAAGATGCTTGTACCAACAGAGACATGAAAAGGGAAACAAGTAAGTCCACATCATCTTTAAAATCAATGCATTTTTTCTTGGAATACAATTAAGCTGCATGCACAGACAGACAGAGACATCAAAGATCGTGTATTAACCAGACACGTGGCATCAATGAGAATTCCCTTCCCTGTCAGATCTGCCATCTTTAGCTCAACATTGAGGTGGGGCCACTTCAGATAGCTGAAGTGAAATACCCCAGGGCTCACAGCTCCGTGAGTCATTTTTTTATATACAGGCAATACCATCCTGTGATTCAATTTATTAGCAATACAGGAACATATCATGATAAACAACAGTTCACGCAGTCTACAAAGCAGTGAATCCAACAGCAACGTCTAACAGACAGCAAGTTTACTGCTTGCCATGCCTTCATCTAGTCACTAGTCAGGATGTGGCAGAGTCACCAATTCTCGTGGAAGGCAAAGACCAACTTGAAGCTCTAGCTCCGAAGAAGAGTAAGGAGAGATGCTTACGGAAGGATCTCCCCTTTCATTCAAAAAGACTCTATTTCTTTAAAACTCTGACTGTTATGCCCTAAACAGTCAAACACTAGAGAACAAACAAGAAAAGTAAACCTTCAAACAAAGGAACAAAATTGCATTTAAGTTGATGCTGACAATAGTGGAGCTGGTCATGGAAGAACTGTTACAAGAAAATTCTACCTTCCAAAATGCATATGCCAATATCAGCTACAGGCAACGGAATTACATTTCAGACCAAAACTTCAGCAAATTTCAAGGATGTGTAGTTTGGGGCCTAACACTAATCAGTATCAGGCAGAGTTTTGAATTTTAAACAGAGTTTTAAACACTTCTCCGTTTTTCTCCTATCATTTCAGAGTACTTTTATTTAATCAATATTAACTAAAGGCACAAATCCTGCCATTCACTTGTTTGCAGAGCAGACTCGAATGATCAAAAAAGACCCTGAACACCTGCTTTGCATTTTTCAATTTCACAGAATTGCAGTCAAGTGAAGCCTGAGAAAGCAGAGACATTACTGACCACCAGTAAGCACTACCTTAAGAGGTATCTTCCTTGAAGAATAAAAGTATTCCACTACTTACACCTCCAAAGCCAGCAGGGAGGTTTTTAGCCAGACTCAGAGAGGTATTTGGGAACCTGGTATTTATTCCTGTTGATCTCAGGTGCCTGAATACCTTTGTCTTCATGTAACTGTGCCAAGTAAAAAACTCCCTTGCCAGTTACACTCTCTGTTAACATCCCTGGAGCTCAAGAATTTTTTCCTGTTACCATGTGGCTTTTTCCTTTCACATGCCTGAATTGCCAGGGTTCACACTTACCCACAATCCTTAAGTGGACATGTACAACACACTTGTAAAGGGACCCTTTCTAAGGACATAATTGCACCTGTATATATGATAGAACAAGTTTGCCAGGACAAATCATAGCTGTGCCACGAAACCCCATCTACAGTTGACAAGGACTAACAGTTAAAAAAAAAACCCCAAACCCCCAAATCCAGTATCTTGTCATTGCTACAAATGATCTGGTATTTGTCCTATCAGCTGAATCGAGGAATACGTTATTCTGAGTCAGGATGAGGATCATGACTTTGGGTTGGTTTCAAGGGAATTATGCTTATATGATGACATTCAATAGGTCTTGAAACTGTTGACCACTTCTGTAAAAATAAAATAGCTCTAAAGACACTAGCTGAGATCATAGCCCTTCTGTACTTGATGTACTTGCGCAAATGTGTGCCTGGCAGAACAAAGACAGGAGCTGTGCCTTGGAGATGCGGAGGCATAAAAACAAAGCGCTTTGTGACCAGCACAACTCAGGAAATCAGATCTCCTACAGAACTGTGTTCCTTGGTTGATTAATATTTACACTGAACTGTACTAAAATTTTCTGTTTCCATGTTCAAAACGCAATGTATCAAATCAGAGTTATTTATCTTCTTTCAAGTTTTGAGGGAGATGCCAGTTCAGAGGCGTTTACCCAGAAAATCCTTCTCCAAATTCCTTTACACCAAATATCTTACTGTGAAATGGAGGCAGTCATAAATCTGTCACTCAGTCACTAAGCTAAAAACTGGAGAAAACTGGCAAGTGTCTGACTCTAGACTTGCTTTTCCGTGTTGGTCTGTTTTGACAAAATTTGCAAGAACTTAATTAATTGGGAGCTATTTTCTTTGTGTTACAGTAGGCTGAAATGGGGAAATGGCAATACAATATTATTTAAGGGACAAATATCAAGATGCATGTGCACACACGTATTAAGGGATAGCATAAACCTTGTTTCCAACAGATGCTATGCTAAAGAATGAAGGCTAGTTATCTTTTTGAAGCTGTGGTGCAGGTGCTAGGTATGGAGCACCCACTCAAGCGGTGGCACTGCTCTTCAAAGTCATGTGGATGCAGGTGCAGCCACATCCTGAGGCCAAGCATCCACAAGTGTATGCACCTGTTTTCAGGATGGTTTGGGAGCCACAGATAACTGGAGGGGCACAGGAAAATGGTTTACACAAGAGGAAAAGCTAGACACTGTTTTCAACGAGGTCAGTGCACAAAGGCTGCACAGAGGACATACGCACCACAAACAGACCTGGAAGCACAGTAAAAGTCTTGCCCAGGATGGGAGGGAAAGGAGAAGCAGTGAAATATGTGGCTGAAGGAGCAAACTGGAACTGTCAGAAGAAGCAATACAAGAGGCAAAGACCACAGTACCGTACCCCTAATGGCAGCTAATTCTGCTTGCCTTAGGAATTAGAGAGGACTCCGGATCTGATGATTCAATGTAGAACGTGAAAACCAGCACTGGCTGTAAGGGAAAGCTGTTTTTATAGACAGCCCATCAGCTTTGTCAGGCTCCACTTCCTGACAGTTAGTTTGTAGGGAACAATGTTCCTGTGACTCACCAAAAGATGTTTGCTTCTTGTTGAAATAAAAGTCGCCACAGGACTGACTGCAACAAGTTACATTTCCTTGAGATCCAACTGGCTCACACACTTGGCAGGCCCAGAGACTGTGCCAAGCCGATGTGCATTTCAACAACCCACAGATTTGAGACACTTTTAGAAAAAGATGGAAAACACTTGAAGGCAACCAATCAGCTTTTAAAGTTTTGTTGCATTTTTAAAATTCTTTCCCCAGAAAACAACCACTGCGTACAAAGATTTGCAAATGGCATGCAGCATGTAAGGGCTTAAAAGTGACATCCAAAAGTAGCAGCAAGGAGCTGATAAGAGTAGCATAGCGATATTATTTTTCCTTAATGATTTAAGATAGCCAGGCTTAGATTTGAGGCAAAGGAGAAGGCAGGCATCCTACTCTGGTGAACTTGCAAAAGAAAGCAGTGTCTTGCAACCATCATTTTCACAATTAATCATCATACACATCCATAATTCCTGCAGATTTCAGTCTGTTAACCTATCTGAGTAGACCTATTTCTAGGAATAAAATTTTCCCGGACAAAGACCTAAATTCACACAGGTCAAACCAATAAGGCTTTGGGAATAAAAGAGATGGCAGAAACCACTGTACGAGAAACCGAAGCCTTACTACACACCGGGGTGGGGGTGTTTACATACAGGAGTTGCACAAAATCTAAAACCGAGGGTAGGGGCTGTTATGGAAAAACTGGGAAACCTAACTGTTTAGGAAGAAAAAGGGAGACAAGCTCAGCGCTGCTTACGGGGAATCGGAGCCAAGCTAGAGTATATTTACAGTCTTTAAGGGGATAGAGGTGGGGTAGGAGAAGAGAAACGAGGAGTTTGCAAACTGCGGTAGAGTCCTGGCAGCGGGGACCTAGAGATGAAGAAATGTGCTAGTAACGCCGAGCAACCGGCTTCGGCAGGAGCCTGGCAGCGGGGCCGGAAAAGTTGCGGGACGCAGCCGAGCGCTCCCACCGGGCTGCTACTGGCTCGCAGATGCGCTTTTTATAAAGAAGTGAAATAAAAGCTCAGCTCGCGTTATTTAGGGAGGTGCGCTGCCATCGCTGCAGCTACGTTACGGTGTGTATTAGTACGTAGGGAGCTCTCATACCGCCCGGGGAGCCGCCGCCGCGGCGGCGATCAGCGCTGCCTCCGCTCCTGCTCCGCGGCTCCGGCCGTGCCCGCTGCAACCGTTACCCGG
>JAVJGI010000063.1:40703461-40716078 GCA_035590275.1 Ibycter americanus | reverse complement strand
CGGGAGCTGGGACCGGGCGGGGCGGGGCGGCACCGGGTGGGCACCGGCGCTCTGCCAGTGAAACGCGCTGGGCGAGCAGGAGCCGAGTGTGTCACAGCGCCGTGTGCCGAGGGCTCGGGGCGGCGAGACCCACCGAGCAGCAGGGGACGGGCGACGACCCGCGGGTGCCCGTACTCAAGCCGGTGGCCTCAGCGGCCCATGCCAACACCTGGGCACGTTCCTTCACGTCCCTCTGCACTGGCCAGAGCGCGGGGCGCAGCCTGCGCTTCAGCCCTTGTGCGCCAGTGAAGGGGCCCCAGCTCACAGCAGTTAGTAAGAACGGGAATTCATTTGGATGCATGGAGCGTTGTAACTGACATTTTTGGGGAAAAAATAAACGACAACCCACTAAGAACTTTGGAAACACAACCTGGTTCTACTGTAGCCTGATTCCGCCAATTCTTTACTCTGTAACCAATCCAAGCAAAAAGTCTACAGTGTATATACTCAGGTTATTGTAGAAAAATCAGTTCGAAGCAAAAGGAGCAGCAGCGGCGGTGTGTTGCCAGCCCCTGCATCGGTTCAGTAGCCCAGCAAGAGAAGCCAGAGTTGTCAACATCTTGTGCTCCATCTGTGGCATCAGAAAGTTATAATCACAGGGAAGCCATTGCGTTGAGCCATGGGGAGGGAAGGAGGAAAGAACGAACAGCTTCTTCGTAATTGAACAGTAATAAAATGTCAACAACCTGAATGAGCACGTGCAGAAGTCTGTATTTCAGAAGGCACAAAACTTCCTCTTTGGCATAGGTTATACTGCTGCCCTCTGCTGCTGGGAACTTGTGCCGTTCATCTGTCTAAGGAGCAGAAAAACGGGCTATTTGCGATAAAAGTCTCTGACCACACATAATAACGTCACCGCAGCCAAGAGCCTTGAGATACATAGTTCAGAAACGGAGCGAGGGTGAGCTGCCAATGCCTGCCAGAGGCAGGGGATGACAGCTCTCCAGCTGCTCATGGCAGCTGGGCTGGGCTGGGCTGCCTACACGCATGTCAGTAGCGTTCTCCGGCTGCATCAGCCCAGGGAGCCTTCCCAGGCTCATTCCTGCCCACAGCCACGTATTGGAGGTGATCTGCCATCCATGTACCAACACAGCCTTCACTGGAATAGCTCCATACTTAAATTGCTCCCAAACCATCAGGAATCGCCATCCCTCACCAGCAGTGGAAAAGGTAAATGGAAATTTTGTCAGAACTTAATTGTGAAGAGTGTACTTCTATAGTTCGTTCTGACCTTGAAGTTCCAAATGCTCACAGTGGGTCCTGCAGTGGCACAGTCTGGGGTGAGCGTGATCTTCTAAGTTGTCACTGAAAGGGAAACTGAACGCTTTAATCTCCCTCTGTTTGTGGACAAGCCTATCATCTAACTTGGAAAATCTCACTTATTTACTAGCAGGGTTTTGCCAGACTATTTACTTGGAGCAAAGTTTATATCATCAGTGTGTAAAACTGAATCTATGCCTATGCAACTGCTCTTGCCCCCGTAGTAATTCAGAGCTGATTATCTCTTAATGACCTTTGGAATAGTGTGAGGAACCAGATATAACCCAAAAGGGTTGGACTCCAAAGGAATGCATGTAGAATAGGTAGGTGATAGAGAATAGAAAAACTCATCTTTGAATTTCTGTTGGGAAAACTGGCTCAATCATCATAAGCAACCCCCACTGGCAGTGATTAATTCCTTGTGTTATGAAATCACCCCCTAGGAAACTGCTTTGTATACCTGGACCTTTCAAGGCCAAAATAAAAATAGTCCCTTGTATTCAGAAAGCTTGCTGGTGTTGGACAATGCATCCCTATCTAAAAATTGCTTGCACTAAGTTCCTCTTCTGCGTCTCCCTCTGTAGAGGCTTTCATGGCTCTGATTTTACTACCTCAAACAGCTTTGTACATGCTGAGTTAGAAAAACCAATATACACAGGCAAACAGCAGGCATTAAGTCAATGAGCATTCAGTGCATTACCCAAACAATATAAAGCTGCCCACACACCACACCTAAACAACAAAGAAGTTAGAATGACTGCAAGCAGTGTGGAAGGGTGGAGGAACTTCTGAAAAGGAAAGAACAGCAGCTCTAGCTCTTTCCTTGGAAGAAAGGAATGTATTTTTAGAAGCAGTGGGCTCAGCCTCTAAACCAAACCACGAGTATTTGTCAGCGAATACACAGCATTTTCAGACACTTCCTGTGATGAGCAGAATACCCCAGAGACTGGGTGGAAAGCACCACATACTGCAAAAGTAACAATGGTGTTGGCATGGTTTACTCCACAGGAGGACTTGCACGACATCTTCAGGGCAACAGAGCAGCATTTACAATGCTGCAGGGTAGCTGCTCTCTTATTAGTGTAACACACCCATTTATTCACGCTCCTAACTGATGACAAACAAGTACTACAAGATATTAAGATGTTTCCCTTTATGTTTGCTTGCGTACAGCAATGTAAAATTGTTATACAAATAATGAGTCAAATGGCAGTCTTGGGGTGGGAGGATCTGCATTTGTTGACAGAGTAACATTTGCGTGCGACATACCAGTGCCATATGTCTTTGGCATGACAGGTTTCAACACTGTGCTTCTCAGGGTTTGTTTGGTGGTGGTTTATAGCTACTAGAAGTTGCACATTGCTTGACAGAAAGCTTTTGTGGGTGGTGGTAGTGGCAGTTGCTACAGAAGATCTCCCTCCCCCATTGGTGAGGAATGAAGAGCCATAAACTCTTAACTGCTAATGGCACAACAGCGTATCTTCAGGAGCACTATGGCAAGGATCACACCAGTAAACCAGGCTAACTTCCTGTCCTGTATTCATGTGGAGATCATCCAGACTTAACCCGGCATTTCACATTCTCTGTGCTGCATATTTTGGAATTTAATTTTTGTCTAATTCAGCTCCGCGTCCTGGGCACGGACTGACTAACTCTGCAGGAAAGTGCGACTTTGTGCTACAGCATCAGTTCTCACACACCTGGATCAAATACTCTACCATAGTTAAGCACTTACTACTCACCAGAGTTCCAGCTCAAGGGCAGACTTGGATATTTCAAGTACACTTGAAATTTAAGCACAGATTCTACAAGACAGATTCCAAATTAATTGGTTTTTGGAGTTCTTGTGCAAGTATGCTTCCATGTAAACAGAAAAGTGATAGTTAGCGCCCCTTATTCATTAGGTTTTAAATTTGGAGTTTTAGCTCAAACTGGAAGTTAGCAACTATCACAGAAGACTGCAGTCAAATGCAGTTTGCATAATGTTAAATACAGGAAGTGTTAACAACATCCATTAAATCAACTGTTGTAAACCAAGCCCTTTACACCCATATACCCTTCTGAGAATAGGAGCCTTCAGCACACAGGGTATTTAAACCTGGACTTACTACTCCCAGTATCGCCCCCAGAACTGCAGTAAGTGTATACAATTAGGAACAAAGGCAATTTCCTTCAAGTGTTCTGTTAGGTGCAAGAATAAAGTGAATTAAAGAACATAGACTTGACATACATGGTAAGCTGGTATAGGAATAAAGACAAGTCCAAATGTGTCCCCACATTTTGAAATGAAAGATAATCTCTGTTTTGCATGTGTTTTATACACTATTTAAACATGGGGGGGTGGGGGGGAAATCAATACTCATCCACTTTTTTAAAATAAGTGTATGAAAATTAATTAGGTTTATTAATAATCCTACATATAAATAGCATTTTAAAACTCAAAACAGCAGTTGAGGAAGACTCAGATTTTATGCAGTTATCAATTTATGCTGTGAACTCTGCAGACCAAAAAAGGTTTACTGACTGTATTTGTAGGAGCACCCAGAGACCTCCCAGCTGCAGACAGGCAGTTTGCTAGGGAGTCTTGTGTGCCTAGAGAAAAAGGCTAGATGTTCTGGAGCAGCAACAATCTAGCCACACCAGAAAGCAGATGAGGGAAGGGTTACGCTGACTTCTGCTTTGAGAGTATGAAGGAAGCAGCAACAAAGTGGAAGGTTCTATGTTTAGGAGTATGTAGTGCTAGCTTTTCATAGAATCACAGAATCACTGAGGTTGGAAAAGACCTTCAAGATCAAGTCCAACCACTAACCCGGGACTGCCAAGTCCACCACTAAAGCATGCCTCTAAGCACCACATCTACATGTTTTTTTGAACACTTCCAGAGATGTTGATTGGATCTAGTCTTTTAAGGGATGGGAAAACACATGCTACACAAAACAGCTCTTGTATACCAGTGTTGAAAAAACCATAGAACTAAACTTTCCTTCTGCCTTCCATGGCAGGTGGACTTTCGATCATTTGCCACAATAGTCTAGCATGAAACTGCAACAGGGCAGATCAACTTCCTCCAATCGAGTGCGTCAAACTAAAGTTCAGTGACAGAAAAGAGCTGCTAAGATGTACCTTTGTCTCCCCATGCCTCCCAGGACTAGCAACAATTGAAAATTAGTATCTGAACAAGTCTCTGGACAAAAAGCAAAAGGGCTACTGATGGGGAAAGGAATCCAAGGATGATTCAGAGTGATGTGCGCCCTCCACTGTCACGAGAAAAGTGATTGTTCTAAAACTCAGAGCTTTTTCCCAGTCTTTTGTTCACAGGGTGCAAATGCTTTTGTTTTAAATGCAGTCAAGCTGATTATTAAACAGGCCTTCGTACAAGCCCAACAGCTGCTACAATTAAATGGCACACAACTTGCCAGTATAAGGTCTTTACCCTGCAAGTTGCTGGTGATGCCCATGGAGGCTGCAGAGCAATCTCAGCTGCCATGTACATCAGCAAGGGAGGAAAGCTACTATGAACTTCAGAGGAACAGCTTGGAGCACTGCAGCATTGAAACTTTGACGACTGAATTGCAAGACAATAACTTAAAGATAAACACTAAAATTACAGAGAGCTTCCATGCAATTACTTAATGCAAATTTAGGAAAGGTGCATGTGCTTGTATTTGTGGAAAAGCTGCCTATTCTGTTTAAGAACTGCTTGCCCTCCAGAAGTGCAAGTAGATGGTAGTAACCATCACCAAACAAACCTGTGTGTCTGTGTCCTGCTGTTACAGGCATATAAAAACCCTGTGTGTGCACAGTCAGAAGCAAGAAAATCACGGTACCCATATGGGGCATTTGGCAGTGCTCTCTCAATTAGTTCGCCTGTTCTTAGAACAGTCAGATTTTCAAAAGATACAGGTCTTCATAGCACAAAAAAAAGGAGAGGAAGAAAATACTTTACAATATCACCCCCACCCCCACCTCAACTTCCCTCATCTTTATACTGATATTTCTAGCTTTACAAGTTTTTGTTTCTAAGTGTAGCAATCTAAAAATTCAAGTATTCTGGCCTCCCCTTTAAGAATTTGTATTTTTACCTCCCTCAAGAGTTATGTTGACCGTTCTCGAGCTTTCAGTCCATACATTACAAATGCAAGTGTGTCAACACCCCCACTCCTTCTCCTCATTTTAAGTTTTTGTTAGTCTTTCAGTCTAATTTTATTCACACCACATAAAAACTCCTCTGAAAACCAAGTGATCCAAAATATTCCCACTGTACTCGTGGCCATTTTTTCAGAGCACTCAACATACAGGAGCTCACAATTTACCTGCAACATCAGTATCTGTTGTTGGCAGGCAGAGATTTAAAATATAGCAACTTCATAGCACCCATTGATTTCAGGAACCCAATTTAAGACACCTAACTTTTCACAATAGTTTTTGTAGTACTTCATATTTTCCGACTTCACATACTCTTTGCTTCATTGATTCTAATTACAATTGCAAAGGCTGAGAACTACTTTTCCAAGTTACCCTTCAAACACCAATCAGTGAGCACTGTCGAGGACTGTACTTGAAAAAATTTTCCAGATTTCCTTCCATAGCAGAGACTGAAATAACATCCATCCAAGGAGGACATATTAAAGACTTTGATACTGTCCTCCTGCAAGCAGCCTTCCTTTGTTTGAACCTCAGAGTACACCAAGAAAAATCAATGCCTATGCATTGAACATGTAGGTTTTCTGTGGAAAAAGATGGCATGTCATAAGGAAAACTTTGGTTTCACCTCCTATGCACATGATTTCAAAAGTTGTCCAGCCTAAATCTAGTATTTCTTGAGTGTTCTACTTTGCAACTATAAGAGCATTCCTTTAACAATCTGCATCCATGCTTGTTTCCTTAGAAGTCAATCAACAAAAACTTAACAATGCAGATCCACGTCGATCCTTGCACAAAACCACCTTGAATCAGAACGCGACTGGTAACTTGTGCAGGAAGTGACTGAAAGATCAGAAGCTGGTTGCTCACCACCATAGATAGGGTGGTCACTAAGATGACCAGTGGCACAAGAAAGTTGAGACATGCTGCCACTAGACTCTCACCCAAAAGCTTTGAGGTTTCATTTCCATGCTCTTGTGAAAGCATATTTTGCATGCACCAGTCAGTTGCAGCAGACCTTTTTTTTAACCCAAACTGTTCTATTTGTAATTTTATCCAGCGCTGCTTTAGCTGTTTCTGCTGTCTGTGCCATCAGACCTAGTTGCTACAGCCTCAGCCATGTTCCTAGTCACTCTGATTCCCCCTTCCCTCCATACTCCCCATTTCAAGTGTCCCTTGTTAGGTTACACATCTGGTCTGAGAATCTCCCTTCTCTGAAGGGACAGAGACAATCACTGCAATAGGCTTGGAAAGACGACACTGTCCCATCCACCTCTAGGAGCAACCAGTGAAGCTGTCTGCAACAGAAGTACCATTCCCCTCCAGAAGCTGTCTGAGTCCCAGCTTCCCACACCTTTGCACACCCTCTCCTTACTTTCACTACTGGAAACTGACTCCAACCCAGCCCACAAAAATTCAGAAATAAAAGGACAGTATCACACACAGTGGGGAAAAAACCCACAACATAATTTCGGCTCAATTTTGCCTGTACACAAACAGGAGTTTCAGAACCTCATACCAGAGCCAAACGTGGGCAGATTTCCATGCACATTGCTATCAAAGATCAGTTCTCAGTAAAGTTTCAAGCCCTCAAATTGCACACCACACCTGCCCTCTGAGAGGGATCACACATCACATCTGCCTCATTCAAATTCAAGTTCTCTTTAGTATAGCATAAACTACTGCACAAGTCCTGTGGGAAAACTTAATCAAAACAAACTCCAGCTGGCATAAAAACTTGAAAGCTTCAATCCATATGAAAAGATGTAAGCAAGTGAGATGAGGGTCATTTTATTCTGCACAAGACTTTATGCAATAGTGGACTAGGAACATCTTTTTACAACAAATATAATTGATTGCAATAACTAATTTTAGTTTAGCTACTCACTTAAGCTTTTTTCCATCCCTGCTTTAAAATATCACTTCTGCATTTCCACAAGCATGCGGTATATAGCTGATTAATGTAAAAATGTGAGGGTAATTGAGAGCTTGTTACATTTAAGAGAAAATTACATGGATAACACTAGCAACTGAAGACTAACGTTTTAACAAAAAGTTTCCAGGCTCCCCAGAATTACTTCAATACAGGTTTGTCAAACAAAGAGTAAGCAACAGCAATTCATGTGATTTAGGGTCACAGCATTGACTAGACTACAGTTCTTTTTCAAAGGAACTTTATGACAACTTCAAAATGTGTTAAAACGCATACACGCATTCCTAGAAAAAACTGAAAGACTAAAGGGTGCATGATGAAAAAAATGAAGTCTTTACTGAAGTATTGTAGTACAAGTTTAAACATACTAAAGTTTTTTTAAAAAACTTATAATTAAGATTCTCCATAACAATTCAATCTACTTTACAAATACAGCAAAGTGTGCAGAACTCTTGAACATTTACTTGGAGAAATATCTCATACAATTGAAACTCATGTGTGATGACACATCTTGGTACTATCTGTCTTCTGCCACAGAGGAGATCAAATGGCCAGTACTGTTCATTAAAGTTAAGGCAAGTCAATGCATTTCTCAAAACGACAGAAAGATACCTTACTGTAATTAAAAAATAAAAAAAAAAAAAAAAAAAAAGAAGAGACAGGGGTATTCAAAAGTGCTGAACAAGAACAGATGCAATCACTCCCGGCAACAAGTATTCACCTACTACTGCTTGCCATTTTAGCAACTGAGGGATGACCATCTGCCAGACCGAACCTGTCAGAGCCCCCTCGTGGACACAAAACCCAGGCTAATCGGAGCTTTTCTCGACTCACTGCAACTGCATGTTCTTTAAAATGGGCAAAACCAACAAAAGCACTCCTGTCATTGTAGCTAAACACCGAGTATGCCAGCAGAACTTCACAGGAGCACAAGAACCCTTCTTACAGGCAGAGTGCCCTGGGATTTTCCCTGCAGTTATGAAAGACCAGAAGACATTTCCAGCATTTTAAGTAAATCACAATACATACAAATTACCACACCAAATTAAATACCCTGTTGCTGCAGCACCGGTCAAAAGCGAATGCACAGGAAGCAAAGAACAGGACATGCATGTCATTATAACCCCAGTCCCTATCTTTCTATGGCTCAAGACTGGACCCAATAATGTTATCTTTTTATTTAGCAGATCAATTTTACTTTCTTGAGTTTGCCCAGTGTTTTTTCAGCCCCATGAAAAATTCTGGGATTCGTAACTCCTGGGTAAAAAGAGGCGAGAGGTATTCTCATTAGAGGTAACATTTTTCAGCTCTGCATATAAGTCAGATGTACATAAAATTATGCTTCCTCTGTAATACTGAAAGACTCAAGCACCACTACCACCTGCAAATAAGGAACAAGGGTCTCAGACTCTGGTCAGGCAGAATAGTTGCAAGATCCTTGCTTATCCCAAAGAATAATTCTATTCTTCTATTACAAAGGTCATACTACATGTCCTTGCTCCTGGACAGCGTCACAATTCACAAAGCAGAGTGTTACTACAGAGGCGTATTCTGAGATCAGTGTCACTAAGAAGCAAACTTGAAGTCCAAAGAGCGTCTCATTTAAAGATCCACATTCAAGCTTGAACATGATCTTCGAGACTGTTTGTTAGATGTGGGACTCCAGCATCTGTCCTTTGATTATTAATAAGGCCTCTCTGCCAAAGGCATCCTTACATGATCCAAGTCAAAAAACTACCTCAGATCATGCAGAACACCCATCAGTATCAATTAAACTGACTTAGGTCATTTCATACATATTCCTCACCTCTGTCATTTATGGACTGTTGTATTTTAAAGCCAACACAAACACCCTTTTCGCAATATGCTATAATTCCATAAATATTATCTAATTACCCATCTAGTTCAGAAACAAACTTGCTTATACGTCTCCAGGTTAGATCCAAAACAGGAAGTTAGACACAGCTGAGATTCCAAAATGTCAATTTCCAATGGGACCTGAGTTTCTACACCAGTAAAACTACTGTAACACTCCTACATTTCTGCTGCTTGTAGCACAACTTTTTCAAACTAGCACATCTTCAAAATAACCAGGAACTTTTAACAGATGTTTCTTCAGCATTCACAGTTTAGGCATCCCACACAAATTTTAACTGTGTAGTCCAGAACTGTAGGTACATTTTAAGCATTTTTAATGCTTTCAAAATTCAGGATATGATGGTGCTGCCAGATGTTGCCTTTATGATACACTGAAATTATTTACCTGGTATGCAGAACAGCTGGAGCTCAAGCCACCCCACCAAAAAGCTTCAAGAGGCAATAAAACCACCTAAGTAGAGCTCAGTTGTTAAGGCACAAGGGACTGCATTTCCAGGCACTATCACAAGACAGAACTCCACGCATATCTGACTTGGACACAAAGAAGTGTCCTGTGCTGATAAGCTGAAGCGAGACTTTTCTTCTGACCTTTCTCACCAGCTAATTTAGCTCCCCCCTTTTTAGAGACAAACAAAAAAAACCCCTTTCTCCTGACAGTATCATTCTTAGATGTCTACCTTCTTGTGCACTGTAGAAGAACCTCAAACCACCGATTTGTAACTAGTAATTCTATTCAGCAGCAAAATCCCTTGAAATAACCTAATTTGTGACTAACTGAGTATTAAGCCCTGCAGTTTGAATACTGGTGCCTTTATTACTGTTTTCAAAATGAGGTATTAGGTCTTCTAACAGGAACATCAGCAAAGTGTCAGGAGTCATATGGAAATCCCATTAATACTTCTTCCAAACAGATGATTTAAATCATTATCTGGAAAATACAAGAAGTTTCACTTAGACTGATAGAAGACTGAAGCAGATAAATAATTATCTCTTTGTTTCTAGAATGTATGTGGCCTAATTGTTCTAAGTCTTATCAGTAGGGAAAAGTGTTTATCCACTAATAGAGTGCTGCATATTACCTAATACAAAAGTATTTCATCATACTAAATATATTATTAAAAAGCATTTTGTTAAGCTTAATATTATCTGACAGGTCAATCTCACAAAACTACAGTGAGTAACTACAAATTCAGGTACTTTTATTTAACCCAGTACACAGACTTCAGAGCAGCTTTCTAACATTTGTAGCAGTTTTTCAGTGTTCAGCAGGTGTTACTTTATTTGCTAAACAATATAAAACTGCAAGATTGCTTTTACTGTTGGTAAATCAATAATGACATGGGATAAGTCATTATCTCCGTGGCAACAGAATCATAACTGTTAGAGGAATATTGCGCATGTTGCTGCTGGGACTCTTACAGGCATGCCTCGGCTTCCTCACGCAGGTGCTCTCTCTGCAAGCCTGGTATGCCCAGAGTACTAACAACCAAGGGCATCTCTTGGACTACAGAGGATTAAACTGCAATTGTGGTTATGTTATTCCAGAAAGAGCACATGCTCACAAGGGTTTATTACACTTCAGTTTGATGTCCTCACTTACAATTTCCAATGAACCATCTCCTTGTAGAAACAGCTAGAATGGAATTTGGGAAGGCAAATACTATGAAGTTCCGTTCATAGCCCAACTTTTTTTTTTTTTTTTTTTTGAAAGACGACATTCAGTTGCCTTTAAGAATAGAAAGATATCTTTCTTTTTATTCCATTTTCATTTAATTCCCCTCTAACTCCCCAGCATCTTAAGTTGGCAGAAGGCTATCTGCTAGATTAAATGAACAAACAAGACCACTGGGGCTTAACACTTGTTAAGCCTCTGTCTCTATATCGTGCCAGTTCAACAAATAGAAAAACCTATTTTTGCTTTGCAGAATCTACTGAAGTTTTATCTAGCATGAACTGGATACTATTTTTTTTTCCATATTGCATAACCTTGCACCACATTAATCGTAAGATATAAACCACAGAAAACAGTAACTTTTCTGTGTCTTGATCAGCATAACTGTGTCTGGCTTGTGAGGTTCTGTTGAAAACAAAACATACACAGAAAACGCATGATGTTCATAGCAATACAATATGTGAACCTTGCCTTTAGATTCATAGCAATAAGTATTTCTTCATAAATAAATAAATAAATATACTTTCAAATACTGCAGCAACACTCGTTTTATTCATAACATATTCACATAGGATGACAAACTACAAGTTTGCCACAATTCCCTTTGGAATGTGTTCTAATTATGTTTAAATAAAAGGCAACAGAAATGATGCCTGAAGGTAGTTTCACAGAAAATGAAAAACGAGGTGTCACTCAAGCATCAGCTGGATTCCACAAAAAAATCAAGAACTAGCAGTCTTCTGAATGCTGAAGGCAAGCTGGTCTTGTTTGCAGAGCTCTCACATGAGCTTTTGAAATGCAAGTAACACAAACGGCCGTGAATATACCAAAAGTCCAGATGCTAAAGCTGCAGTGTAAATTAATACTCAGAAATACTCTTCTATTTGTCATTTGTGAGAGACTGTGGTTTAGTGAAAAACTTTTCAACACTTTCTTCTACTTACAGGATGGACCTGGCTGCTCCAGGAGACCTCCATACTCTGCTCAAAGATCTTGGAAAGAATCCGGTGTCTGCCCAGGAGCTCCAAGGTGGCTGCACACACCGCCGTTTGCAGGACATGTTCCAAGTTCAGCATTTCTCTGGCTGATGCTGGACAGTTCTGCATATCTTCCAGCATCTTTTGCAGATGCAGCCACCCAACCCAACCTTGCTCCCACCCCTGCCAGCTGTTCCAGTGACAGATCAAGCTGTGCAAAGCTACCGGTTACTCGGGTCTTCTCTCCTAGCACTAGAGCAAAGCATGCAAAAACCTGCTAGTTTCTCAGCGATATAAACCGCCTACTTCACTCCATTAAAAAAGTCAACCAAAACCGAGCCAGTGAAGGCAAACAGGTCACTAGATACAGCCAAAGCTGCCAAGGAGACAGACTCATCCAGCACTGTCTGCTGCCCACGGTGACAAAAGGTGCCGACTCAACAGCGCTGCTCTTTTGAGAGCGCTTCCCCCGCTCAGCCCGCACCCCTGAGCACGCTGCACCACCGAGAAGGTTCGCCCAGCACAGGCGGCCGCCGCACCAGCGCAGCCCGCCCCTCTGCAGCGCCTTCTCCCCGGGGTTCATTTGGCCGTCAAACACCGGTTTGACGCCCGGCTCGCCCCCCAGCCCCCACCACAACGCCCACCCCGCGGCAGGCGGCGTCGGCACGCCCCCGGCTTCACCAGGCTCCCACCGCGCCGCTCCCACGGCTCCGCT
>JAVJGI010000063.1:40689125-40702506 GCA_035590275.1 Ibycter americanus | reverse complement strand
GATACACATGGTGGTCCTTCTCCACCCCGCCAGCGGCTGCGGGTCACCTGTGGGTGCCGCCCCCCGCTGCCGGGGCTTGCGCGTAGGCCGAGCCGGGCCCTGGCGTCTTGTGAAACGCCGCCGTTACGGGCCAGAGCCGGAATCCCGACGTGCCGGTTTCCCAGTGGGAAAGGCCTTCTGGAGGCTCCGGCGTGTGGGACCCTGCTGGGGGGCCGGCGTTGCCTTAACGCCTGCGACGCCGTCGGGGGCTGGCGGAGCGCCCTGCGGCAGCCCCTGCCTGCTTTTCGCGGGTGTCGCCGCCTTTCGCTCCCTTTCTTGGGCTTTCGGTTGGGTTGGGTTGGGTGGTTTGATGAGTAGGCCTGCATCCCGAGGTTTGGGAGTTTGAAGTGTATCACAGAGGTGTGCTGTTGAGGTTGCTCCGCCTGGACGTCCCCGTTGGGTTTCCCCTAACCCTTACTATGTCCAGGAGCGTCTTAGTTATCAGCCGAATGCCTTTCCACTTACAGGGTGACTCCTGGAGATCAGGCTTTTTGTGCCGCGCTGCCTTGCCTAGTTAATAAATACAAGGCGGCCTTAAAAGACCCCTGAAATACATTGTTAGCAGATTATTTCTTCCCCGTGAACAGCATGGTGAAATTCCGTGAATGGCTTGGACTTGTACCACTTGATTCCTTGCTGGCACTGCCTGCTGGGGTTCTTTTGATTACAAAATTATGCTAATCATTTGCACAGAAATATTTAGTAATAGTTTCACCATTGCTGCCTAACTGGCAGGAGCTATTCTATATAAGCTTTTTTGCCAGTTGTAGAAAGCTAGTACTCTGTTTTCATAATGCTTTTCTGCCGCCTTTGCCTATTCAATGTGCATAGCTGACTGTTGAGGTTTTATGTGGCTATTTGAGAAAGTTTTAAAACAACAAAAAAATAATAGTACATAGCAATTTGTCATGCAAGTGCTTGACATTAACAGTTCTTGTCCACAATACACTAAAATGTGCTTTAAAGCCACATGCTGGCATGTGCCAGGTGACTGCCTCCTTCTGTGGTTTTGGTATCATTGGACTTAGGTCAGTTTTTCTTTAGCTTTTAGCTGAAAGGCTCATTTTTCTATTCCTTGGTTGCTTTTCAGTTCACAGGTGTAATAGCTGGTATGATATAAAAGCTTAAATACTGGAATTCGTGTGTGATGACATTTTTTGTTAAAGAATGTCAGTTTTCAAGTAAATCTTCTACAGTCTTTAGTAAATGAGCACATCATGGTAGTTTTCTAAACTGTATTTACATATCTGAATTTATTAGAACAAACTCATAAACTAAACAGGAGGAAAGAAAACCTTGAAATCAAGCCATCAGCATTTCACTTTTGGTTGAGAGGGCTTTTGTGAGTCCTTCAGCAGGCAACATATTTTTAAGTTATAATCTCTGGGGACTTGACTGTGTGAATATATAGTATCTTATTCCTATGTAACAGGAACATCTCCCTTCTGAGCACATTAAATTTTTCCTCCATATGAACTCTGGGCGCCGCTGCCGCGCGGGGCCGGGCCAATCTGTGATCTGAGAGGTTATTTCCCTCCTGGCTACTTGAGCTTTAAATTGAAATTAGTGGTTTGATCCGGACTGTTTGGCTAAGCCACACTGAATGCAGTAACAGAGCGTACACTTGCACAATATCCTGCAGGTTCTCAGGTGCCTAAAAAAGTTGTTCTGTTCCCTTCCATGCAGCAGCTTTGGCACTTGTCCGACTGCATGGAGAGCCAGCTCGATTTATTAACTGGATCACTGGGCATACAAGTTGAACTAGCTTGTTGTACTGTGAGGTGAGTGCCAGAGCCAGCACCAGAGATGGAGCCTTGATGAGTTGGGGAACGACACAGCTGCTTTCAAGGCCAGCGGGCTGACGTACTGCTTCAACTGTATTACCTACTGCACCCTAAAAAGCCAGTGTGTGCCTGCTTCTGTGGATGGCAGTCTGACAGAGGAGTGGGCAGGGCTGTCAGAAGCTGTAGCTCTGTAAGTTTCCAAGTGTGATGCAGCAGTGACTGCCTGAAGGCCCTCTTAGTCTCCTCTGCGATCCAGCCTCAGGTGCTGAAAAGTTCGATATGCCCCATGTGATGCTTTCCTAAGCCCTCTCTGCAAATGTGATCTGCACTGCATGCGCGTGGGGTTAGTGAGGGGATGGTGAACCTTTAGCTGTGCACATATCAAATACACCAACTAAAGACTGATCTGCAAGGAGATTACTGTATGTGAGCTGGTCACTAGCTTTGTATTCAACTGAGCATAACTTTAGCATCGTAAAATGTTAACTTAAAACACAGCATAACAGTAACTTAAAACATAACTTAAATATCTTTAAAATTTACCTGAACATAACTGTTGGGCTTGATGATCTTAAAGGTCTTTTCAGCCTAAATGATTCAATGATTCTAAATGTTTGCATATATGTATGATTACACATTTGCAGTCAACAACAGGCTGTTGAAGACGTGGTGATTCAGGCATGTTTGAAGTCCTGGTTGGTTTCTTCCCTGTATTTATTGAAACACCTTATCTTCAGGTTGTTACAGTTTGCTGAAACTTGTCCTGTGCTAAAATATGGAAAGCTGTAAAACCAAAACAACTCCTCTACCTTGCCTTTTCACCTAAAAGCACGTGCAGATCTGTGAAACTAGATAGTTGTTGGTACTTCATGTAATTTATCTGAACTTGAGCTATGTTTCCCTGACACAAATCCATCTATATTAAAGATGCTTTAAGAGACCTTGGCACTCTTGGACTCCATGGCAATTCAATTTTTGTCTAAGTTGTCTCTTCCAGAAGTGATCCTGCTCTCCGCTGATGGACAACATCAGGGTGGTTCAGGTCACTGTGGTGGCAGAGAAGCTTGGGATGACATACTGGAAAGGTGGTGGTTTAAACTGGTTTGAATTGTTGCGGTAGTTCACCCTCAGATTATTTTCATTGTTGTTTTATGTTACCGAAGCATGGGATGCTGCCAAGAGAGTGATCTTGATCCTTCCTTCCACCCTTGGGCTAGCCTTCCCTAAATCATGCTTGCACTTGTACTAACGATCTTCATGAAAACGTGCTGCTTTTCTGGAGAAACTGCGGTAGGAGTGAGAGTGGTTGCTTGAGTCAGTTCTTTGATGTGGCCCATCGTTCGTTAGTGTTCATACTGTCAAGAGAGAGGCTGAGAATTGGTAACTGGAGTTGGGGAAATGGGGTGGGAGTGTGCTGGGTACCCCTTGCAGTAGCACGTTGCACCAATTCTGATTTCACAGTCACCTTAAAGTGTGCTAGCTCAGCTGTCAAACTGTAAACCTGATCTGTGGAGGGGGAGGGTGGTTTTAGAAAGCAAACAGTGGTTCAAGGCAGAAGCTGCAGCTTCTGAAGCACAGCGGAAAGTGTTGATCTGCAAGGAGGGGGAAGGAGATCCCTTGGGGTGGGGTGCCTGTCTGTACTGCGGGGGTATTCATCGCAACAGCGCATTCCTAGTGCAGGAAGCATAGACCAGGCTAACTTGCTTTAGCGCTACTGAAATAGTAACTGCTCTACTAAGCTAGGAGTTGGTAAGCCAGTTCAGGAGGTGTTCAGTTTGTAATCTGGTTGTGCCCCAGCATGAAGGCGTTTAAAGCAGTTTGTCCAATACATGAAATGCAGCACACAGAGCAGCTAAGCTTGATTGTATTTGTATTTTTATCTGAAGTTGGAGAGACCCTTGAAAGTACTGTCAGCATTTCTATGTATGTGCAGTTGGGTCCTTGAAGAAAATATTTCTGTGAAAGAATAATTAGTGTAAATATTACCCTGGAATGCTTATTAGCGGTAGGTTTATGATGCAGAGCCCTTGGTTCTCAATTCATGTTTAGCATTACCATATCTTAACAAAACCAAACCCTTTTTCATATCTTCAGTGGCCCCTTTGAGTAGTAGTGTTATCCTTAAGCATGCCTTAATGTTGGGACTCAGTTTTTCATCGCAACTGTTATGGGTTAAAAGATTTTTAGGACAGTTTGAGCAGTTCTGAGTATGCAAAGGCCAAGAAGCGTTTAAGAAAAGTACTGCTAAACACAAGTTGACATCAAAACTTATAATTTCTGCAAGCGGTATCTAAACAACTGAGAGAAGTTTTAATGAAATACTGATGAAGTAGTTACAGGTAGTGATGCTGGAGATTAGGTTAGGTGGTTATGGGTTTCCTTTGGCCTCGATTTGTATGCTAAAATTTTGGACTTTGGAAGCATTGGTTGTCCATGCACAGAATCTGAAGTCAGAATAAAATCTTCTCGCTGATGTTGTACTTAGTGATTAGGAACACTTTGTTGCAACAATATTTTTTTTTTTTCTGGATTACTATTATTTTAGTGGATTTTTATTGGTTTTTTTAACACACTGGTATTTAACTAAGGGGAAGTACTAGCTGTGTTTCATCTTTTATGCATTAAAATCTTAATCCCACTGTATATTTATGCATTTGTGCATATTAATTAAAATACAGTGTCTTAAGTTCCAATAAAGTAAGCATAATTTGCTTATATGGTTATTTTTTTACATCAAATATCTTGGGCTTTACCTTTACAGTCTTTAGAGGTTAAAATGTTTTCTAAGGGGAAAGCAAATTCCCTTGTGTTTTCTGCTATACAGGTCTAGTATTTGTTGTTAGTAATTTGACAACCTGTGCTAAAGCTAGTACATGCTTGTTTAGAGGGTTGTCTTCCAAGGTGAATGGGCTTTGATGATCTGAAAAGGCACCTCTGTTGCCTTTAGGTTTAAATTTGCTATATGCGCTTTTGTGCCTTTGGTAGAAAAATTTCAGGCATTGCATGTTGAAAATGTACAAAAATGTTGAAATAAAAACTTGGTATCTAAGAAAGTGCTGGTGGACTTGGTATAAGAGCATGCAGATGTACAATTTAGTTTCCTCTGCCACAGAAATAATGCCTTTGTGTGAAGGGTCATTTAATAAGTGGCAAATTGGATATAATGATTCTTCTGTATAATTTTGTGTCTTGAAGTACAAGTTGGGATTCAGTTTATACCAGCTGATGAGTTAATATTTTTGGATGGTCTTACATTTGTCTTCTATGGAGTATAGTTTTAAACTTTTAATTCTGTACTTCATAATTGTCACTTGAGCTCTGTTTCGTTTAATGACTACTTTTAAAGAGACTTCAGCCTTTGTGCCCCTCCCATGGGCTGTAAGGTCTGGCAGTAAAAGATAAAGCAATTTGAAATTCATAAGGCTTCTAGAGGGGCACATGTATCATGCAGTTGAAATTGCAGTAGTAAGTATAACTGTGTGAATTCACTAAGAACATAAAGTATTTTAAAGTCCCTTTGGGAAATATAAAGGATAAGTGAATGTAAAGAGTCCTCAATATTTTTCAAAACTTACCATTTCTGTAATTGATCGAAATATCATACTTGCTTGTTTCCTGGGAGGGAAAGAGACACTACATTTTCCCAGCTCTTGTTTGAAGTCAGCATAAGCGCTGACTCCATATCTTTCAACCCACATCTTTGAGTGGGAGTGAGAACTAAACCTAACTTTAACGTAGTTTTTCTGATAGTGCTCCTGTTATATAGATAAATTTTTGCCCTTATGGAAAAGAAATGAAAATATCAGTAGTACTGTCAGGTAGAAGCAATGTATTCTGTTTGAAATACCATTCTATTTGGAGAGGAGGGAAAACCTTTAATACTTTTTTTCTTTTTTTCCCCCTTATGCAGGAATAAAAAACTACTCTAACTGGCCTACCATCCCACAAGTATACCTCAATGGTGAATTCGTTGGTGGCTGTGATATACTCCTCCAGATGCATCAGAATGGGGATCTCGTAGAAGAGCTGAAGAAGCTAGGAATCCGTTCAGCGCTTCTGGATGCAGAAAAAGACCAAGACAAAAAGTAAAATGAGCAAAAAAAGATGCTGTGACAGGAATAAAGCAAATCTTCGATAAGAACTTGTTACCAGTAAAGCCTTATGTACTTTAGCTCAAAGAAGGCATCTTTTTGAACTGACACTAAGATTTATCTGTGAATGTCTGTTAGCTCATGGTAAATGTAGTGGTCTTGGTATTTTGATTTATGGATATTGTGAAAATTTGAGTGTAAGCACTGCACTGTAAAGCATACATTTGTGGAAATTTATGTTTTAAAACAGAAAAAGTTCACTTCTAAAAGCATTCTCTTCTTGATTGAAGTGGAAGTAAACCAAAAGAACGCATAATATTTTTATGGTTTTGAGTGTGTGTTTCGCTGTTCTTTGATACATGAACTTACGCAAATAATGTATGCATTCCCTTGCTTCTCTTGAAAAAGCATTAAGTAACAGTGCATCAGTTTTGCTGTACAACTCCTGATGATAAGACTTCCTGAGAGCCTGTAAAACTTCTGTAATCACGTATGGTATAGGAAAAAAGAGTCTTCAAACAATACAGGAGAAAAAAGATTATATGAGAGTGCATGAAATAATACTTTTATTCCAAAGGGTAAAAATAAACAGACTTGTACAAATATATGTATAATGGTCATTATTACTTTGTAACTTTCTGATGGGTTTTAAAAGATGGCTAAGAATTGTGCCTAAAGATTTTATAAAACCTTTTCTACCTCTTTCAAAGCAGCTTTCCCCCCTGCTTATGTACTTTGTGTATTGCAGTTCTGTGTCAGTGCTAAAATGTGGGAATTGTTTAAGGCTTCAGTGTTCTAGCCTGAAATAGTACATGAGAATACTTCAGTTACTACTGTAATCTTGTATTATTTGCTAGTTGCTAAGTTAGCTTTTTATATTTGTTGTATTTTCTTCTGACTGCTGTGCTTCAAAGAATATGGCCTTCAAACATGGGATTAACAGATGAAATATTTCACATAGATAAGATGAGTGCAGCAGAGAGGCTACTGATGAGATAAATATTTCTTTGTGGAAAGTCTTCAATACCTAGGTAACCACGTTTCCCTAAGTGAAAGCAAATTATATTGACCAGTGTAGCTTCAGCTGTACAGCAATACTGCTAAGGTTAAAAGCTAACCAAACTGTTTCTAAATGCAGTTTACTTTTATTAATACAAACCAGTTTGCAAGTGAATTAGGCAAATGATTGGAAATAAACTGTATTTCATTTTTTTTGTCCACAATAGTTCCTCTTTATTTTAAATGACTGATGAAACTGATACTACTTTTGATTTGAAACCTAAAATGTTTTCCACTGCATAGAATAGAAAATGTGTTTTAGAGAAAGGAAAAATTATGACTAGTCAGTGGAAGAGGAAGTCAGGACTGGAACTTGTAGACAAGAGAGATTTGATGTAAGTTCCAGTTGTAAATCTCTCCTGTCCACTTGAGCAAGCTGTCCAGTGGAGAAGCTATACTGGTACATTCTTCAGAGTATTTGCCAAGCTGGTTACAGTAAGCTCACCATACAGTTTTAATGCAATCAGTGTCACCATATATATTAAATATAGCGTGTATGTTCTCTGTGTGTTCACTTGTTCAGGACAGCTTCCCAGTACTGGTGGAGGTGACTGAATGACGATTGTGTATGGGTAGGTTACATTCAGAGGCAGTTACTTGCGGCTGTTGGGCAGGGAGACATGAGAGAAAGACTTTTTTTGTTTGTATACCACATCACATTGATGAAATGCAGATCTTTAGGTAGAGATGAAGGTTAGTTCTGAGCATTTCAGCATTACCTCTCTTTGAATTCAAATGAAGTAAGATTTCTTATGGCTAATCTTTCACGAGTAGTTTTTGCCATTCCAAATGTAAAACATTTAGAAAAATAAGTGAATTTCAAAAGTCTTTGGTTATTCATGTCAAAAGACCTATTGAAATGGATGTACACAGTAAACAGAATAAGTAACAAAATCAAATTATTTTCTGCTTCAATGGTTAACTCTTTGCCTGGCTACTAAATAAATTATTAAAAAACAAAACCCCAAATCTGCTGTTTCATAGAGCTCTATTCTTCTGCAAAAGTTGAATATTTTTCAGTACTATCTGCTAGTAGTTTAACATAAGGTAACTGTAGCGTTGTAAGGTCATTCTCTAAGCAGCAATTTTTTTTTCCCAGCATCAGTTCCTGTTTTTACCAAAACTATGAAAGTTTTTCTACTTTCTCTGCTTCCTTCCATGTGGACTTTTTAGCTTTCCATTATTTGGTTAAAATTTTGCATAACATATATAATAGTGTTTTTATCAATCCTTTGCCTGATCAGAATGTGTTGCCATTGTACAAGTAGAAGCAACAGTGATACCATAAAGTGCCTGTGCCAAAGCCACAAGAGTGAGAATATAAAATGTGACTTCTGCCTACATTCCTGTACAATCCACATCTTTCCAGGCTCTGTGCGCGCAAGCAGTTGTTTTGCATAGTACATCTATACAAATGCTCATGTTAATCCAAGTGCAATAAAAAAATCACAGGTCTACTTAAATTATAAGACTTCAGATGCTCACAGAGTCTTATTTTGGGAGCTGACTGAGAGTATTTTCCCCAAGAAAGTAGTTGTCGGGTTGATCATTTTAGAAGGTGGGCAGTATTCTGCACTGCTCATCAACTTTTCCTGTCCCTCAAACTAGAAGCCAAAGGGAGCACATGCTTCCAATCCAAAAGGGTTGCTGCTGCAAATTACCTGATTTTTTTGAGAAAAAAATCATGTCTCTCGTTGAGAGATTTGCATCTGCTTTTCTTATGCTCTTTGGCAATGAGAGAAGGCAACTGATAATATTGGCCTCCGGGGTGACAACCAGTGGGTGTGCTGCGCGAGTAGTGGGGGGCTGGTGCTAGCTAGAAAGGTCCGTGAGGAGTCCCTGGTTGGGACGATGCGAAGGGTTCTATGGAGCAAAGGGTGACTTCTCCCCGCAGGAGGAGCAGCTTGTTGCAGGAGGTGAGGGGAATGATGGGTGGGAAACACACTGGCACTGCTGCTTGTTCTTCGCCAGTTACTCTGCAGTAAAATGGAGACCAAAGAGGGAATAGTGCTCAGCAACACGGCTTGGGAAGGCTGGCTGAAGGTGCTGAGAAGGACAGCCAAGAGCAAAGATGGGAAGCTGCCCTTGCCGTCTTTGGTGAACAAAGAATCAAAGCTGCCTGGTATTGAGTTTGATCTGCTGGGGTAAGACTAAGGCAGGTGTCAGGGCTGCACACGAGCATTGCCACCTGTAGGGTTTCTACAGATCAAAGTTGGTTGTATGGCGCTGCCAGCTCCAAAACACCACGTAGTCCAGTTCCTGCTATTTGTGTTGTAGCGTGTTGCACCAGGCAGGTGTTCTGGCTGGCTGCTCCTCCGGTGAGATGCTTCTTGTCTCGTTTTGGCTGTATTGCATTGCTGAGGGCTTACAATGAGGTGAATGCATGTAAACTATTATCTGTGACTGTTATTCTATTATTATAGGGTTGTAGTGTGAATCTTTGCCAAACTGGAAACCATTATCATAATTACTTCCATTTTATTCTGAGGATGCCCTTGGTTCTGCTGCGGTAGTAAAAGGCTGAGCTGAGTGGACCAACCTATTCACCAGATCATAAATTAAGCTAATCCTTTGCAACTTGTAACACTTCTCGCCTCTCACCTATAAAGCAAGGTGGTTTGATTGAAGCAAATGAGATTGATCGTATTCCAAAACCAATCCGCTGTCCTAAGTCTTCCCCAAAGAGCAGGGTTTCTTCGCTTTTCTTGAATTGGTCCTAGTGGTGGGGAGCAGAAGGAAACACGTTACAAACACTTGTTACTGAGCTGCTAGTTCTGATTTCAGAGACTCCAAATCAGTTAAACTAAAAGTTGTTTCCCTGAGAAAATGAGCTGTGAACTGCTCAGGACATCTTAATGGGTTACATGGTAAGCGTGTTTCTCAGCCCTAATGACCTTTTCCTTGCTTTAATTTTGCTAGCAAATGTTCAGGTATGGTCAATATTTTCCATTGCTTGTCTACGTTAAAAAAAGAAGTTTATACAGTTTAAATGCCCTGAAATATTTGAAGTGCCTTTATTTGGGTCTGATGGTATGGAGGCTTATTTTCATGTTCTGAGTTCTGTGATTCTCTTTACAAAGTGGGTGAGAAATCTTTGCCAGGATTTTTCCAGGAGCCTGTCAATGCTAACAAAGCGCACAGAAAACGATCAAGTGTGGGAATGTGAAATCGAAGAATCATGCCAGCGAAAATCTCTCCTGAGCTGGCACCAAGAATCCTATCAAGGCCCTGTCAATGCCTGCATCTAAGAAGGGCAATAGTAAAAAGCAGAGTTGGCAGCCTGAGCAATAAATCCCTGTCTAATCTGGTTTGCGCATCCCTTCTGCAGAAACCAGATCTTCTTACATGGGGTTTTCCAACATCTGTATTACAGGATTGTGTAAGAAAAAATCGCTCATTAGTTACAAGATATGTTATCTCTTAACCATTTTTTGTGAGCAAACTTGGAAAGACAATATGGAGAGTTAAGGAGACTTGGACGGTTTTGGATTGATAATTGTGCTGGTGGGTCGAGCTTGCTTTTTGACTGAAAGGGTTGAGATGAAAACGCTGCCCTGGAAGAGGCTGTTGTTCGTTATTTGGTTTTGACGTTTTTTTGTGGGGATGCTGCTTGTTCTGTTGAATTGTTCTGTCTTAAAGCATTGCTGTCCTTACATGGCCTGATTGTGGCTGTAGAAACTCCTGACAGATTTAATTACTTGAGGCCTATCCTGACATATCTCTTAGGGAAAACAGGTTTTAGTTACACAGGTAATAGGACTGAAGTAGCTAAGTGGATTCATGGGTTTTCAACAAATTTTTTTGTTTGTTTTTTGAAAGGTATATGCCAAAACTCACATTTTATGTTCAGACTTTAACCGATCTAAGCTAAAGTAAAAACAAGAACCTCAACAGTTTGTGCTGTTTCACAGGTAGGAGAAAAACAGAGTAGTTTCCAGGTCATGTGTAACTGCTTTTTGTGTTGGGTTTTTTTCCTAATGGTTCTTGAGAAGCTTCTCTGTGTTCTTGTACTAAAAGTATCAAAAGCGGAATTATGATCTTGTATATCCTGATTGATTTACAAGTGAGGGAAGAGATTCTGATTTATAATTTTGTGATGCAGATTCTTGCTCATGCCTGGTTTCCCTGGAAGTAAGGGAGTAGGCCAGGAGCAAAGGTAGTTTTAGTAGAAAGACCATCATACTGTATAGAATTTGTGGCAGTTGTGGTGTGTGGCTGAGAGGAACATACAACGCTGTATATAATCGACAAGTATTCATATCTTCACAGTTCTGAAGATCACTTCTTAATCAGCAGAAACGCTCGCAGGACAGCAGGCTGCTGGCTTGTGCTCTCTTATCAAGGAGAAAGAAAATCTTTTAAGGGTGACTTTTATTCTCACCCAATATTAATGTTTTAAGACGTTTTGAATCAGAGTAAATAAACAAACTAGGCTTCCTTAAAGATGGAGGGAGTCACTAGAAAGTTTTCTCTAGCTGTTGAAATATACGCTGTAATTTCCAAAGTACCTTGTTTACCTTAAATATGTGCAGGTGGTGATGGTTTGTGAGGACCTAAGAAGCATCCAAGGGCCAAGTTCAATACTAATTTTGAAACAGCTTTGCCAATTAAAGAAGTTAATTCTAACAAACAGCAGAGGGACAGTGATTTATTGTTTTTTTTAAATTGTTGCAGCTGCTCTACATAAAAAGCTATGGGACTGCTCCTACACATACACTGTGATGCTGGTATGTGTGTCTGTGTGTTTGCAATTATATGTTGTCTTTTCTAATCTAAAGCTTGCACAGGGGGCTTACTTAGCATCTCTTAAAGATGAGTAAAATTTTACTTGGCATTTAACAGTGAATTGAGTCAAAAGGGGCTTTGGAAGAGTGTTGAATTAGAGAAAAAAACATGGAATTACACTTTTTAAGCTTGTTATATAAGTACATTTTTTGAGGTCTGAAGGATTTTATGTACAATTCAGCCTCAAAACAGTAAAGTAGGGAATTTGAATCTTTGTTTTGCAGACTAATGTAAACTGAAATACAGAGCTATTTGGTACTTGTACTGTAACAGCTATAGAGAGAATAAAGTTTTGGAAACTTTAGTCTTAAACCTATGATCTAGTGAGTGAAAAACACATGCTACATGGGTACAGGGATGTCTCAACAAGTGTTTTAGAGCTTTCAAATACACACTATGATGAGTATCTTTGAAATACTACTTGTCAGACAAGATTTTTCCCATTGAATGGTAATACTATGAAACTTCATGTTTCTGTTCCTATCCACCATTTCACTTGTCTAAATTCTAAAGAGCTCTTCAATAGATTTAGGGATGGAGGGCTTTTTAAGTTTTGGTTTAGTTTGTTTTGTTTTGTTTTGTTTTTTGGTTTTGGGTTTTTTTTTTGTTTAAAGAAAATGTAGGCATTCTCTGAGAAGCAGTGCTTTTTGATTATTTCAAAGAGATGCGCTCCATGAAGACTGAGTACATATTAAAACCTTTACAGCTTGGAAGAAGTCAGGTTTAGGGTTGTATTTAAGAACGTTTTGTACTGCTGATTTTAAAAATATACAGAATCTAGGATTCTTCAGTATTTCACGTATTTACTCATCTGTCTGTGATGCTCCGTGAGAAACGAGCAATAGTATATGAAAGGGAACAGGTGCCCAAAGACTGATGCTGCCTGAAAGGAAAGCAAATTAAAAGCAAATAACCTAAAAATTTTAGGTGGCTCCAGAGGAAGGTTGCGGAGGGTCTCCTTGGGGAGAGGCTCTCGGGGGGAGCTGCTGGCGGAGTGGCCGAGGCCACCCAGGAGATGGTGCTGTTGAACCGGGGAAGCGGCACAGCCCTGACCCAGAAGCATCTTCCAATGCGGTCCTCCCTGTTTTCCATCTGTGTTTCATGTTATTCTTTGGGGTCCTCGATTTCTTTTGGGAGAAGAAGGTACCAGTGTTGAATCCGGAGCGTATCCCGGTCTGGCATGCAATGCCATTCCCAGACAGACAGCCCTGCGCCGTCGGTGGAGATGACGCTAGTGCTTGAAGGCGATGTTTTTTCCTTGGACTGCGTGGCTGGCGAGACGGTAACGCTGAGGCGGGGAGCAGCTTCACAGCTCATTGCCCTCATCAGAGCAACCGCCTGAGAAGCACCGTGCCGAAGCCACGCGCTTGCCGGGCACCCGCTGCATCGCTGCGAAGGGCGGGCAGCAGCGCGCCCGCTCGCCGGGGCTCCTCGGGGACCCGCCGCCTGCCAGCCTCCCTGTGCCGTCCTCTGCGGCGGCCTGTCCCCAGATACACGTGTCTGGGAAAGGTAAGTGCCAGGGCGGCTCTGTCGCTCCCCTGCGAGGACTCGCGGGGGGCCGAGCACGGGCTGCGACGCCTTTTCGCCCCCGGTGTCGGGCGGGCGCGGGGTGCGCAGGGCAGC
>JAVJGI010000063.1:40526959-40685234 GCA_035590275.1 Ibycter americanus | reverse complement strand
AAGAAGGAATGTATTAATCCTGATCCCCTCCCCCCTCCCCCCCCCCCAAAATGCCATGCATAAATTAGATACAGTTTCAATGTCAACATTGTTTAACAACATCCCTGTATGTTTATAGTGAATACTTTGGATGAGCTGAGATGAAAATATCATCAGAACCCATACCTTTACCCTTAACAGTGTGACTTTTTTCTCTCTCAATTTTATGCAAATTGGGATTATTTGTGGCCTCCTCATGGTGTTCCTTGTTCCCATGTGCTGCTTCAAAGGTACCCACCTGATTCCACGCTGCCAGTGAAGGCTGACAAACTGCCCATTTTACCCAACAAAATATCTCAGTAGGACTCTGTGGAACAGTTTAAAAAGAAAAAAACCAAACAACAAAAAACTTTAACAAATATTTTGTGCCTGGACCCTTTGTTAGTAGAAATTAGCAGTTTTCATCAACTTCAGCCTTCACTCTTTTAGGCAGACAACATGAACCACTACCTTCTTGTTTCCACTTCTCCTTTATCCTTTGTTCCTGCCTGTCAGTCCTCCTCCATTTCTTCTGACCTCTGCTTCCATGTATTTGTCCCCCATTTCTAGGATCTCCCCTTCCTTGCCTCCTTCTCCCAGGTGTGCGATGTTGCTTCTCTATGCCTGCTCCTGCTGCTGTCAGCTCACAGCTGTACTGACTCTGGTGCCCAGCCAGAGCCAATTATGCCAGCAAAGCTAATTAGAAGGCATAGGATGCTATGCCTCACTCTTGATATCTGTGCATCGCAGTGTGCTCTGCTGATTAGGAAATACAGATTTATAGTAACTTTAAATGATACAAACTAAAAAAAACCAAACCAAAACAAAAAGGTTTCTGGAATAACCCTGCTGTTTTTCTTTCTGCTCTGTCCTGTGCAATTATTTTGATATCAGTTAGTTCCAGTATACAGCACTTCTAGTGTTTCACTGGGTATTTGGTAGGGAACAGCATCAGCCACAAGATGCCTGGAGAAGCATCATATTTATGGGTGATAAATAAGACTGTAGATTTTAGAAAGACTGTGTTTCATCTTTTCCTTTAAATTTTCTATGCAGTCACAGAAGGGGGGAAGGGATGGTGTAGAGGTGCCCAGGACACTTTTAAATTAGCTAATTTAGATGTGAACTCAGTTTAG
This sequence comes from Ibycter americanus, assembly GCA_035590275.1. Taxonomy (NCBI): domain Eukaryota; kingdom Metazoa; phylum Chordata; class Aves; order Falconiformes; family Falconidae; genus Ibycter; species Ibycter americanus. Next base: position 40,684,080 of record JAVJGI010000063.1, on the reverse strand, counting down.
CTGTGGCAGCATGGCGTAGAGGAGGATGGCTGATTCACTCAGCTCCCCAGCAGTCAGGAGGGGCGCACTGCTCAGCTTTTTCAGTGCTCTTTTCTGCAAGGAAAGTCTCCTCTCTGTAATGCCTTGGGATGCTGTGGCTTATGTCGTCACACAATAGATCAGCGGCTTGACATGACAGTTTGATGATATGCAGGCTTGTGGGCTTTTCCAGATACCAGATCCACAGCAGAGCTGGATCGCTAACACTTCAGGGTCAGTAGGTTTGGGTCCTTCCTTTCCATTTATGAAAGTGCCCATAACTGCCAAAGCTCAAGAGAACTATGACCCTACAAAAATCTTGAACCACTTCTACATCAATGCCATCATCAAATGTTTCTTTAGAACTGGTTTCCATGTCTGAGTCTGAGCCCAGCATGCAGTGATCTTGTTACTTCTACACCAGCAAAATAACAGACAGCTCTGACATCTCCTCCCATACCCAAAGCTGTTTTGGCCTGGATAACACAAGAAGATGTTGGTGATGGTGGCCTAGAGCAATTCTCAAAACCACTTTATTCATCATTAAGACAAAGAAAATTTTCCTCCTCAGTAGCAGGACTATGGAGAGGGAAATACAGATTATAGGCACAGTCTTGGGGAAAAGCTTTGTTTTAATTATCAGTAACATCTTATGAACTCTTCTGAGATGTCCAAGTTGTGAAGGTTTGGCTAGGCTCCAACTAGTAGAAAAATATAGATATGTCTTCTGATCATCCTTCCAGAATAAGGCAAATTATAACTGTTAGTTTGTGACTATTTTTTTTCCCTGCCTCCCTCCCATAGATATAGGTAGGGCCTTTGAGTTGGTGGACAAGTTGTTTTTAATTTTTTACCCCCAAGAAAACTGGAATGGGAGAGTGAAACATCAGATCTTGTGTCTAGGAGAAATTGCTACATAGTTTTCTACTTGGAGAAGCCAAAGTTAAAAGAAAATTAAAGCAAATTTTTCTCAGAAGAGGTATATTACTTTGTCTGATCAGTTATTGTGAGTTTGTTTTCCAGAAGTGCTGAGTTCAGCTGGACCTTTAGGTGCTTGGTCACTTTGAAAATCATGCCCAGGGTTTCCAAATCCAGGCAAAGGGTTGTCATGGTTTATGTAGTAATTCTGGCACTAAGGATGACATAGAGGCTCCCCCTTTGAGAGGGACCCTCTTCAAGGACGTCAGGGGAACCTTGTTGTTTAAAGTCCTTTCTGCTCTGAGGTTAGCTGAATTCCACCAGGAAGTGCAGGCCCCAAGTTCAGCACAAAATGATGCAGCTCCAAATAGGACACTGCATCTGAGCCCCCTCTAGATTATTATTTGACACTTCATTTTTCTTGTGGAGATCGTAAAGAGTGCGTGATAGAGCTCTACGACTTCTCCTCTAAAGAGCACTGGGAGCTGATATCCTGAGAGGATGACAGGAAACTATCAGTTTGAATTTTATTAGGTAGGCAAATCCTTGTTTCACTGTATCAGTAGTTGGGTTAACGCTTCATTCTGTTCACTGTCCTGCCTTGATTGGAATTTCAAATTCTGAAGCCAATCTCATCACTCTAATTTAACTTCTGGTTTTTATACTTCTGTTTCCAGTTGACCACACTATGTGCCATCTTGCCTTTTCAGTCTGGATGTCTCCATTTACATCTTCTGAAAACAAGTTTGTCCTGTTCTGGCATGCAGAACATTCCCAATGAGTCCTGGTGACTGGTTTCTGCAGACTTGACTTTGAGATCATATCCTGGAGGATGAAGGTATAGAAGTATAATTGGTTTCTCAGAGTCGATTTTCTCCTTCTATTAGCTGACCACAGATGAGCAATTTACTCACGTAACTTTAGATTGGCTCATGAGATTGAAGAGCCCTTACTTGCACTCATATTTTAAACATCTACCATTCCTTTATAAACAGGCAGTTGAATGATAACAAGTTTGAACCCAAAGTACCTATTCTCTTTACCACATTGAAATGTAGCTGAAAGCATCCAAAGTCTGATATAGCTGTTAAGAAAGTGATTTACTGTTTTTCAAAACAAACTGCTGCTTTTGTTGATATGCCCCACTGGAGCTCAACAAATGTGTATTACTTTTATTGCCATATTACACAAGCCCGTACACTTTCTGATGAAATTCCAAGAGGCACTTGCATTCTCTTTTGCTTGTAGTTAGGACAGAGCAAACTGTTCAGGGGAAGACCCTGACCTCTTATAGCAGTTTTCATGGGGGCTGTGGTCATGACGCCAGAGCAGGAGTCATGAGTTTCTTTAGGCTTTGTTACTGACTTTGCTGGAGATGCTTCCTCCAGGGCTCAGGTTCCATTTTCCGTTACATCAAGGACTTAACCTAATTTTTTTAATCAATGAACTAACACTAATTAACCCATTGAGTACGGTTTGTCCTTGAGCCTGTTTCTGCAGCACCAGTGAGAAGTGACCAGAGACACCAGGTTTGTTTGTGCTATCTCTGTGTCCTCCTCTGGAAAATGGGCTGAATTGGTGGGATATACAGACTAAAAAGCACTTAGCTGCGGTACTGGTGTGTCACAACTTGTGTGTAAAATCTGAGTATGTTTTAACATGAGAGTTAGGCAAACATTGGCATCTGCATGGAAGCGTCTACATGCAAAACGGCTGTCCGTGCTCTGACCATAGTCAATGGTGGTCAGTCAGTGCTGCCAGAGGGACCCAGAGAGATGTACAAGCACCAGGGGCCTTTTCAATTGCTTAAACTTAGGTGACTGGTGCCATTTGAGATGCCCTGGAGTCAGTGGGACATCCACAGCGAACTGAAGATTTGGCACAGGACTTTTGCTGTTCTGGAGTGGCAGCTGCAGGCCACACCAGAGACCTCTGCCATTTTACACAATCAGCCCTCGTTGACTGCTTGAGGGTAGGCTGAATTGCTCTCAAGAGTCTGCTTACTGTGTTGGCAAAATCTCCCAGCGGCTGCAACCTGGACATATCACTCACCTGTAGACACCTTGATGGAAACATTTTTACCTCCAGCTGAATCCAGTCCTTATGGCTAAAGATACAGGTCTGGCTCATGGAGACATTTAGTTAAATATCCAGGTAAGCAGCTCCAGAGGGCAAAATATTCAGCCTATTTTCAATACCTATTACAGGATGAAATGAACTGCCCTCTGAAAGTGCCTTTCATCAAACTAACTCCTGAGAGACGCTAGGCATTTTAGCTGTTTAGCTTTCAGGTTAAGAAAGTGAAAAGCATCCACCTTTAGTTCAGATGTCATCCTTTTAACTCCACTGACCCAGAAACAGCTTTCTTCAGTTACCCTCAGGAAAGGCTGTACAGGAGACCCAGTAATGATATTCTGAAACTCAGGAGCATCTTGAATATTTTTGAACTTTGTTAAAATGAAATTGACTTAAAGATAGTTGGAATAGAGCTAAGCATAAACTAAGAGTTTACTGTTTTCCCTTCTCCAGATAAAACTTTATACCTTTGCAGCCCCAAAAATTCTATTTTAAGTGAGAATACTTTCTCACTCTATTTCCCTGGACAATTTCAGTCTTCACCACCCAGGTGGTAGTTTATCTCCTCTCCCTATTTTCCTCCTTTTTGAGAGATAGAAAGACCACAATTTCACTAAGGTTGTTGTGGGAGACATACAAACTGTGATGGCTGCTGTGGGATTGATGGGGGAAGTTTAGTGTGGGAGTAATGACATTTTCAAATTAAGGCTGGCTGACCCAGATGCTCTTTATAGACGTATCTCATTTAGAAGCTTAAGTAAATTGTATAGTCAAAGTTTTAAAAGGAGGTGGGAGCGGAAAAACTGGGACAACTGAAAAAGTGCAGCAACAATGAATGTCTGAAAAGTGCCATAAGGACTGTAAAAATCCACAAATCACTTACCACCCTGGAGACATGGGGAAGTGAAAGTCATTGTAGAAAAATAAAAGGTAAATCTTCAATGGGTGTAGACTGAGTTAACTCCAGTGGGATTAATTTTACTTACACCAATGAGAATCTAACTCTCAGCAGTGTGGGCTAATGGCTCTGGTGAGAAGGTGGTAGTGTCAATTTGATATATCATTAAACAATATTATTTTGCCTCCATAATTGTCCAGAATGTAACATTCTGCAGTTGCTTTGGTTAGTTCAGCTTTTTATTTGTAAGTAGATGGTGAGAATGACTAGAACTTTAAATGGGAACCCACTTATTTATTTTTTATTTACATATACATAGAAAAATGCACATTAATTTATCAAGCAGAGTGCATAGAGCTATTGGGATGAAAGAGCCAAGCAGATCTTGGCAGCTAGCAGTTTCCTCATGGTCACTATTCTGCACTTTGATCCATGCAGAGGAGCATATGTATTTGTATAGGTTTCTAAGGTCACCAAGCAACAACATTACACTGACAATCTGCTGTCTGTATATTCCTATGGTGCCTTGTTTGTAAAGGTCCTAAATGATCTTACAAGGTGTAATAAAAAGAGCATCACTGTAAATATGGTGCCAGGAACAGTGCCAGCCTGCTAAAGTCCAGCATTGGCAGGAGGTTTGCACAGGAGCTCTCTGGCAAAAGCAAGAACAGAGTTGAGACTCCTGGGTCTTGGCTCTACACCACAAAAACAAGGCTCTGTAGCAGTCACCTGGACAGTCCGGGTTTCCCTCTACATGTGCTGACTGTTGCAGTCAAGAGTGCTGTCTAAAGCTATTTTTGAGGTTTGCTGTGTGCAAACAAACTGTAACGCCATCACTACTTGATGGTCTGGAGATCTGCTAGGTTGATAGGGCATGACTACAGCATAAGCCCGTAGGTGAAGAGCTCCTGGTGTTCCCTGGGTGAACACCTCGGAGGATGTCCCATCCTAGAGAAGCTGCTGAAGGCAAATGCCCAGAGAGAAGGAGGCAGGGATACTCTCCACTGAAGTGGGAGATAGCATAACATGGTTGTGTAACATAGCTGAAAATGTGATACTTCTAATGAATCCATACCTATTGTTTCCCTTCTCCCCCTCCACATCTGTGCCTCCCTCAGCTCATCGCTCCATACATCTTTTCTTTCTTTCTTTGAACCAGCACCAATATCTCTTACTTGCAAATTTTCATAGGCAGAATTGGATTAAAATAGGCCAGAAATAAAGCACCTCTGCCTTCACATCCACTTTTACTGCTTGTAATTCTTTGAGTTGATTTTTACCACCCCTTCACTCCTCCAGATCCTGTCTTAGTTTTCATACGTGAGCACAGGCAACCTCATGAGTCATCCTGCCCCAGAGCAGCAGGTGCCTTAGCAGGCATTATTTACTGGAAGGAGAGATTTCACTCAGGTTAGGCTGGTGCAAAGAACAGTTGATGCTGGCAGTAGAACTGGAGGAAAGTCATGGTTCCATGCATGTTGGGGTGTGGCTAACTCTGCCACTAGAAGACATCGTCCCTGTTTTGGAGTAATACACCTGATGAGCAATCCCACCTTCACTGTTAGTTTGGATCATGGCAGGAAAAGAAACTCTCCCATGGAGAAGACACGGCTTGTCCTTCACTTACGTAAGTCAGAGCTATGGCTTCTGGGCTCTCACTGAATGCCTCCTTTTCTCTGTACTTTTCCAGCTCTTTTGATACAATTTTGTGATTGGTTTTGATTTTTTTAAGGGTTTAAAAAAAATTTATTAATTACACAAATGCTTGGTGGAGAGGAAGGCTCCTGTCAAAAGGTTTGAGCTTTGGGTTCAATTTGGATAAATGCCGGAAATTTAGCTCTGAACCAGGGCAGTCTTTGAATTTATAAATACTAATATCCACCTGAGATTCTGGTCTGAAGCAAGAGCAAGACTTCTGTTCTGTTCAGGTTCCTCATCTCTGCTTATCACCATAGCAAATTAGCACTTTTCAGGCAAGCAACAAGTGGTATGACTAACAACCGTGTCATGCTTATTCTTTCTTCCCAGCAATTTTGGTGAGAACGGCCAAGATCTGGCTATTCAGGCCAAGGACTTAAAAAAGTATTTGATGTTTTTGATGACACTTGCAAAGTTTAATGCAAATTATCTTTGGGAATTCGTCTGCTCTTGGCTGGCCCAGGTTAGTTAAATACAGGGTGCAGGTTCAGCATCCTTTCTGTTCCCCAAAGCCATGGAGTGAGTGAGTGTCCACAGCAAAGTGTTTAGCCACAGAAGCTGGTGCCCAGGAATGGAGTGATCAAGTCAGATAAAATGGAGTCTGAAAACAGCTGAAGGCATGACAATAGGACAGGAATAACACTTTAGTTATGATAAAATTGTAGAATTTAAAATGTTCATGCATTTAAAAATTAGGAATTTATGTTTTCTTGCCATCTGAATAGAAAAGCATTATAGGATTCAGAACTGACATTGAACAGATAAGTGAAACCTGGATTTGGGATTGCATATCTGATAAGGTTAGGAAGCTCAGCAGGGATTTTCTTCTAATTGGTAGGACCCTAGGGAGACAAGTCTGTGGTACCATGTGCTGTATAAACAAGTATGTCCTTTCAGTCAGCTCTTCCCTGCATGCATGTTTTCATATGTATTTGCCAATTCCTGTTCCAACACAGATAAAATCATGCTGCAATCTCTTGGCAACAGGCCGTCGGGTGGATTTGGGAATTTTCAGCTTCTGATAAGGCTGGAAATGTCACCATGGCAGGTCATTTTATGCTAGTTGAAGATTTCTGTTTCTGGTGTCAAGAAAGACAAGACAGACAAAATGTTGCCTTTCTGACTCCCATACACACTTGGCCTGAGCACAGGGCTGAGGGTATCCAGCAATACTTTAGTTTGAAGCAACTCTTCTTTCACCTGGTGCACAGAATTAGGAACTTCTTTTCTTAACCACCCATGACTCAATACTGTTAGTATTTAATACTTGTATTGAATCTCAGATAATTGCTGAAGTGCTGAACTGCTGTCTCAACTTATCTACATGCAATTAATAATATTGATCACCCTACATTGACCTTGAGAGTTAATAACTGGGTTTTCCCTTAGTTTTCCTTGATGAATGGTGTTTTCTACGTGCCAATTTATAATTTTGTCAAGCTGTCAGATCACAGGGTCTGATCCTGCACACACTGAAATGCAAGCAATGACTGTTTCTTTAGGATCAATAGTACTATTTACACCTAGGCTGAGAAAAAAAAGTAATTTTTTAACAGGATTTGGCCTGGGGAGAAGTCTACACAAATGTGTATGAGTCAAATTACTTGAAGGCTGGGTAGGATACATGTGTAAAGACTTGGGGCTCCAAAAGCTGGACCTTATTTTCTCTATCAAATAATAAAGTGGTTCTTTTTTCCCCGTAGTCTTTCTTGAAGTAAACACAAGTTAAGACACAAAATAGAGAGATAATTGAAACAATTTCTTTGTCTTGTCTCATTTGGAGGAACCTGTAATGGTCTTTTAGTTCTAGGTAGTCTGAACATCTTTTCCCAATTGGACTCGAACAAACTAAAGAATTCAGTTATGGTTACCTTTTATTTATAGGCTGCTCTGTTTACCTAATTCTCATCTTATTAGTATTATGTTATAATGAACCACCAGTACCGCTCTTGTTTTGTATGACATTTTTCTCTTAAACTCCTATTGCACTATGTGCCTGTACACTCGTGCACATCCCTCTACTAAAGAATTTTCTGTTGAGATCCCTACCAGAAGGATCAGAACTCTGCAGGGCTGTAAAAGGAGAATTTAGCAAACAGGGTTCTGTCAAAGTCTCTGAAACATTTTTATTCTCTGCTGCAGAGAAAACTAAACAAATCTGGAATGTCTGAAGTGACAGTACCAACCCAGAGCTTGGTATCACTGAGAAAAGCTTTGCAGAGCTGTATTATCCAAGAGACACATACCGAGGGAGTTTTAGGGAAGAAATACGCCTCTTCACATCAGTTTTCTCACATCAGCACTAAGACCCTTTGGTGAAGCAGTATGTGGGAATGATGGGCTGATAATCTCGCTGCTCTTTCTGCAGAGCAAATGGAGCATGTTGTCCCATAACAGCCACCACCTAGCACTTCTTCAGCACTGATTTGTCTCTCCCATAGACACGTGTAACTGCCCCCCCTTCCTTTGGACAACTGGCATCATCTGAAGACATCTTATCTTTGTAAAAAGCATCTCGACAAACTATTAAAAAACTGCCTCTTCCTTTGTACTCATTTATCCCCTCCCTGTTGCATTCTCAGCTAAAGCAGATTATTGCAAAATCCATTTTAAAAGCACAGCAGTTTTATACTGAAAGATATCTAGAGGGCAGCAAATCCAGAGGGAAATCTCATCCTTCGGTGCAAATGAAACCTCCTTTTTTATTTCATTTCTGAAAAATCAAGCACAGAGTTACATAAAGCCTTTTTTTTTCCCCTCTACACAAAGCAGCAATAATAATAAGATCTCTCTATAATGTTGAGATATAATCATACCTGGGAACAAATCTTTAATTTGATTAAAGCTTACTGTAGTGGGCAAAGACTCTGAAGTTCAGGTGTGAGTTATGAAGAAACTGCTCGGGCATCCATAATCCTATGTGAAAGCAAATGTATTTTTAGAGTACTGCAGTGTGACATGGAACGCTCTTGAGTTATTTGTGCATAACTGCAGTTGGTGTGGAGAATATATTTAGTTCAGTATTAAGATTGTGTTGCTTATTGAGGTTCTGTCATTCTTTGTTTGGTTCAAATTGTAGTTGGCCAAACAGTAGCTGGGATCCAATTAATTATTAGAATTTTTCCTTGATTAGGAAATCAAGGCTTTGGAGACATCTTGTTTTATTGTATACTGCACATTTTGAAACCCTTTGAGAAGTGTTTCTACAGTTACACTTACTGAATTTCATCACTGACAGTTAATGCATACAGTAATAGGGATGTCGAAAACCTCTGTCTCATCTCCCTTTCATCTTATGTTTGGTACTTGAAGTTTAGAACTTGGCCATCTTGAAGTTATCAGAATGCTTAAAAAAAGATAAATCACAGTTTAGAAGCATCCATGCAAATTATTTGAGTTTTTACTGCATTTTGAAGATTTTCACTTTAATTGTGCATGGAAAACTGGCATTTGTGTGTTGAGAGGTGCAAGTAGAGGCAAATCAATGCGACTTTGTGTGGACACTGGCAGTGACTAGAGGGAAAACCAGACAAACTCCTCTGAGTACACTTGGGAATACTAGTGCCTAAATGGGGAAGCCATGCTGAGTGCCTTGAGACGCATCCCCCAAAACATGCACAATACAACTGTGCCATTTGAATTTGACCTTGTGTCCAGCCCGAGCTGCAAACACAGAGGTTAAGGATCCCAGGGGATTGTCCCTGGGCACCAAAGTCCTGCCAGGAGAGACGTCTCCCATTCCTCACTTTCTGAAGCTGCAAAATGGGGTTAATGAACTGACCTCAATTGGTCTGATGTTTGCTTTTACATCTACTGATGTAAAATGTGATATGAGAGCTGTGGGTGATTGTTATTATCAAGGGGCAACACATTTGTATTGAAATGGGATAGGGTGTATACAGAAGAGAGGAGGACTAGGTCTGCATAATGAGTTTTTTGTTGGAGAACATGCCTGAAATGAGAAATTTGTGTGGTACCCTATCGGTGTGTATGGCAAAGGCTGTACCAGAACACAGACAATTTCCTGCTAATTACATTTCTTTTGATGTACAAACCCTTTTCCCTGTCTCATACATGTGGTGATTTTGCACAGCTAGCTTTACAATACATTAAAATATCAGGGAGTTTTTGTCAGTAGAACAGTCAGGTGTTGCTGAATGTACATAAGGCAGCAATTTCCTTAAATGCCTGCTATCTCTGAACATCTCTGTGTTTCTTCTGCAGAAAGGGAAGGTTCCCTGTCTTTCTCCAGCTTTACTACAGTTTTCCTTTTGCCTTGGGAAACTGTTTATAATGTGACCACTCATTGGTTTTCCAAAGCAGCTGCAAGTTGTGAGGTGCTGGTTCAGAATGATGCACTGCTGGAACCTGCTGGCCTGCTGCCATTTAATAGCAATATATAGCTGCTTTTTTTGTTTGATTGTTTTCTATTTTCTTTTCTTTAAGATGCTTAATTCACATACTTCAGGCATTGGATGCTGGCAAAACCAGAAGCTTTTGGCCTCTGAGAGGCATCAGCCTTTCCTGCCTATGTAGGCAGGGTCATCTGTGGGCTGGCTATGGCCCTCTGACTTTTACCGAAAGTGGCTTCATGACTGGGGTATCGCCTCAGAGCTTGGCCCGGGAGGCAAGATGCTACTTAGGCAGAGTGGAGAGGGAGCAGAGCACGCAGGGGTGTGGCAAGGAGGCTGCCAGGGTTGTCTGGGCAAGGGAAAGGGGCTTGCAAGGAGGGGGACCCCTGCCCACGGCGTGGCTGGGATACGCATCTGTGGCTGCTGCAGGCAGAGGGTAGCTGGTGTGTGCCTGGGGTGGGAAACGGTTGTAAAATGGAGAAAGGATGCCCAGGTCAGGGGATCTCACACAGGAGATTTGGTTTCTGTTGGCAGAAACAGCACTCTGTAGCATCATGCTCGATTGTACAGTCTTTTTCCCTGACCGCGCAGAATGGGCCCGTTTCACAGGCAGAGCTGACTGTACAAGGGGTATCGTGCGTACCCTGTCCCGTGAGGAATAGGCACATCTGAGCCGTGAGAGGTTAAACTCTTTCGGACTCCTGTGGTTGCTCAGAAAACTCTTGCTGTCTTGGGCTTCATAGATGAAATATAAACACCATTTACATCTGCTTAAAATCTGAATTGAACTCGAAATGTATGTTCAGTCCAGTGGTGAATGTAGCTGCTGTTAAATTGCTCCATTAAGTATAAAGCAAAGTTTAATCTGCTGTGTTTTACTTTCATGAAGTGCTTTTAAGCACTGGTAATGTTCCCTTTACTGTGTTCCTTTATCTTTACAGCAAAATGAAAGCTTTGTCCTACAAAAAAAACCCCAAAAACAAAAACCAAAAAAAAAAAAAGAGGAAGATCTTAGGATTAAAATACCCATGAAAGTAATGCAAATATTCAAAAAAGAGAGAAGGAAGGATGAGCATTGCCAGGAAGAATTAAGAGGAACAGTACTGGAGTAACTTGCTGCTTTTCCTTTTCACTTCCAAATATCCAGCATGGTCTAAGAGCCCTACTAAGCAGATTACCTCAGGTGCTTGTGGAAAAGAGTACAAGTGCAATCCAGAAAGGCAATTACTTTTTTTCATTCAGATAGAATTTTTCAGCTTATAACATGGAGTTAATTGCCTCTTTTCTTTTCTTTCCTTTTTTTGCTGTAATGGTCCTTTGCATAGATTTAGTCATCCTTGAGGGCAGCTGCTCCATCTATACAGCAATTGCCAGATGATTACCTCTTTAATGCTTTCACTGAGTACTTTGCTAGTTAACCTCCTTAACTGGAGAGCTGCTTATTGATATTTATGTCTTGTCAGCATAAAGGTTCATTAAGCATTGGTAAATGACATGTTTTCATATCTGCTGACACCAGAAATGCAATATGATCAATTGCAAATTGACTTCAGTGCAGCAATAGAGTGCATTTAACACACATCAGTGGATCATTCGTACAAGAAGAGCTGGAATTTATATGGCTGTTTATGTCTCTTTAACATCTAAGTATAAATTCTCCCAAGTTGAGCAATTCTTAGTAAAACAAAATGCAAAACTCAGTCCAACAAGTGATCATGTATCCCAGGCCAGCTCTCAGCACAGGCAACTTTTGGATGGCAGGATGCTGAGGGTGGTGAGACAGCCCTGACTGCCTCATCTCTGCCAAGAGGCAGAGAGGGGCTGGGGCATCTCTTGCAGGTGTTCTCTCCCCTGCCTCAGGCTGCACCAGGGGCAGCTCTCCAGGGCTGTCCCTCACTTGCTGGCTCACCACCGCCTCCCTTTCTCTGCCTGGTCCTTCTTCAACAAGAGGCTAACACTGAGTCTTGCTTACAGCCCAGGCTGGTCTGGAGATGGCTTTGTGTATGTGTGAGTCCCAGAAGCCAAGCTGACAGCCACCTCTGTGGCCAGGTTGTGCTGGACAGCCACCTCTGTGGCCAGGTTGTGCTGGGGGTCAACAATGGGGGTAAAGAGCTTCCAGTCTCTCAGATATGCATGGTCTTTTACTGCTCTGCTGCTTGCTCTTCTGGGAAAGAAGCAGAGCTCACACTAAGCTGGGTCTGAAGTGCTGCTTTCTGCTATTTTCTTAGTGCATCAGCGGTTCCTGAGGAAGCCCACTTCAAGCCCAAACTGACAGTCAGCCTGGGGAATGAGGATGCTGGGGGTGGAGAGCTCTGAAACCTGTCCTGCTGCATGTGGCGATAAAGCATCCACTGCAACATCAGTGCTGGGCACTGGGGTTCCTCTGCGGTGTGGAGGCTTGGGGTGCTGGTCATCCGTATCAGTGCTCTAATCTCCCTCTCTAGGATGAGCTCCATCCTCGTGCCAAAGGCAGCAAAACCTTGACCATGTCCCCTCAGGGTGCCCCCCTGCCCAAAGCTGTGCATGCGTGTAAGGGTTTTGCTGGGTGTCCCTCACTGGAGTACAGGTTCCCCATCCTGTTTCCTTCTGGCCAAAATTTCTAGGAGCTGTTGCTATCTCTGTATTTCTAAGACTGCTCTCCGCTTTTGACCACTGCTTGGCCTGGATTAGGTCACCTTCACAGACACCTCTGAATCTCTGCACCCCTTTTTCAGAAATATGTTTCAGTGGCAGGGGTAACTCAACAGATCCAGGCAGATTATGTGACACAGAATTGCCATCAGAGCTAGGAAAAGCATAACTTTATCTTAAAAAAAAAAGGGGGGGGGGGGGGAAACTTTTTGAGCAAAGGTGTTCGTTAAAAAACATCAGGTTTCAGTTTAACAAAACACTGTAAAATGAAAGCAAGCCATGAAGGCAGGTGATAGCCCTGGGAACTTCCAGTGCCTATTTACTATGCCAGGACATCTCCTGTACAGTTAGATTGTTATTTTTCTTTACTGCTTTGTCACGTGTTGTTGCATGTCCGAGATTCCTCACCAGTAACTGAGAAAAAGCGATTTACTCACATTAAGTCCATTATTTTATGTACTGGAGGAAAAAAATTAATGGCTTGTGTTGAAGTCTCTTTGGGAAGAAAGATCTTTACATTGTTTTAATGGGGGTAGCTTTGGTAACTTAAACCCCATACATAAGGTGAAACATCTTGGCATTCATCTGAAGCATGATAGCTCTTAGTTTATGCTTTTCTTCAGTTAGAATATTTGCAATATGTTCTTGGCTTTATATGCTCTGTTAACTTTTTTTTTGTTTTATGAAAATGAAATTAAACTTCAGATTGTCTCTTCTGTATGGAAAAACTGTAGGCTTCCAATCTAATCTGTTTGTTTAGTGACCTTCCTGAAGAAAACTTTCAGTACTTTGTTCTTCCTGGTTATAATTATTCTCACTGAATATCCAGAATTGTATTTGCTCACGTGCAGCTGAAGTACTGGTTGTGTCTGTCTGCTCTCTGTGGATTGAAGCATGTGAAATAGCATTGTTTCAGCACCATGAATAACAGAACGCTAAATTAATATTATGGCTGCCTAACAAAATGACTTTGATGTAAGGTTCCAATATACTCATTTTGTTACAGAGCCATAATACTAGTTTAGCATTCTTTTATTCACAGTGCTGAGACGTATTGATGGACTTATTAGGAGTACAGCTGTGGAGTTCATGCTGAGGTAGAGTCAGACAGATGAAAGCAAATTTCAATCCAAGTTTAAAACTGTAAGGTGGAGCAAATGGCAGAGCCAATAATTTCAGTCTTGGTTATCAACACGCGCCTTTTTCCCAACTCCATCATTTTTAGCACAGTGCAAGGTCAGGTCCTGCCCCAGGGAAAGCTGCAGTACTTTGCCTAGGCTGCAAACCATGTGTCTGAACAAGACATATTTTTAACAAGAGGATAAAAAAAGGTACCTGTTGGTCACAAAATTGGATTTTTTGTTTAAGGAAAGATTTGCCTGAAAGGTCAGGAAAATGGCTAACTGGATGATGATGCCCACTAACAACAAAATGCAAGAAAACAAGATTCCAGAGCTCTTTAAACTGATCTCTTTAAAATCTGTCGGAGGCCTGACAGGGCCAGGCTTTCTCAGAGGCACTGCAGACTCCACTTCTGCTGTCTCTGGCTGTCGAAAGAGCAAAGCCACTGCCAGGCTATAAGATCAGGAGGTGCCTTCCCTCTGGGCTTCTTCTAGAGCCCAGCCAGAACTATGGTGCTTTGCAGACAAGGAAACTGCCTCTGAGATCTTCTGCAGAAACCATCATGGTCCAGCTAAGGGGTGGGGGCAGAAATTTGTCACTCCCTGGCTTGGTGTATGTGCTTGGAGGCTGCTGACCATCCCAGAGCTGTAGCCAGGTTGGGGGCAGAGACGCTGGCCCAGCCAGGGCACGAGAGGATGCAGGGCAGGAGTCACGGGAAGCCGTGGTCCCATTCCACATGGCGCCTCTGGTTTTGACAGACAGGAATCTGAGTTTCAAAGTTACATGTAGCTGCAAGGATGAGAAATAAAATTGACCAGAAATACCAAAAGGACCAGTATTTCATTAAGGGGGATAGATTTATTGACTGTCTAGACTGAAGTTAGTTTTGTGTTCACACTTTAAAAATTTTAATTGTTTAGGGTTTACACTTATACTGTCTAGCCATTCCCTGGTTAGTTTTATGAAAACATTAACCTTGACATTTTGACAACTTTTTTCCTTTCATTTAGTCTCTCATTTAAAATTGTTTTCATTGTCTGTGGTTTAGCGATTCCCTTGGTCCGCTTACACAACCCAAGCCCTTTGAAGAGTGACAGCTCAGCATGCCCGGTGGCAGCTCCCAGCACAGTGTTTAATTCTCAGTTCAAGCCAAGAAGTGGAGCTCTACCTCTGTGGTACTGCACCAGCAGGATGCCAGGTTTTGCAGGCAGCGGTGTGAAATTTGCCTCCAAGCTTGCACAATGCACTTGTGAGAACAACGTGCTGGTGCCTTCACAGCTTGCAGGGCCCAGGGGCCAGCAGAGGATGTGGGGCTCTCCCTCACCACGGTGCCTAGGGCAAGCTGCTCCTGTGGTCCCTCCTGTCATCATGTCCTGTACCTCCCAGTGCAGTCTGCCTCTCTGGAAGATTCTCCAGCTCCTGCACAGGAGGTCTTAAGCAGTTCCCGTTAGCTTCCACCCTGTGCTGGGACAAAGCTGTGCAGCACGCAAGGATGCTCTGACAGTTCCATGCGTTGATCTGGGAAGTCCAAGTTCAACATTGCTGTATCAGAGAAATACCCCAAATCACCTCAGAACTTAACGCAAGACATGCTTAAATCATTTCTGCTCCAGCTTTCTAAAGCTATTTAGGCAGAAACGTATGCAGGCTATGTGGGTTTATAGTGATGCGGGTGGGTGCTGGTGCTGTGAAAGTGATGCTGGAATCTTTCCATGGCTCATGCCACTTAAATACCTCTTGAAAGTCTGAGCCTTTAAGTTTTACTGAGGTATTTCTTCTCAAGTGTTTTTCACTGCAAAGCTGTCATGGTTATTGATTCATTAGAGTTCACAGGGTGCTGAGGCAGGGCATCAGGGTGTCAATGGCAACACTTTGATAGACAAGCAGGGAGAGAGAGAAGTTGTAAACATGTTTCCAGAGGGACAGGGTACTCACCAACTCTGCAACTGTTTGAAGAAAGGAATAGCCCTCACCCCTGCATACTTTCACAACCTGCCTGAAGACTGCATTATGTTGAGGAATTGCCATTCTAATCCCACTGACTGAATGTGAGAAGCTGGTCTTCCAATGTTGCTGGAAAAGGGGAAAATGAAGGGTCTTGATGTGGTGTGAAAAAACAGAGAAAAAGCAGTAAGGCGGCATCACTCAGACCAGACTCCTGTGGGAGGCTGGAAGTGTTGCTGGTAGGGGTTGCCAGAGGACAGAAATGGCTGCAGAGAAGCTAGGAATGTAAACAGTGTGGTTGTGACAACCTTTCCTGCTTCTCTTTCAACTATTCTGCAGCACGCTGATGACTGGATAAATCAAGTGCACCCTCTGGTTCCAGTTTTGAGAGCTCAAGATGAAAGCACAGAGCCACTTGCTTTTACCAAAGGTAACTTTCTAACTCAAGTGTGAATCAGAAGCTAGGAAGAATGATGACATTTTACAAAGTTAGGGCTACCCAAAAATGCAAAAGATTCAGATTCTGTCTCATGTAAGGCTGAGGGGAAAAGAAGGTTGGGACTGCATTTTTAATATTGTTTGGGAATCCAGGTCCCCAAAACAGGCAATGCACATCCTTGTGAGCATGAGGAAGGGCTGGGGAGAGTGCATGACCCTGTGTCACTGTCTCCCTCCTGGAGATGGTGACAACATATTTATAGCAGGAGCACAGTTCCAGTTCCCAGGGTGGGGAGAGGCAACGGGGACCTGAGGAACCAACCAAACACCACTTTTAGAAATCTTCACTCCTGAATAGCAAATACATCTCTCTTTTTGCATAAAGTGAGCACTTGAGGATTAACTAAGGAATAACAAATGTGAGATTTTGGTACTGGAATTAGGATTTAGAGGAATCTGGTGAAGCAAGTAGTGTATAGGGCTTGAGATAAAATAGGCATGCCAGTGAAACTGATAATAAGGGAAACACCCTTGGGAATCCCCAAATGGAAACCCTCATTGATTTCTTCTGACACTGAGAAAGAAAAAGCCAGGTCAACAGATTGATAAGCACTGTGTGAGGGGAAAAAAGTAAATTACCATCAGGTGATAGTCTGAAATCCAAAGGAGTTCAGGAGAAAGAGGTGTGTCTAAGCTTGTTTTGTTTATAGCTGTTACAGCTGAATTTTACAAGCGTGATGTTATTCCCTAAGGACACAACTGTATCGATAATTCCAACAATACATTTTAAAAGAGAAAAAAAACCACTCACCAAGCCAGAAGAACAGATTACACTGAGGTGTCAATAAATTATTTGCTCTGCCATGCAAAAGAAGGAGAAACCTGCCTATAACCATCTTGATTAGTTCTGTAGCATCCTGAGGTAATGCCCTGTATCAGAAATGCAAATCTTTTCTTTAAATGAATATCCTTTTTCAATTATTCCAAAGATTAGTGGTACTGATTTACCAGTAACAATTTATTATTTATGAACAGTTTATTAATATTATAGAAATCTAATCTGTTTTCTCATATCAGATCCTTTTCTCACTTCACCTATACTGGATTGCAGGATTTGGCTCAACAAACCATCTTTTCAACACAGTTGACCCTGACTGCTAAGAATATTGATTTTCTTTTAAAGGACCTGGCTTGGCATTTAAGTCTCTGGTATCTGATTCCGATCTCTGACACAAACTTTATGTATGATCTTGAATAGAGAGCTTAATTTTTTATGCCTCATTTGCCTCTGTAAAAGATGACTTTTGGGAAGAGAGTTCCCAACTTCATCCTCTTAATAACTGCAATCCTTCTTCTAGTTCCCAGGATGGATGTGTTTGTGCTAAGTTTGCATCCAGTATCTTTATGTCAAAATCTCTATTAAATTAAATAGTTCTTTTCCTCTCTGGGTACTTAGTTCTTGGATACCTTACAGACTGCAATTTTCTCCTTTCAGTCTGTATTTTACTGTGCAAAGACAAGTTTTTTAGCCTTCTGTTGTGCAAAAATGCTCCTCCGATCGCCACCATAAGCCCCTCCATGCCTCTCTTTCCATGTGAGTTCTAGCGTGCAGTATCCAGATGGGATTTCTCCAGTGTTTTGTATACAAAGTTCCAGCAAGAAATTTTGCAGGAATGGTTGTTCCCTCAAAAATACAGGAATCTTTCTGAGCCTGTTCATTCATAAAAATGCATTGGACAAAGAGACATGTACTTGTGGTATCCCAAGACCATTTCTGTCACTCTTCCCTCCATCCCCCAACGCACAAGGAAGGTCCGGCTGAAAAGTCACCATTTCCTGGGGGAAAGCCTGTCTGAGTAAAATACAAAATCAAACAATATGTCAATGCAAAAGCAAAAAATAAGGGGGGGGTGGCGGTGGGGGTGGTGGTGCAGGGAAAGCAGCTATGTTTTAGTAAGAATGTTAAGCAAGAAAATGCTTGAGACCACTTTGTGTGTTGGGCATGGGGCACCCTGACTGTTGCTCCCCTCTGGATCTCCAGCCCCTCTGTCCCTGGCCACCCATATTTTGTCCTCTCATTGCTGCTGGCTGAATGAGGAGCACCTGATAGAGGCAAAACTAGCCTAACCTGGGGTCCTGCAGCTGGCAGGAGCAGCCCTTCTTGGCATCCCGGCGGTAGTCACAAGGGTAAGCATATGAAAGGAGGCTGCTGCTGCCAAAGAGGAGCCATGATGAAGGTTCAGCTGGTGTAAAGTGCTGCCCTTCTACAGGGCTCTAGGCAGGTTACCTCAGCAGTGTGACCATGCTGTGTTGTCAGGGCAAAACCACAGGTGATGCATTTAAATGTAATTAACGGAGCAGCATATAGTAGTTCTGCTCTGAAACAAACAAGATTATCTCAAGTTCCTGAGAAACAGGTGTGGCTCACTGTACTTTTGTAGTGTGGAGCTGGGGTAAAGGGGAAGTGCTAGGGACAGGACTTGTCAAATGGGGTGTGTAGATATGGCTGGTATTTAACTGATGATGTCCTTCATTTACAAAATGTAACAGCTGTCAGTAAGTGTGAGTAGTCTTCCCTTGTGCAAAATGTTCTGTTAGATGATACTTTGTAATGACTGGTGCTTTTTATATATTTTTTCTAAAATCTTTTTTGCACTTACAGTCCTTGATCTGATCTGTTTTAGACTTTAAGTTGTAAGTATTTTGTTTCCAGATTGAAGTCTTTTCTTGTGTTGCTCCTCATTTCTAGTGCCAAGATCACAGTCAAAAGGGAGTCACTAATGAAGATTTGTCTGTGCAGCTAAGCAAACTGCTCATGAAGAAAGCTCTAAATGAAACAGGTCAGTTTTATATATGTAGTTTTCTTCTCCAGACTTGGGAGGTAAATTTTTGTGAAATAATACAAAGATAAATTTTTTCTTTGCTTTTTTTTTAAGAATTACTTGTGGAAAATGCTGTCTAGAAATGTTGGTGGGGTTTTTTTCTTCCTCCCCCGACATTGACTAGCAACAGGCTGGATCCAAACACTCTTAAGCTTGAAAAAAATATAACATGAATGAGATGAGGCTCTGGGATATCTTGTCTTTAGTTTCCTCCTAACTTTAGAGGTACCCATAGCTTTCTTTTTTGGGGATGATTTAAGGTGTAGTTCCAAACTGGCTGCTAAAAGTTATGTCTTTTAACATGCCTCTGTGCATCTAATTTCTGTTAGAGATCAAAAGAGAGTTGCTCTGTGTGTATATTTAAATAGTGTGTCTCTCGGCATGGCTTTAGTACTTGGCAGTATCGTGCGCTAATTGTTTGCAAATGCCTGCGAATAGCTCTTTTTTTTCCAGAGAAGTTTGTTGGGTTGCCATTTTGCTGCCTAGAAAGGAAAGCTCAGGTGCACTCTGACTTTTCTGCTTTGTGACTTGTTTCAGACTCAGTGGTGTCTTTCCTCGATCTATATAATCATCTGACAAAAGCAATACTGAGAACATACGTGGCTCAAATTCCTGCATTTTTTTTAATATAAAGCATCAATATCTTTTGTGTGTATGTGTGTTTGTCTGGTATGTCCCTTAATGGGGTCTGATCTAAGAAGTTCTCCTAGGGTTTGGATCAGGTCTAGTGATGTGTTAGGACAAACCATGTTCTGAGCCATCAGAGTTAATGGAATTAACCTGGGAAAGGTTTTATCCTACTTTAAAGTCTCTGGATTAAAAATGCCTGCCTCTCGGGTAGGAGGAAATCTGAGTTGCCTGGTTTTTTTAGGAGTGCTTTATTACTGTTAGTCTCACTTCTAATCAGATTGTTCTTCAGTACTTAGATACACCTTTGTGCTAACATTAAATAAGCAAAACCCACCTGGAACCACAGCATAATATTTTGCTTTCTGGAGCCTACTCTAGATGAGGTTCCTGGGTATCTGAACTCCCAAGTATCTAATACCAGCATACTGTATCACAGGGTGAACCTCTCTGACCACAGTTAGAACAAAACAGTACTTTGCGCTTCAATAAGAAGCTACACTACTCTCCTGCGGCAGTAGCTTATATAAATAATGTTGCTGGGTTCTCTTTTCATGGCATCAGCTGTTTCTCCTTCCACTAACAGAATAAAGGTCAGAAAATGCTGATTCTAAACTGCAGCTGTGAATACAAACACTTCAACTTTACTTGTGTGACTTCCTCTTTTGAAGAAACCTCTCCTCACAAAGTCAAAATCTCTCAGCAAAGAGCAAGTATCTAAAGTCTTGGCCCATTGTTCATCTCTTTTCCAGGACAAGCAATTCTTTGTTACTGAATTATTTACTGAGGGAGGAGAACTATCTTTAATCATCAGAGGAGCATTAGAATCCAACAAGACTTGGAATACATATTTAAAATGTTTACTAGTTTTTGTGAGCATATTCATTTAAAGCCTTTAGAGACTGAGCTTTTCATTACAGCCTCAAATGAGGTCTACCCTCGCGGTTTTTTAACTTTCCAGACTGTAAAATGTCTTGGCTTTTTGTTCTGCCCTGAGTGTGTGGCCTTTTGTTTTTCGCTTGAGGAATCAGAAATGAGATGTTTTCTGTGATGCAAGATTCCCTTATGTGGACATGGTGTATGTGATATTATGGTTTCTCATTTCTCCGTGTTGGGTGGAGAGGGGAGAAATTCCACTGACGCAATGCTCTTTTTGCTGAAGACTACGATGTGGTGGTTGCAGCGTTTTTTTGCAATATTACCCTATTGTGCTTGAGAAGCATTTAATAGCACTACACTGGATGTTTTGCTCATTAAATCTCTCTTGTAGCTCTGATTGCATCAGGAGTGGGATAACTAAACTGCGCTAATGCTTCCTTGTAGCTATTAGCATTTCAAAAACTTACCCTTTAAACGGTTCCTTCACCTTTCCTCAAGATTTTCAGCCTCGTCTTTTGGATTACTTCTCAGAATGAAATACAATGAAATATTTATTAGGTTTTCTGGGAAAACTCTGGAGGCAGGTTTTATTAATAGTGAAAATTCATTATTGATGCTGCTGTTCTCAACTGATAAGCAGTTTTATGCCTGCATATATTTTAACTTTTTAAAAATGGCATATATTGCAGCTGCTCACCATCAAAAATCTTTCCCTGGCTCCTGAGCTGGTAGGAGACTGAATCCTCTGTGTTCAGGCTGAAAAGCTGAACCTCCTGACCTGTGTCTATAAACTCAGCTCTACTTGTATAAACTAGGGCAAAATAATTTCTTGTTCATGTTGTCTGGTCTTTGTGTGTTTCTCCCAAGGCTACTTTCAATTGTCCAAAACTGACTTATCTATTGATGGCGAGCATCTTTGTACCAGTACTTCACAAAAGTATTTCTATCCCCTCTGCCCTGACTTCCCTCTGTCCCAGTACAGCAGTCCATGATCCAGCACTTTCACGAGCCTGTGATATGACTGAGACTGGGGGCATTATGATGATGCTGAGGTGGAAATAGATGGGTTTTGTTATTGCTGGGATGGTGGGCTGAGCTGCATTTATACAGGAAAACGTCTAGATCCCTTTCAGAGCTTTTCTGAACTGCTAACCTTAATTTCACGTTCTTAACATGCATCTGAAACACTTATGGCTAAAGGGATGGTTTTAGAGATAAAGTGATGCAAACCCAACCCTTGCTGATGGTCAGAAACTAAGTGGCACCTTAAAGACTCTCCCTGGACTGTAGGGCTCAGGGTTTACGGTTGATGTAGTAGGGATTAAGGCATTCATGTATAACATTATCTGTGTAAATGAATAACATAGTCCTCAAACATACTGATGCTAAATCCTTTACAATTAATCCTATGTATATGATAGTACTTCAATACAAATTGCTGTGTTGTATTTAAATACATTAAGTAAATCCCATATAAAACTCAATGTTCTGAAATTGAAGCGTTTTAAATCTGTGTTCCTATAACACCTGACTCCCAGTGCTCCATCAGCAGCGTGATCTGAGCAGGATGCCCCTTCCTATACTCTGCAAAGGGATGAGGGAGTGAGCATAGACCTGATCCTCCTGAAATCCACCTGTCCGTCCTGGGAAGAGAAAAAAGCAGCACAATGTGTAACAATATTACAGGGGCATAAGCCAAACCCTGGTCTTTCCTTCTGTTTTTTTTCCCCCAAAGTAACATCAGTTTTCTTGTTGTTCCTAAATTACCTAGAAAATACATTTCACTCTAGTGGCAGGCACAGAACCACTTTAAAAAGCATAGACTGCAAACCATATCCTGCCTGGGTTTCATTAAAGATACACTTTGACAGCCTCCCCACCCCTCCCCCTCCTTAAACAGAACCTTTTCTGTTCTGGGGGTGCTGGAAGCACTACTTGATGACTACAGCAGTTAAAAACCAACTCATTGTGCAGCAATTGGAGTTCTGGTACATACAGTCACCTCACCTCACTACTTCATGGTGGGAAATTTACTTGTTGAAATGAAATGTTCTTTTATGTCCCAAAATGGGTAATGGGTTGTGGGCAAAGCCACAGTTTATATCTTTGAGAAAGAGCTTGTTCGAGTAGCTGAACTTCCAATAAGAAGAGTGATGTGAGGTTTGCTTTCTGTACAGGATGCTTGTATTCCAGATCCTTGTTCTGTCTTGATGTTTGCTACCTGGCTAACTTAAAGTCTTTGCTTTTATGCATTTATTTATTTTAATACATCTGAGAGCCATAGGGTTGGCTGGAACCCAGAGGTCTTCGTGCATCTCCTCTGTTTTGGTGAGGGGATAGGACATCCCTTAGTAATTACCTCTGGAACTGCAAAAGACCAAAGCCTTGCTCTCTCATTAATGTCCAGATCTGTTTTGGCCTCTTCTCTCACTTCATATTTGATTAGAATTGTAGAGAAAATACAGCTGTGCAGCTATAGTTATCATCTGACTACATCAGAATAATTTCTGAACCTTGTCATAAAATTTTGCTGACCCTTATTGAGGAACAGTTCTTTCCAAGCTGCTGCAGTAAGCCTCCCCTTCCCTGGGCAAATAAATATCTCTCAAAATGTTTTTATGCTGAGTGTGCCCCAGAACTACAAAGAGTTAAGCTAAAGTCATAGTGATAAGAAATTCCCTGCTTTTGCTATGCTCCTCGCAGCACTGCTAAGCCTGGCTCCTTGGCAAGTCTAATTGGTGATCCGAGCCCATCAAGGTCCATCCGCCTATGCCGGGAGGCTTTAGCAGCCAGGGTGTTCAAGGAACCAGTGCTTTGGAGCTGCTATTGCTGCTTGTTGAGTTGACATGAGACAAGTTATTACCATATAAATGAGATAAGGTCTTAGATAACTGCAGACTGAAAGTAAAACTGAACTGGGCTGCTTGTGGCTGGAAATTTTAAGTGTATCTTTCTATCTTCAATTTTATTTTTTTTTTAAATCTGTACACTGTTTTCCTTCCATCCATTAGCCTACTCTATAAATGATATCAAGAGCCCATACGTTTTCCATCAGATTACCAGTTGTGAATTAAATATTTTTAGACCTGAAACTTTCCTGGTGCCTTTCATGTCTCCTCTGCTGGTTATTAGGAAACCTGTAAGCAAAGGCAACAAAATTGCTTTGAGGAAAATGCATGTCAATCACTTCAACCAAAATAATCCAGTGCATTCACTTTATTCCATTTTCTTTAGGAAAAAAATCAAAGAAAATATCTTTGACTGATTCCTTCATTGTCCCTGCATGGTTTGACTGTGCTAGAAGGTGGGTGGCAGAGCACAAGTAGAGAAACCTAGAGCAAAAGTATCTTTATTTTCTGTTTCCAGGCATTTGGCTGCAGCGTGGAGTGTAAGTAATTGAGGAAAAAGTGATACTCTGCTGCATTAATCTCTGTGTTAATCTTCTCTGTCCTGTGTAGGGCACTAAACCCCAAGGAAACGAGGAAATATTTTCATGCATCTCACCAAGTCATGGTGGAATCCTAAGGATCACTTTTACTAAGTAAATGTAGTGGTTTTTCATTTGGCAATCATCAAACAGCCTGTTCTTGCAAGGGAGAAACATCTGGTGAGACAG
Organism: Ibycter americanus; assembly: GCA_035590275.1. NCBI lineage: Eukaryota > Metazoa > Chordata > Aves > Falconiformes > Falconidae > Ibycter > Ibycter americanus. Next base: position 40,659,981 of record JAVJGI010000063.1, on the reverse strand, counting down.
CCAAGCAGTGAGCATGGAATCTCTTATTTGTGCCAGGAATCAAATTTGCAGGTCTAAGTCAGGTCTTGCACACTAGGCTTGGATGAAAGTCAGTCTTTCAGAGAAGACTAAGGTGACTACTGTGTGCTTATACCCAGGAACCAATGCCTGCAGCAGGGCATAGGGCTTGTGCTGAATGAATTGTGGGAGGCCCAACTCATAAGCCAAAGAACACTTGCCAGCAGGAGTTAAGCCTTTATTACTAGCAGTGTGAAGCATAAAATTCCCCTAGGCCTGTAAGCTGCTTTCCCCAAAGCACAGATTGGGTTATTTGTGGTTTGGTTTTTTTTTTTTTTGTTGGTTGGTTGTGTGTGGTCTAGTTTGAGATTTAAGGAGCCAAAGATGAGTTTCCTGAAAGAATTGTTAAACTGTGGAACATTCTTTTTGAGGAAGATACTGGAAGCTCCTTAAGTCTATAATAAGTATGTAGGGCGACAGGTACGTAGTGCCTCCAAAGGGGCACAGTATTGCATCTTCTGGCTCTGCTGTACTAAGTACATTCTTGTTAAAAGTAGCAGGAGGGCCACCAGAGGCAGGAATGCTTTTCTGCTTACCAAACCTGGGGTCCCGCTGCTGAAGAAAATTGCCATTCCACTTGCAAAAGTGTCTTTGCCTTAGTTAGCTACTGAAAATTTTTCCTCTCACTGCTGCAACTGTGAATTTGTTCCAGAACCTGTCTCCTTGGGTGCTTGACTTCTCATGGTGGAAGACTTCTTATTTCTAGCCTCAATATATTAATGGGCAGTTTATAACCCTTTGACTAAATCAGGTAGATGACGCAAAACCATAGGTAGAAAAATGTTGTTATATTACAAACATAACAATTCTATACATTGAATAATTGCTTATCATAAATAAGTAACCAATTTCAGTTCAGTCTGAATGACAATCCATCTTGGGATATCATATAAAACCTTTACAAAAGATTGCCTGAACACAGTCCCTCTTCAAAGAGTATCTTCCTCAGTTTCTAATGCCACTGGTTCAGTATTACTGCTTGTGCTTACTATCCCATTTCACAACATTCTTCACTTGAGTTTGGTGCCTTGCTTGCAGCAAGGGAATTGCTGAGGGGCTCATTTACTCTTTTTATGACTTGGCAGAACAACTAGAGGAATACCAAGCCCATGAAAAAAAGATAACGTTACAGTTTGATCACCTAAGGTACCTACAGTATTGCAAACTTTAATATAAATAGATCTTAAAAATTGAAGAAGGGATTTTTGAAAGACTGGTCAGATGCTTCAAAGAAAACTGGCTCCAGGTGAAGAATAAGGAATGTGTTCGTTTGGAGCACAGTGAGGCTTGAAACACACTGGTCTCCCTATGTGGGAGTCATCCTATGAATATGATGATGTCCAGAGATATTGAAACATACATAGAAAGGACATCAGATGGCATGAGGAGAAGAAGCATCAAACAATAGAGGCAGAGTGAAAGAATAATGAACACTAAGATTAATATTTCAGCAGTCTATTTAAAACCATGTTATTACAGTGCTTGAGGCATTAAATTTTCTGGGTTGACTAGTGTGGGAAATCACTTTCTTTTAAACGTTGTGCTGTCTTGGAGAACTTGCAGAAGTTTTCAACCAAGCTAATGCATTATGCATCTGAATTGGACAGAAGAAAAGTATAAATCCTACATATAATAAAAACTGATGGAGGAGTAGAAATGCTTGAAGTTTAAAAATAAAATATAAAGAGCATTCAAGAAGATTAAATCGTGTGAAGAAAGAACAGTGAAGACAAAGAAAACCTTACAAATAAGAACTGGGAATCTCATAATATGATTACTCAAGAATATTTAGGATGCACTTCTCCCACTGGTTAAAGTTAATCTGCAAGGTAAAAGCTAAATCATTGACTTGCAGGAAACCAGAAACAGTCAGTGGTTTGGTAATTCTAGTCCATGTTGTTGATAAACAGTGAGGTAGATCGTGGCCTCTCAAGTGGAGTGTGAATGCTAATATCCTCTGCACAGGGTTGCCTGCTGTGGAAGGGAATAGGCTTCTGGAGGTATGAGCTACAGTCTGCCCCACATCCCACCAGAAACAGCTTTCCATCTTCCCTATTCCCAAAGTGAAAGGACATGGGAATGGCAGTTATTAAAATGCATGCTGACCTCTGACCTGCCTTCTTAAAAAGCTTATTTATACTACAACAAGTGCTGGAGCAGAGATGTGATGTATTCACTAAACGTGGAAAACAAAACGGTGTTGGAAACAGCCTCTTGCTGTTGGTACAAACTAGTTCTTATTGATGAACAAAAAGGAGTTTATTCATCCATCTTTTTTTAAGATTTGGTATCAGGGAACAGTATGATTTCTCTAGGCTCCTTTAAATGTTGTCTGAGCGTGTGTAGTATTTTATGGTTTATTGTGTGACTCCAGAAGAGAAAACCTTGGCCTCTACTGTCTTCATTCCTTCCCATTTCCCTTCCCTCCCTCCCTCCCTCCCTCCTCATTCCCCATTGTTCTGATTTCAGCTGGGATAGAGTTAATTTTCTTCTAAGTAGCTGGTACAGTGCTGTGTTTTGGATTTAGTATGAGAATAATGTTGATAACACACAGATGTTTCAGTTGTGAGCAGGTGCACAAGAAACCAGGAGGGAGCAGAGCCAGGACAGCTGGCTCGAACTAGCCAAAGGGATATTCCATACCATAGAACATCATGCTTAGTATATAAACTGGGGGAAGAAGAAGGAAGTGGGGGTGTTCGGAGTTACGGCATTTGTCTTCCCAAGTAACTGTTACATGTGATGGAGCCCTGTGTCCCTGGAGATGGCTGAACACCTGCCTACTGATGGGAAGTAGCGAATTAATTCCTTGTTTTACTTTGCTTTTGTGCACAGCTTTTGCTTTACCCTTTAAACTGTCTTCATCTCAACCAATGAGTTCTCTCACTTGTACTCTTCTGATTCTCCTTCCCATCTCACCGGGGGTGGAGTGCACAAGTAGCTGTGTGGTGCTTAGTTGCCGGCTGGGGTTAAACCATGACACCCGCCCTGCCAAGAAAAGGAACAAAACAACCTTTTCTCTTCCAGTTAAGCAAACCAGCATCCCCACAGCCACAGGCAAAAAGCAACCCAATAAACAGATAAAACCTATATTTAGTGTTTCATAGGTTTTAGAAGAAACTTTTCCCTTGCAAAAGCGTGTTAACTTTAACCTAGTTGCAGTGTTTACAGTAGAGGTTTAAGTTTGATTGCCAGGCATCAGAGCTGGAAATAAATGGGGGAAGAAAATATCCACATTGTAGTATTTGAAGACCATGAATGTGTCTGTTGAGGGCTCTTTCAGTGTAGCAGAGCATGTGTGCTGTGAGGCTTTAGGTAACTATGTTTTAATGCCTTCATGCTGTAAATAATAGAGTGAATTCTGTGCTAGTCATGACCTTGAGGTCACTGAATGTTTTCCTTTCAACCTCCTTGTTGTCCTCTCTGTAGCATGAAAAGGGATGTGGAGGGGAGAGAAGTGAAAGACTAAAAATATTAGCTGTGAACCAAAGCCGGGTGGCTCTGTAAGCAGGGAGTTCAGCAAGGAAAGGTTAAACAGCCTCTGCCTTTCTCCAGTAGTGCAGTGCTGGTGCCTGGAGCCCTGCTTCAGCTCAAATCTGCATGGGAGCACTGTGGTGACAGCATGTGGGGCCCCTGATAGATCTCCCCTACAAGACAGCTGCTGCCTTTATTATGCAAGTTCCCACACTGCTGAGAGATGGTTCGGGCAGCCAAAACCTGAGTCTTCTTGGGTCGGCACTGAATCAGAGTAGCTGTTGCCTGGGCTTTGTGTGTATGGGAGGAGAGCTGGCAACAAAGTCATAGTCTCAGTTGTGATGTCCTGTGATGAGATGTCTTCAGGTTTTCCAGTAGCTATGTCTGCTGGCCAGATGGCCCATTTGAAACTACCTTGTGCAAGTGATACCTCCTTTACTGTCAGCACTTGCTTTCTGTCTGAACTTCTTCAATATAGCCCTAGAGTCATATCCCATCTTTAATTTCTGAACACAGTATAGTTATTATTCACCTTGCAGCTAATTCTCTGACGCAGGATTTTCTCAGGGTGTGAATCTTTTTTGAGTTCCCCTTATGGAATTGTTCAAAGCTTTTTTCTGATCTCTTTTTCTTTATCAGGGAACTTTGTTTCATAAACTTGTCAAGGTCTGATTGCAGAACAAAATATTAGCAGTCATAACTGCTGTGCTACTAAGGTCTTTGTAGCCTAATTAAAATCAAGCTCTAACTAGAGCCTGATTGGATTGAACACCCCTGTGTAATCTCATAGAAAAACAATGGATTCATTAATGAGTGACTGGAGTATTACTGAACAGGACTTGTTTTGGTGCCACAGTGGATCAGGTTGTCTTGTGTTTGATCAGTCCCCATAAAGCCAAAGTGGCTTTAGTTTACAGTCTTGATGGGTTGGTATGTGGGTGGGACTGCTCTCCTCCCTGGGCCCCAGGGCCAGGCTGGACCATGAGGGAGCTCCTTCCCCTTCCACGTACCTGAGTCTCCTCTCAGAAGGAACTGCAGCAATCACAAGAAGAGGTGATCACATCATCTCTCCTCCTGACTTATGGGTAGGACGTAGCAAAGGCATGCATCTGGAAACCAGGACAGTAGGATAAACCTGTTTCATGCTGAAGCTATGGCTTAAATCCAATAATCCATTTATCTGTGTGCTTAATGTTTTTTGTTAGAATAGAGCATGAAGATCTATTAGTATTTGGATTACACCAGTGCCTAATTATGGAAGTTACATACTTCAAAGGTATTTGAGGGCTGCAATATTCATAAATCCCCCTTTCTTGCCTTTAGCCTTCTTTTTGCCTGACTTTTGCGTTTTGGTGCAATGATCTAAAGACTTGGGACAGCGTGTCTGTCTGGAACTGAGCAGCATGTGGCTTTTGACAATTCCTCTCATACATTGTCACCTGCATAAACTGCAGCCTGGATTATGACAGTAGGGAAACTGCAGGTGTGACAGGTCAGGTGTAATCTTGACATTTGCACAGGAATTGTCATGGTTTAACACCAGCCATGGAAAGTACCATGCAGCTGCTTGCTTCCACCAACACTGCGTGGTGCGATGGGGAAGAGAATTGGAAAAAGGCAAAACTCATGGGTTGAGATAAGAACAATTTAATTATTGAAATATACTAATAATAACAATTGTAATGGAAAGGAATCAGTCCCAGCCAGTCCTCAAGCAGCAGCTGGCAAACTCCCCCTGGTTTATACACTGAGCACGACATTTTATGGTATGGAATATCCCCTTGGCTAGTGTGGGTCAGCTATTCTGGCTCTGCTCCCTCCCGGCTTCTTGTGCACCTGCTCACTGGCAGAACATAGGAAACTTGAAAAGTACTTGACTTATTATAAACATTACTTAGCAACAACTAAAATATCCATGTGTTATCAGCGTTATTCTCATACTAAATCCAAAAAACAGCACTGTACCAGCTACTGAAAAGAAAATTTAACTCTATTCTAGCTGAAGCCAGGACAGAAATCTACACTGTAGATTAAATTGAGGCAGGAATCCCCCAGCCTTTATACAACCTCTATTCCCACCTGAAGAGCTCCAGGTCTAAAAATGGCAAGGTGGAGACTGTCAGTGTGGAGTGCCTCATATGTACAGTCTTAAATGCCTGTTTACCCCTTGTGCAGACTGGGATTTCTCCTGTGGTAGATCATTAGACTAAATACCCAGGGACCTGGGATTTTAAAGCTTAAAGGGGAGAGAGGCGGAACAGTGAAAATGCCGGAGTAGGTTTGCTGGGTGGAAAGTTATTACCTATACAGATATGGGTTGTAAGGTTTTACATAGCCAGTAATAGATGGTCCATCTCAAATTGCTTATTGATACATCCTTTCTGTCCATGTACGAGTGCCCATGTGGGATCTGGGTTCCTGACCCTAATCTGTGTGATTTATTGTGCCACACTGAACACTTTCTGCGCTATCTATATTCACTTCAATGTTTCTGGGCAGGAAATCATCCAGGATATTTTTTTCCCTTGTCTATTAACTTCTTTGCCTCAAAGTGTTGATAATTTAAAAAAGGAGGTTTGAGGGGACTTGTGATAAAGTGGTTTTGTCAGAGGTTGCAGGACTAGACTGTTCCAAGTCCTAAACAAAATCTATAGCAGGGAACAAACACATACCACTTACGCTTATGGTCGGGTTAAATCTAAAACAAATGCACTGAAATAACGTAAAAGTAATAAAAAGGTCTTCATTCTCAAAGTTCTCCAAATATATCTGATGTTTATAGTGTGGTGCTGTATTTTGACAAATAAGAAAAAGCTTATGGAATATCTGGTTTGTGAAAGACCACTTCAAAAGTACTAGGCAACCATAACTTTATGTATCAATAAATACTTAGGCTTTTAAGAGACCTTGAGAGCTATTGTAGGCTATGAAAACATTAGTTGCTGTCTCGAAGAACAATATTGGATTTGGTAAAATGTGCAACATAAACCCCTCAGAGTAATAAACAACATAATAAAAACTGTTGGTGTTGTAATTGTTTAAAAGATGCCCTCAAACCTGAAGCTGAGACCATGTAGTTTGAATAATGACTGAAGATGTAAGAAACTTGTGCTGGGTTCTCTCCTTGCCTGTGGGTTGTCCATGTGACCTGTGATCTGTCTCTGTGTACCTCAGCTCCCTGAACACTGGCTTGGATGTCCAGCTGAACTGCTGCTTCCTGAGGTGACCATCTGTCAAACAAGCGTGTGCATGCTTTTTACTCCATTCTTGCAAGAGGTTAAAAGTATCAGCTTCAACTGGAAAGATCAGGCTTTACAAATTTTTTATTTTGCATGTGTGACAACTGATGACAGGTGCATGAAGCTCCACTGGCAAATGGGACCTGGGCAAGTAACAGTAACCTGACTGGGTCCCAAAATGGGGACAATATTCCTTTCCCACTTCGTATTGCAGAGCACCTGTGTTCTGCTATGGGAGCCATATTATACCAGAGACAAGTGTTTGGGTGGTTCTGGATAAAGGTTTATTTTCCTATTGAAGTAGTACTTAGTCATGCGAAATATTTTCTAGCTTGAATTCAGCTTGCTATTAGTCACCACTCCGCGCAGTTCACTGGCTTCATGCCTGTGGCTACATCTCCCTGACCAGAGGCAAAACATGCTGCTGTGGCATCTGGGGAAGCTCTCCATCAGCTCGTGTCTTTGCAGGGTTGCTGTTCCCATTGAATGTCCTGTGCTTGCTCTCTGCTGGTGGTACCACACATGAGATGAAGCCACAGTTGTTAGGAGGTTGTTGAAGAGGAACTGTGTTGGAAGGGAGACTCTGGATTAAATTATGTGTGTAGGTGCAGGAGCCACTGGGGAAAAAACGTTGCCTCTGACAGAGGTGTAGCTGAGTTTGGTCAGAAGAAAGACCTTGCAATAACTCACATAACGTGTTCTCTTACCTTGTCACGGCCTAGTCACTGGCTGGTAAAGATGTATTAAACCATTTACTGTATTCTTTCTCCAGCCATGGATGATGGCTAGAAAAATTGAAAGTCCTGTTTGCCTCAGCATTTTCCCCAAACAGTTATTGCCATTAAAATTTCCATGGCAATTGTAATTAGAAATACCATAGTTCACTTATATATTTTATAATTTAATTTCTAGTCGTTGACAAGCAGCTAAGCAGATTCTGGTGTGCAAGAACAATGTGGACACAAGCAAATTTTTAACCTCTGTTTTAGGATGCTGTGAATATACGTTAAGGATCCTCTCACTTTTTTGTGTGTTCCTGACTCATTGTCATTTAAAGCTGCCTGATAAAAATGCAGATGTTGGGTTCTGTTAAATATAAGCAGTAGTAAACCAGACTTCCATCAAGATAAATAATAATTCAATGATTTCTGCTGATAACATCTGCTGAGACAGACATGGCAACAGTAAGAAGGCTTCCACCAGTTGTTCAAGCATCCTGTAAGCTTTTGTTCCCCCTCAGGTTGGCAGACTTTAATATTGTCCCTTGTCCTCGGGGACAGAGTTTAGGCAAAACTACTGACCTCAGCAGCAACGGTTGTCTTAGTTTCTTGTCATATCAGGATGATAGAGTGAAGTAGGAGGTTGCTCTAGGCTGGCCTAGGAGGAGGAAGCTTTTCAAGAACCCTTACATGAGACACCTTTCAGCTCCTTACTCTGATGTGTGAATTGTGCCAGTGAGCTTCACTGCAAAGGCTGAGTTTGTTAATTTTTTCCTTCGTTTGGAAAGACATGCTGTACGCTGTCTTACTTTGCAGTCTCTGTGTGTGTAGGAAGGGTATGCAAGCAACCAGTACAAGGTCCGAGAGCTGTGTTCAAACATAATGATTCAGGCTAAAAGCAAATGCAAAGTTCCCATTGTCAGGTCCCCCCAGGGGAGGGAAGCCTGTGTGGGAGAGGGCCCAAGGGATGTTGTGGAGAAGAGGGCAAGGGAAGAGAAGGGGAGGGGCTGGCAGGCTGGAAGCATGTTTTTCAGGTACGTTGTTTCATTGTGCTTGAGAAGCACTTCTGCCTGGCTGAAAGGAGTGAGCTGTACTGTGGAGCTGTGGATACATGAAGTTTAGACTAGCTGAGCTCATGTGTGCTTAAGGTAAGCTGTTGTTTTAATGTACGCAGCAGTGGCCTTTATCAGGATGAAAAAGTTACAACCTAAAAGCAAATGGAGATAGGATGCTTTCTGCAGAAATCCTGTGTTGTGCAGGCCCTTCAGGAATTTCCTTCATGCAGGAGGGCTGTGCTGCTCGTGGTGCTGCCATCCTCTCGCTGTGAGCCACAGCAGAGGCTGCTTACAACCCAGGAATGGTCTGTGGGGCCAAAGAGGCTCCTGTCACCAGGCTGGTGGCAATTTGCATTGGGCATTGCCATCCTGCAGGACTTGGCAACTTAAACCTCTGAGTTAGTGTTACTGTATGAAGGGTAAAATGAAACTGGTGGACCTAGTAAAATTAACTATCTAGATAAAAGGACTGTGAAATTAATATTATAGTTTGGGGAGTGAGTATTGTAGGTTATTCTCTAGCCATACTGCTGGCGGTACCTTTTTTTTTTTTTTTTTTTAAATACTGGTTGGCAAGCGTATTACTTGTCTTTTGAAAGTGGGGTTTCTAGACAAGGGCTTCAGCCAGTGTTTCAGAAGCAACCCAGCCTCTGATTCACCCCCAGACAAGTCCCACTGGAAGGATTAGATGTGGCTGAGTAAGAGGGGTGTAAACAGACACATGTATGAATTTATAGGGCATCCTCCTGCAAGTAAGTTTTTGTTGATGGTGAAGAGATTAGAGAAACAATCCTACTTAATTTTTATTTTTTTTAAATGAAGAAAAAGTGTAGCTAGTAGAGAACTTTAGTGTGTTTTGCTGGACACTTCCCTTTTCCTTGAACTTTGAAACCAAGACACCCCCCCCAGCCACGTACAGGGGAACTGTGCATTTTGCTGTCCTCTGGGAAACCTAGTTTTGTGGGCTGAGAAGTAGCTCTCTCCTGTTGCTAGCAGTCTCATTAGCTGGTTACAAATTTCAGGAGTGAGTTAGTGTGACAGTGGGTCAGCCTGTAGGAAGCAGGTCAGGGATGCTCAGTGCTCTGTCTGCAGGACCCCGTTTCAGAGAGAAGTGCAGAGAGCTAGAGGGATGAGAAGGCTGGCTGGGAACAGCTCTTTCACTGGTCTGTGCTCTCCATCTGGTCTGGTGGAGTCAGGTGTGTGCTTTGGGTGAAATTGGTATTGGGAGAGGCAGGAGGGAGGTAGTGCATTGTTCTACTAATCTACATTCATCCACCTGTTAATGAAATAACAGTGCAGATCAGAAAATGCAGCAGGTAGCTATGCGATCTCCTTCATGTCTGTTTAGAGATTATAGATATTTTATTTTTTTTTAAAGGGTCTTTGTCAGGTTCAAGTACTGATGTGGATGCAAACGCAGGCAGTAGTTTGGAGTCCTAACTATCATCTTTAAATGGCACTAACTTGCTGCAACATTTGCTACACAAAGAATAGGGGACATACATCCATACATTCAAATATCAGCCTTTAGTCCAGAGCAGCCCTGCATCTCTCTTGCCTTCTTCCAAAACACTCATGAGGTATAGAGAACAGGAGAAAGAGAAAACATCAGTCTTGACTTGATACACTTTTCTGATTTCTACTATTGTCTAAGGCATTACCCAGCAATGGATCATTGCTTCCTTGGGGCTCTTTCACTCCAGTGAATTCATAATATGAGGCTTGATGTGATGGAAAGGTCCATGCAGTTGGCACTGAGCCAGGGCATTTCCTCACGAAAGCTGTCATGATCCTGTCTGTTGTCATGGGGACACCATTTATTTTCTTTGGGTACATTTTTGGGCAACATGCAATGTAAGCAGGTATAGCTTTGGATGCTTAAAGTTAAAACAAACTGATCACAAAGCTACTTTCACTTGTTCTGCTCAGCAGCCTAAGGCATTATTTATTTTTCCATAATACAAGCTCTGGGCAAAAACCATCTATGACTGTGACTCAAAATCTGGAGACTAAACAATTATTTCAGTAAAGATTTCAGTGTGGCATTTGACACACCACAAATTGCCTAGCATATATAATCCTATTAACTGGAGAGATGAGATCCTTTTATGCTTTGAATCAACAAACACTGCACACTAAATGCTGCTTATGTCAGACAGCTAAGTAGGCACTGAGAATAGAATCTGATGGTTGGATACTTGACTCACCAAGGTAAATACAGATAATACCACATGTTCTGAAAATGCCAGAGTGAAATCTTGCTGCTGCTTTTTCCAGAGTGTCTCTAAAATTGGTTTGGTTTTTTTGTTGTTGTTGTTGGTTTTCCTTGCATAATTCTGGGCTTGCTTGCCTAGAGAGCTCTCGTTAAATTTTTTTTCATGTCACAGTATTAGCAACCTTATCCCATTTGTTAAATTAATGCAAAAACTTCTACCTTTCCTGTGTTTTCCACCTCTTAAGTGAAATGAGACCCTGCTGCAGGACCAGATCTGGCAGGCTACAGAAAATAATATTCCTTTCAAAACTACTGTAGATTTGATGGTATTTGCTTACTACAATGTCAAGTGTACAACACTTGAGGAATAACAACTGGGAGTGTCCCATGCAGTCTTTCTTCAATGCCTCTGTGCGCATTTGCTGTGATGGTCTTCAATTCATTGTGTGCTCACCTAGTACTTTTTTTCAAAACTTGGTAATACACATTTGATAAGGATTTCAAAGTTTTGTTTTTCATTTTTTTTAAACTGTATGAATATCTTCCATTTTGGCTAAGGACATAACTGATACCAATGCAAAGTTGTCTGTATGTGGACAAGCTCTAGAAGGAGATGGCACGTGTCTCCTTCAGTTGTTGATTCCAATCTTATCTTTCTTCTATACCAATTCAGAGTTCCCAGAGCCTCTTTTGGGATGCATTTTATGCCACTGTTCCCCCGCCTCCATACAACTCATGGTCTTATTATTTTACAATTGATATTTGCAGGTTTCAGAGGTTAAAATGAGCCCTTGGACTCATTCTTATTTTTAGCAATGTTGTCCTCCTGTGAAGAGCAAACACTTGTAGAAGTCAGTCTTAACCAGTGTTGCCTAGTCTACTTTAAGAGAACTCCAACCCCAGTAAATCAAAGTAAAGCAAATACTAGAAATAATGTAGGTGATACATTTGGCTGTTATGTTAGTGGGTTTAGTAGGCAAATGGTAGCTACATAATTGGGGAATGTACTGAGAATCATAGAATCATAATTCAGGCTGGAAGGGACCTCCAGAGGCCATCTATTCCAACCTTCTCCTCAAAAGAGGTCTAACTAGATCAGACTGTCCAAAGCTATGTCCGGTCACCATCCTGAGTGCTGTGAAGCCTGTGGATTGCTCCAGAACTTTTGGGACACTCCAGGCCTGCTGGAGAGTTACCTGTGACTGCTTTAATGGTGTGAAACAGGATGCCTGAATGAGCTGCTGGGTAGAATGAGGCATAAAACAGTTAAATATAGGAAAAACTACATGACGGTTTGTTCTCAGAGGGAAAGACAAGAATTAAACCCTAAAGAAATTAAGAAAGTGGCGTTAGAAAACAGGGTGGTGGTGATAGATGCGGAGCTTAAGTGCTGAGCTGGCAGAATGTGAAAGTGAACTGTGTAGGTTACAAACTTTTGCCAAGGAATTTCATCTCACCCTGGAAAAGTTAACCTCTAAGCCGCTACTGCAAGCTGTGGGCATTTATTCTGGAGAGAACCCACAGTGTTTCTAATGTGTTTTGTTGCATGTGGTGTGCATCTCCCATGGTGTGATGTAATGTAACATGGCATGTGGTGTTATAAATAGAATGATGGGATCTTGCAAAAACCTGCCTGGCAGGCAGATTCACTGGCTCTTCTTTTGAAAGGCTTCCTGAACTCTCTGCTATACCCATTTCTTTTGTTAAGATGTACCTTTCACCCAGCACCCTCCCAATCAGGTCCCGAGGACTGGTTGGGATAGAATGGCTTTTTCTCCCAAATTCCTTTTGCTTGTCAGCAGCACAGCAAAGACTTCATGGGGGCAGTGTCTTGCTGCTCTCACTTCCTGTCTCTCCCTTCATCTGTGTCTATGCATTTCTAATTTGCTTGGTGCTATGGGCAACATGTTAATTTTAGCAACACTGTCTAATTACTCTGAAGTCACTGGGGTTAATGTATGTGTACAATACAGCTCCAATCAGAATCTGGCTTTATGTTGTCTTAATGTTTTTGGCTTTTTTCATTCTCCTCCCTCCAGTAAATTCAATGTCTGTGGCCTTAACAGCAATTCTACTGTTAGAATAATATTCAGACAATCTTTTAAAATAGTCTAGGGAGTCAGAGTTACCAACATGACAACATGGGAGTAATTCCCTGGGCTTTCTGGCAGTGATGCTTGACTGCAATTTTATGGTCCCCAGCTTGCTCTGTGCTCTCTGGAAGAGTGCTGGGTTACTATATTTATACCTGTCAGTTAATACTGCTTTACTGGCATTTATTTCTGGAACTGCTTGGGTTTCCAGGCAGGCGTCTCTTCTGAGTGCCTTACCAAGAGTAGTTCCTTTTAGCTATGTCTTGTTTAAGAGTTGAGGGTCAAACCAATTGCCTGCTAATAGTCACTAGTCTAAGCATCAGCTGTAAAACTGGACTTATCAGGATTCCCTCTTACATGTTTCATGTTCTAATGTGTGACAAAATATGCAGAAAGGGGCTTAAATTTATTTTTCACTAGCAATTTTTAGGTGTTTTGTCTTCACTGTTCTTATAGACTAAAATGATATGTTTCTGAAACTGTGTTGAAAGAAACATTGATGAACAACAGCGTGCTTTACCTGTGTTTACTCAAATACTTTCATAGACCTGTAAAGATACTGTACCACATATGCCTGAAACTTTGATATCGTGTGATTTCCTGTTGCAAAGCTTGTTACTTCTGTTGGATAAAACCCAAACATATCATGGTACCTCTTCCCAAAGTCTTAAATGGTTTTGAGACACCAGTTGGCAAGTCCATACAAGAAGACAGCAGTCTGGTGGCATTCGCTCTGCTTTGGTTGAGCCACACAAGAGAAGCATGCATGCAGAAGTGACTGAGATATTTTACAGGGGAGAGGTTGCATCAGACTTAATGTAGTTCCTGAACGGTGAGGAGGAATAGTCAAACGTAACAGAAAAGTAAGTAATTGGTTTGTTTAATCACTTCCCACTGATAGTGGGTCCATATGTAAGAAAACATTAACCAGGGAAAATGTTAGCACATGAACACTGCACTGAGTTGAAACTACACACATTGTGTTTGGTTCAGTAATTTAGGCAAAACCAAAATGGATTCAGCCTAAAGCAACACAGCTCTTGTTAAAATTTACAACTTGTGAAACATTTGAAATGCTATAGTGTTACAAATTAAAAGCATATTTATATGCATGATTGGATATTTTTTAGTAAAGGGGATAGTTTTTAGTAAAGTTTTTCTTTTCTCTTTGCTCTTAATCTTTCTAGCTATGCTGAAACACAATCCTTTATTAAACTTTACCTTGCATTGTGTCACCCTGCCTCTAGTTTTATGTATCTTGCATCCCCATTCGGACCTGCTGCGCAGTGTGTTATTTTCTTTCTGGTTACTTTAAGGACTGTTCTTTGCATCCAAATTTATTCTCCTCCAGCTGCCAGGGTTTATTTCTATCTGCAGCACAGAAAAGCAGTCAGACTAAGTAATGAAAGCAAATGGTGCTCTTCTTTCCATCACAGAGCCCTTTTCTTCTAGATCTAAACATGGGCTCCTCGTCAGAAACAAATGGATCTGGTATGGGCTGCAATCCAAAGCATGTAAACCAAATTCTGGACTTCTGCAACTATTTAGCTGATAGTCAGGAATTAATAACTGCAGAGCCATCCAATGCTGCTTGAGGAGCAGAATCAAATGCTACAATACAGAAGAATGGACTTGAAACATTTTTGGTCTCAGATTTTCCTCATTTGGAATGAAAATACATGATAAACCATAGAAGTACTTGAAGAAACTGCAATTGCTTATAAAACCTTCAAAACTCTTTTAGTCAGTGGGGTATCTTGTCTTTCATTGCCGATGGATAAGCATGAAACGGGGGCTAAATGAGCTAAGTAGATGCTGTGGGATTTTGGAATCCTTAATGTGTATTTAAATTGCATTTTAAATGTGTAACCACGCTGAAGCCTGGATTCAGCAATGTGACAGAATCTGAAATTAAGCATGGCTTTAATAACCTCCTGGTGTTAAGGAATGCTTCCTATGGTAATTTGAATAAGTTCTGTAAAATTATCCCAGTTTTATTTTTGTTAATTGCCTTGCAATGGGACATACAGAGCAGCAGAAACACTTAATAAATAGGTGAGGAGAAACTAGTTCCCCCTGAACTCTTCTCACCTTTGACTGAATCCACTGGCAGGCGGTGTCTGAAGTGTCTTAAGGTGTCTCCAAGTTCTCATATGTTCTTAACTCCACCGCCACTTGCCCTTAAATATGCAAAAAGTTGGTACTGGAAAGAAAAGAATCATAAAATCATTTAGGTTGGAAAAGACTTTTTAAGATCATGAAGTCCAAATGCTAACCCAGGACTGCCAAGTCCATCACTAAACCATATCACAAAGCAACAAATCTACGTGGTTTTTAAATACCTCCAGGGATGGTGATTCCACTGCCTCCTTGAGAAGCCTGTTCCAATGCTTGACCACCCTTTCAGTGAAGAAATTTTTCCTAATATCCAATCTAAACCTGCCCTGGCACAACTTGAGGCTGTTTCCTCTCATCCTATTGCTTGTTACTTGGGAGAAGAGACCAACACCCAGCTCGCTACAACCTCCTTTCATGTAGTTGTAGAAAGCAATAAAAATATTATTCATCTGCAGCCGACACAATGTTTTTGCATCAGTTAACTATCTAGTACAATGTTTTTGTAAACAAATCCTAATGAAACAGGTTTTGCATCTCCTTAAAACAAAAACCCAACACAAAAAACCCAAAGTTTGTCAGATGCATTCATAGATTTGTTCTTCTATGACACTTCTAAGGGATTCCCTTTTATTGAAAACCTAAGATTAGGAGCTTCACAGCACAGGTTTTTTTGTGGCAAAGAGCAAGATGTTCCTTTTCCTACATTTGCCCGTGTCTAACATCATCTGGCTGCAGCATGAGCCATCCTTTCCTGCAGTGAAGTTGCTCAATAACCCTTTTGTAAATGCTGAAGAACTGTGGATGAATATAGAGAAGGAATTAACTTAAAACCAAATGGTGTGTCTAAATTGTCAGAGACTCTTTCATGCATAGAGAGTTTCTTACAGGAAAAAAACCTACATAGTCAGGAAAAGTAAACAAAAGAACTCAAGGACACTGATATGTAGCAACTGTTTTACAGTTTTGCTTCTGAGGCACTGAGATAGTCAAAAGTTCTAATCTGCAAAGAAATGCATTGTGGAAAGCGGAGTAGAAGATCACAGGATGAAAAATATAATGTGCTTTGGTCACACTGACAACAGCAGCAGAAACTGCTGTGGGGACTCTACACCTGTATTTCAGCGATGCTTTTTGAGGTGTCAAGCCTGACTGACTGCCTGTGTCTTCATGGTGGTTTGCCTATGTAATGTTTGGATGTGTTTTTTTTCTTCTATTAATAAAGCTTAAAGAAAGCAAGAAGGAAAAACAGCCTCCTTTACATGATCATGTAGTGAATGTTGAAGACAAATACCACATCTCACTACAGCAAATGTGGTAAGCATCCTTAAAGTAAGTGGTGAAACAAAAGGTTTTCTGTTTGTTAAACCACAGTGCACAACACAGCTGTGCAATGAACATTATTCCTCACAAAGCTTGTTTGAGCGCTGTACTCTAGAATTTGTGTAATTTGTGTGCAATTCTTCCATGGTTGTCTTTGAGCTTAATAGTCTTCCAGAGCAGCTGAACTAAGCACCCAGTAGGCTTTCCTTTGCCCATGTATATCTTGAATATCGAAACAGCTGAGATGAGTTTATGTACCTTTCTGTCTCTAAGCAATGAGATGAACTGAAGGGGAGTCTGCCTCTGCCTCTGCTCCAACTTGTTCTGTATGTGCCAAGCCTGTCCCTGGTGGAAGTCAGTCTCTGAGTATCTTCGCACAACTGTTGTGCAAATCTGTGCTCAAAGTAACTCTGAAGTCAGACTAATCTTTCTATCAAGATTATTGCATGCAATTGAATAAAACATAAATTAATTTCTTTTTTAATACTCACGTGAGTTTCTAAAGCTTTTTACTAAATGAAGAGTTGATTTATTATCCTACAGATTCCTGATGCAAATAATTAGCTTATCTCACCACTGAGAGTCAATGCTATTCTTGAGACCTATCCTGTCAAAGATAGGTGTTTAAAAGTGTTCTTTCTGTGAGTAATCGTTTTCTGTGTTATCTGGAGAGAGAAATAGATTTGCATCCCATAAACAATTGCAGTCTGGTAAAATTGGCCACTTTCACAAAAGCCAATTAATTTTTTTCCCTGTTTTCTACCTAAAAGTTTAATTTTTACATGGAAACTATCTTAAGTTGCACTGATGTGGGGTCAAACTTAGCAGAATATATTTTCTGGTCATTCATCATTGTGCTGTGTTGGTCTTGACTTCAGCCTTCCCTGCCCCTCCCCAGTCAAAACTTGTCCTGCCTACTTATTTTCTTAGGCTTTGGGTTTTTTAACTTCCTTTTGGTGGTTTGTTTGTTGTTGGTTTTTTTTTTGGGGGTGGGGTGGGGTGGGGTGGTGATAGTTTTGTTTGTTTATTTTAGTTCTCACACCAAATTTGGATGAAAGATCTTTAATCTTTCCTGTCTTTAATCTCTGAGTAGGTTTCTCTTGTCTGGAACTTCCTTTTGGGGCTGGTGGTTCTGCTCAAAGGTGTTGGGGTTTGGATGATAATCTGGGCGTTATGGTTTACATTTGAACAGAAGGCCAGCCTGCTGGAGGATGGTGGCTCATCCTCTAGATAATAATGCCTGCTCCTGCTTTATAGAATGGGCCAATTCTTGTGTTCATGACCAGTAACGTTGGGACTGTGCTCCCTGCAGGCTCTTTGACTGCTTTGCTGTTTTTAAGTATGGGAGGAAGAATGCTGATCTGGGCTGCCAAGTGAATATCATAAATGTTTTGTTCAAAGGGAAATCATACTAACATTGGGCTAAATGCAAAGCTGCTTGTGTGTCCCTAAACTCATAAAATGTATAGGGCATTTGTTTTGATCTACACATATACTAACTTTGAATGAAACGGTGCTAACAGTTTCCATACTGCTTGGAATTACAAAACTAAGTACCGTAGACATTCAAATGGCTTCTTCATGTATTATGTATGCATACAACTCAGAACACAAACAGATTTCCAAGCTTCATTCACAAGAGACCAAGGAGTGGTTAAAAACAGTAGAGAAGGAGGACACAATTCATTTAGATTCTTAAACTCTAGACAAACCCATCTTGACAACCCCAGCAGAGGAAAAATGAAGCAGTAACTTCAAGGATGAGGGGAAGTGGGTGAAGCTAGAGGTGGTTGTTAAAATAGCTTTAATAAGGAGGAGGTACTCTGTTAACAAAGTCTGCTCCTGTACTTACAACTATGTGCTGCTGACAGATCCAATCCTTTTTCTAAAAAAAATAATTAAAAAAAAAAAAGGACACAAAACCCCATAAATGTGAGTGCCAGAATGATTTGCACTTGGATTTTTTTGTCATCTTTTCTGTTCCTAGTACATAATTTTCTTCTGAAATGTTTGTCATGGCAGTTAATAATCTAAAGTTATTATATAGCTAAGGACTTCACTCAAGGCTGACATTACACCAGACAATGCAGCCATATAGAATAGACAATGATCTCTACTGAGTTTACTCTCTGAAAAGCCAAGGCAGACCAATAAAAACAGGCAACAAACAGAGAAAATGGTACAAATTAATTTCAATTTGAAGCACAGCCTGTGCTAGGAAAAAAATGAAGTGTTCTTCTAAAGTATTTATTTCCTTTTTCAGTAACTGCTAAGGGAATAGCCTTTATATGCGCAACAGCCAGGGATTTTCTTCTAGATATAACTCAAGTAAAAATTTCAGGGATCTATTTCATACCTAAAACTCATTGCTTAAATGTATGTTAAATGTAGTCAAATGCTGGTTTGAATTCCCATTTAGAAATATTAATTAGTGATTGTTTTGACTTGTTTTGAAAATAATATCCTAGAATATCTATGCTCAACAAGCATTGTTCAGAGGTTCTGGGTTCCAGTGAATTTGCTCTGCTCTTTGAAGAGTGATGCAGCACTGACTTCAGCAGAAAGGAGAATGGCCCAAATGAACTAATAAACTGTGGGAAGTGGATTACAGAACCAATTCTTGATTTCATTTACCACAGATGCCTGCAGCACATGTGGATGCTAGTGGAATTAATCTGGCAAGGCAGAATCCAGTTGCTCTATTAAATATTTTTCTACTTTGCAGATGCAGTATCTATATTAAAGAAAATGGTGAGCCTGACTGAATTTCAGTGGCTGACGACATCTGTATATTTACAATCTCAGTGCAAAGATGATGTTTATAGATTTATAAAAACATCTTCTAAAGGACCAAGTAGTAGGAAAGGTGTGTATATATATATTAACACTGGTGTAGCTTGTTATGAGTATAGCTAGAGAAGGCTTCCAGTTTCCAGTGTACAAAGCAGGCAGATCGCAATCCAATAATATGTTGTGCAGGTTGGGTAGAAGTTAGGCTCACTTTTAAAAAAAGTTTAAATACAGTCACTATAGAAGAGTTTGATGGATCTGTTCTGAAGGGATGTGTGTTTAGAATAACTCAGATATATTGGTAAACTCTGTTTCTTGCTCAGGCATGGGCAGAATCTTTTTGGTGCCTACAAGACCCTACCGAGTTGACTTGTGATGTGGAGTCCAGAGAACTACGTGGCATTTGAAGTCTAGGAAATTCTGGGAAAACTTCATCTAAGAAAAGATCTTCTAGTATACAACAGAATTATTAAACGATATTTTGTCCAGGCTTTGAGGCATGGCGGAGTATACTTGCACAAAAGAATGGCTGATGTGTCCACAGAATCTCCCACTATCAAAACACTTGAATCCTGTGCTTGCACTTCCCTGACTGCAATATACTTTATCTGATCCATCATATGTTCTTGTAGAAACTTTCTAGGTAAAACCAAGCAGCCATTATCCAGCTGAATGAACTTGCCTAGACAAGTCAGGAAGGACAGAAGCTGTCAGTTTTTAGCTGGGAAACTTTCACCTGCAAAGTGGAAACACGGACTTGCAAATACGGACTTGAGAGCGTTTTTGTCTTCTCAGTGTTCTTACTAAACTACTGAATCCTAAGGTATGTGTTGGCCCCATTCTTCCTCAGCTGTTATCTCCTGTAGTACATACCATCTACACCTTCTTTTTGAAGATGTAACAGCCAAGCATGTAGGCAAATTCATAGCAAAAAGTTTTATTTTAATTTAGAAATAAATCAGTGATTTAACCTTGAATTGCAAGGATCACTTTTGAGTATAACTTGTTTCTGTCAGATTAATAGAGGGCCATATTCACTGGTTTATGATGTATCAGTGTATGTAGATTGCCCAGGATGCTATATATACTTACCCCACCCATGTGCTATATATACTTACCAGTTTCTTCCCTATTGCATAAACTATTCATATCTATGCAGAATAATCAAGATTTTGACAGCTACTAAATCCTCATTGATTTGTTTTATGTTATGATAGCTACATGGGTGATATTCAGTGCACTGAACTGAGTCTGTCATCCCAGTATCTGATCTTTGACAAGAACAAGGTGGCCCTTGATCCTTATGTTAGCTCTTGCATAACAGTCCTCTCATGTCCAGCAGATCTCTGCTTCTAACTTTTGTCTTCACATCCCTCTGAGATTTGCTGAGCCATCAAGTCTCATCTTGTCCAAATCTTTTCACAAATCTTTTTATTTCTTGATGTTCTCTGAGGGCCTTCGTACAGCAAGTGTGGAAATGCTCTGGATCAACCATATTTGTTTTATACTGCCTCAAACTCCATGTTATATAAAGGTCTATTGTTACACAGAGGTCTATTGTTGGTACGCATGCTGTTTTAGCTAGTCTTACGCTCCTGAATTTTTCATGAAGTGCAAAGTTAACATTCAAAGACTTATTGTAAGGCATGAAGAGACCTCGTGAGTCAAATTGAGTCACCTGTTGAATATACCCAGCTCTTGATACGACTATTTTGCTGGTGCTGGACTTGTCATAGTACAAATATAAGTGGGTGAATTGATATGGTATGTCTGAAATTGCTTTGCTTCTAAAGAATACTGCTCTGGGGCTTTTATGCATGTCTGATCTCATCAGGTCTAGGGGATATGTGTGTTGGCTATTATGCCACTTACAACACTATTTGTTGATTTCTACTAAAAGAAAGTGGAGTATCAAGTTCGAATATATCCACTGCAGGGGAGGGATTCTAACTTTAAATCTGTATTTCAGAGCCACTGTAACAATGAAATTGTTAGGAAAAAAATAAATGCTATGGACTTCTACTAACCCAGAAATGTCATAGACCAGTAGTTTGTTTTCAAGCATCCTAATAAATAACAATTCATGAATCCTGAAAGGTTTAGGGGTCAGATAGTTATTCATATTTAGCCCTATTGTGTAATGCATATGATGTTAAAAACATAGACACACAATCAAGTAATTTAGGTGAAAATGGGAATAATAGTGTGTACCAACCCAAGGTTCTAAAATCGTTTCTTGAAAATGTAAAATTTTTCATGCTCTCCCTGTCCAGGAAGGAACTTCTTTAATTACTGTTAAATTTTACAGATTGTGAAAGGAAGGCACAGAGATTGTAAATCTTGCTCAGGGTCACAGATGGAGCAAACATTAGAACTTGGAAGCTCCTATTTGTCATTTCTGTGTTTACAGTACGAAGGTATTGACATCAAATAAGCTTTGCATTCAGTTTCTTTTTCTTTCAGAACCTTATCCAATCCCCCCTTTCTTATTTCCTGTTAATTTGAGGGGTTTGTAGATAAGGGGATCTGTTCTCAGTGCATTTTTCTTTCCTGCTAATAGGATATTGGTAAGATGCTGTCTCTGATATTGCCCTGCTTTCATGCTTGACACTTTCTTTCACAGTGGCAACACAGAACACATGTCAGTTAAATAAGACTTTCAGCTCTTGCTTGGTTATCACTCTGGTCAGATTTTGATGGAAAGACCATTAGAAATTGGGTTCAGTCTCCAGAAGTATCTATACTTTTCTTGACCTATGAATCTAGGATATCTCTGAAATGTTTATCTGGCTTTAGTAAGAAATCTTATGTAGATACTGTTCTTTTAATACATACTTATTTCAGGCTTTGAAAAATATCTTGAAAATATGTTGGTAAGCTATGAAACATTCTCCTAGAATAACAGCATTTATGTGTAAGGGACAGAATATTATAAAGGAAAAATTCAGTGATCAGTTCACACATTTTGAAATGTTGTGAATTTTTAGGAGCTATATTGATAGTGTATTCCAGCAGGTTTGCTGTTACAAGCTAGGATAAGCAAGAGAGGCAGAACAACTGGTGCTTGCCCTGATGCTGCCTTTTTTTTTTTTTTTTTTAAAGAAATTTTTATGCTACTCTTAGCTGGATCACTGAAGATATTTTCTAAGGTGAGGAGGTCAGCTAATGAAGTTGGAATGGGAGGCCAGTTTCCCGAATGCCTTAATGCAAGGCTTACCCTGAATTTACCCAGTGTATTAGCAGAAGTTTACTTAACATATATGGTGTGCCATCAGACAACGCTGACGTGAGTGGTGGTGGTGGCTCCACATAACCTGGAAAATACTGAAGTTGGAACAGAAATTTCTGAGGTGCTTTCCTTAGGATTTGGTACTTGGATAGTGTTTCTTCCCAAGGAATATAAAATTTCAGGACTTATTGGACAGAAAGGTCATAAACTGCTTGAAAGGTAAAAGATGCAATGGAGTGATGAATGTGGGCTGTCAGTGGACTGGAATCTGCAGCATCACTATGAACAACATCAAACAAAAATTAGTATCTTGGCTTCTGATGTCACCAAAACAAAGATTCATTTCATTCAAATTTTATGTTCTTTTGTTAAGATAGTCACTTAGAGTTTGGGAGTTGGAGGAGAGAAAAATTTGACTGATCCTGATAAAGGCTGTGAAATGCTCCCACAGGAGCTTATCATTCAGAATTTAGTTTTGTGGAAGCCTGTGTGATTAGCCTCTAAACTTTGTGGAATGCACCCTGTCCAAATTTCAGTCATTAGTCAAACTCAAGCATGGCTTTCTAAATGAGGTACCCTTATACAGAAGGATGGGGGGGATTTACTCCAAGGTGAAGACTTGTGTTCCTTGCAGCACTGGGAGTTAGAGGGCATGCTTAGAGTGAATGGTGGAGAGTAGTGGTACTTTGTGTATCCCCTCTTCCATCATGACCATCCCTCAAACCTGGTGGCCAGAGTGCTCCCTGCCAGGCAGTACAACGATGCATCTGTTAATCACTTGGCTGAAACCTGGTGATGGTCAGGCACGTTGGAGTTTATCATGGTGAAAGTCAGACATGTACACAAAAGTGAAAAAAACAAGTAATTGAAAAGTTGTAAAATAATAATTTGACTGATTACAGCTTAAGCTGTAAAGCTGCAAATGCTTTTGAAGGAAATTAAAGAAGCTGGGAAGGGGAGAAATATCAAATTACCAGTATGAGGCATGATTATGTTAATACCTTGCTGAGCTTCCAAGTTCTCTCTCAGCTAGATGCTTGTCTGTATGTACACAGTTGGGGAGGGGGTGGTGGTGTCTATCTTCCCTGAGCCAAAGCTCATCAGTGCTTGCTAAACAGCATGGACAGATGTTTCCACAGGGACTTGAGCAGGCAAAAGGGATGGGGGCCCCGAGTGGGAAAAGTCTTGACTGCTGGAGAGATTTGCTCTAATACTTGTTGCTTTGACTGACTGACTGAATGTTCCTACCTTAGTTATCTTATAAATTTCTGTTAACTTTCCCCATTTCTTTTGGCTGCTTTGGTGAAACTCTTCTCCCTAGCTTCAGATGTGCATATTACAAGCCTCATCTTAGCTGATCACCCAAAGCCTTCTGCAGTCCATGGAAACAGGCACTTACCTGCTCTGCTTCACATGTCTGACTCAAGGTGACGTGAGCTATGTCCTGGCACTACCTGTTTCCCATCCTTGACTGTTGTGGGAGCCCAGATGTCCATCACTCATGTGCCACTCGGAAGATTTTCAGTCTTTATTTGGACAGCGCAGTTATTTGACCCAGTAAAAAGTAGTCCTTTTAAGTAGGTGTATATCTATGTTAAAACAATGCCATAGGCTAATGTTTTGCAACATTCCCTGTAACTTCTCTTAATTTCCATGTCTAATCTAGGCTGTAAATTCTTATTTTTACTATCTGACTGTTGTGAAGGCCTTGTGGTGTGTTAATAAATAGCTCTAATTTCTGCTAGGCACAAACTTGCTTTTTCCACACGGCTTTAAAGTCACTGTTGGAGGCATGGCAATATGCAGTGGTGTGTCATATTGGCACATTTTTAGATCAAATACCTTCCTTTTTTAGGCAAAAGGATGCATATTGAATGCCTACAGGAACTCTGCCAGTGTTACAAGTGACCCTGAGCAGCTGGTGGAAGAGATTTCGGCAGAAGCTTTGCTCAACCTTTGTGGCTCTGGGGTGGGGCTGCTCAGTACAGATGGAATCTGCAAACCATTCAGTTGCCAAACTCAAATAAGCCTTAACTGGTCATGTGTAAAATGAGACTTTTCTCAGTTTGAAAATTGTGAAAGCTTTGGCAGTTTTTCCTGGAAACAGGAAAATTTAATACCCTTCCAAAACCAAGCTCTTTCTTAAAAGAGAGAAGTCGTCGTCTTTTTTTTTTTTTTTCCCCCCCCTGAGAAAGAAGAACTTCTAAATGTGTCACCTTGAAGAACTTTTTTTTTTGTTAGTTTGTGTGTGGTGTTTGGTGTGGGTGTTTGGTGTTTTTTTTTAACATGAACAGCAAAACAGTTACATGATTTTGCTGGGAATTTTCCAAAACTCAGCCTTAGGCAGATACCCATTGGGAAATTTCCATTGCCCAAAAAGGCTCACAAAAAGCAGATTCTACAAAGGGATGTTTGAGATTTGGACAGCACAAGCACTGCTATACTATGGTGACACTGCCTCTGGAGATGCATGGATCATCTATTACAAAGTTTTTGTAAATTAAATGAGACCCATGCTTGAGTTTCATTCTGTAAGATGCAGGTGCTCACCCAAGAAATAGGGCTTTTAGGACTTTTTCCTATATACAGTCTCCTGAGTACCTGTGTGCCCTGTGTAAATGCTAAGCTCTGCTACTGGGATCTTCCAAACCAATCCTGATCTTTTAAAAATGTACAAGCTGTCAATACAGACACCCAGGAACACTCCTAAAAAAATGATCTTTTGCAGATCTTGAGGCAGCTGGTGTTTATAAATGTTTTATGTATCTCAGTGCACTGACACAGAGTAGAACTTCGTGTGCCACGCGGAGCTGGATGTGAAAGCTAGTTGTGTAATACAATTGCATTGCTGTCGTGGGTTAGACAGATGGGTGTCCCTGTGCTGTGATGATAGTGTGGATTGCACCCACAGGTGTGCAGGGGCTAACACAGAAGAGCTGCCCTGGACTTGCGGTGGGATCTGGGCAGCCAAAGGAGAGACTTGACCACGTGTCTGCTGAGCTGCTTTGTCTTTGCTGCGACAATGTTTGGCATGCGTGTGCGATAACATGGCTAGTGGATCCATGACTATTGGATCTATGAATAGTGGATCTATTTAAGACCCTGCAGACCGCTGGCCCAGTGTAAGAGGATGTGTGAGTGCCAGTGATGCCAACGAAGTTTTGGAGACATGATGAAGCTCTTCTGTTAGGCTGGAGTAGGAGTCTGCCCATAGGGATATTGCTCTGAGGACAAGATAAACACTTGGTCTGAACATGCAGTGCAGGATTCAAGGTAGTCCAAACCAGAGATTTCTCAGCATCTCTTGGAAGGAATGTGCTTACAACTAAGAACTAGGGAGACCCTGTCTCTAGGGCCTGTCTCTTATCCCTTCTTTGCCATAAAACACATTTCCTAAAGCAAAATATATGTATTATAAATGTCTTCTAGCTGTATTGCTTAGACTTTGGGGTTTTTTCTTTGTGTGCAGTTGTACAATTTCCTGCACTCAGGGGACAATGATCTGCCTGAGAATTGCTTGGCTGCTCAGGGAAGTCAGTCAGACTGTCTGGTGGGGAAATGAGGATAATGTCTAGAAGGAAGGGGTATGTTTTTCTATCTATATAATCACTAAATCTAGCTTTTAGTAACAGCTTAAGCAGAGATCTGCTTTTATGATCATTAAGTGCAAGTCCAAGCACTGCACACACTCTTGGGAATGGGCTGGCCCTGCTGGCAACCCCCTGCCATGTGCTGGTGTAGAAACTCCAGGCATTTCTGGCGATGCTGCATGGTAGGGAGTCCTGCTCCAATGGTACCTAAGGCTGTGCTTACAGATCTGTGGCATCCAGTCTCCAAGGATGTCTCAAGGGCCTCCCTTGCATTCAGCACAGAGTCTCAACACGACCAGTGTCTGCTAACTTCAAGAGAAGTGCTCCAAAATAGTTTACTCATTGATTCTTCACCCTCTGACTAATTCATTTTAAATGTTGCCAGAATTATTTTATTGATTATTTTATTGGTTTTGGTGTTTGTTGTTTGGGGTTTTTGGGTTTGGTTTTTTGTTTTGTTTTTTTTAGTTTTTGGGGTTTTTTTCCCCAAAGCAAATCAGTCTTTATCTACCATTTGGTTATTTCCAGGGTGACATTGGCACCTGAATGTAAACTATCTCGCGTGTCCTGGAGGCAGTTTTGTAGTATATGTCACCCCATTAAACAGTCTACAACAAGACTAGAAATTTTAAAAAGGCAATTGTAACTCGAAGCAAATATCAGCCTAATTATTTGTGATAACTTCTGTCATGTATTTAAGGCAAGCCCCTGGAATAAGACAACTTTATTTTCTTTCCCTTCATACTGTTCTTTTGATATTCTTGACTCCTGTGGTGAGAATCAATGCATTGATATCCCATGAAAAGCATGGAAAGAAACACGTACATAACGTTTTATGCTATCACGGAGATTCTTCTGTAGATTGACTTTTAAAGATGTTTTCCTTTAGGCTGATAAAACCTAAAAATAGCTCGGATTTTATAGTAAATCTCACCTGTATGGGTTTATATCCATCCACAGGCTGAGGCTTCAGTCTGAAGTGGTATGTTTTTGGAAGCTTTTTATAATGAAAAAGAGGCCATGCAGTTTTATTGCCACTATCCAGCAAAGCGTGGTTCCATCAGAGCCTTTTATAGGGAGTTTACAAGTGCAGTGTTACAAATGAGTTGGGTAGCAGGAAGCTGACCCCTCACTGTGGAAAGCAGAAACTAGTTCTATAATTCAAAACATAGATGTCTGGCCTTTTGGGATTTCCACCTGAAAAAAAAACTCTGTCTGCAAAGGGCTTGAAGCAGATAATGGTGGTACATGCAGAACGGCAAACCCTGTTTGGCGAGCAAAGCTCAGTAAACACTTGCTTCGTCAGAGCAACCAGACCTCTGCATCGTACATGAAAGTTTTACCCTAAAAAGCTGTGCTTTTCAGTGAGGACTCACTAACTGTTTAAAAGTCAGCACAGAGAGCTTGCCATATGGGGATAGGAAATGACATAGCTGCGTTTGCATAAGGGTCTGCCTGTGCTGATAAGCCTTGCTCAAAATCAGGGCTTGGTAGCTCAGCAGAGCACCGTGGGGCTGTAGCTGTGGGGATACAGATCTCCACTGGCTCAGGCACCTCAGCTCCAGCTTCCCTGGCCCTGCAGTCACCCTGCCTGCTCTCGCCAGCACAGACGTGCCCTTAGTCCCCTCTTGTGTTAGTGGGATGGTGCCAAGTCCTGTGCAGGGCTAGGGGATAGAGTCAGTAATTAATTTTTCAGTTCACTGGGAGTTGTGAAGAAGTGTGTGTGTGTGAGGGGAATGGAACATTTGAATTTGGATGGGAACTTTGAAAAAGGAATTTCACTATGTTCGTATTGGAAGGATGTGCTGAAATGAGCAGTAGCTGTAGCAGAGAAGTTTGAAAATGTCAAAACGGAACACATTGACTCTTAAAACAGCTGTCATATTTTTAAGGAATTTAAGGAGACAAGTTGAATTTAAAGGTTCTGGGGATGTTACTAAATTTATGCTTTTGGTGGGGAAAACAAGGAGGTGAAAACATCACCCAGCTCTGATGTGGAACTGTAAGAAGAAATGAAAATATAGGCATTAGAGGGAAAACTGGAACAATAAATGTCTTTTCTCTTTCTATGTCCTTATCATGTACCAGAAAAAATAAAACCAGGGAGCCTGAGTAAAAATGGTAGTGTCAGGTGTGGGCTAACTGTTGATAGTAATAAATGCAAACCAAGGGAAACAGTTGCTCTAATTTTTCCTTTCACTGCTTTGTACTGGTGTAAAGGACTATGATTAACAGAAAATTGAGAATCTGATCCTTCAAGGGTAGTAGAGCTAATATGCAGCTATATCTGTTTGCAGGGCGCATATGAGTAAGGTACAAGGAACTGGGGGGCAAACCCTTTATCCTAGAAAAAGTCTTCTAATGCCCATGCAGAACAGGCAGGCTTCTGTGTTTCAAGGTTTCATCGAAAATAATTAAAACTGAACAAAAAACTTGGCTGGAATTAGCTAGTAGCTCCCAAGAAAGCTGATTCAGTAGTCCAGTACTCTGGACCCATGTGCTACTACACCTAGGCTCTGTTGAACTGTTGTCACTGGCAGGCAGCAATCTTGACAAAGTAACTTGGGTCTGCTTGGA
Organism: Ibycter americanus; assembly: GCA_035590275.1. Lineage (NCBI taxonomy): Eukaryota > Metazoa > Chordata > Aves > Falconiformes > Falconidae > Ibycter > Ibycter americanus. Next base: position 40,631,505 of record JAVJGI010000063.1, on the reverse strand, counting down.
GCCAGCCCATGGAGGAATGTTTGCTGTGCCCTCAGAACCAGAAGGTGAGGCTTTTGAGCTCCAGTGCAACAGCAGGCACTGATGGCTAGTATCAGAATTTAATCTCTGCCGTTGTCATTTTCTCACTAATCAAGAGCACGTGGGTCTGGGGAGAACACGATAGCATCAAGTGATAACAATTTCTTTCTAACACTGAGTTTGTTTTTTTGAAGTTACTGGTTTTCTTAAATTTTTCTTCTTCCTCCCCTGAAGAGTACCCTGAGCCAGCATCTTTCTAGAGCTTTTAAAGGCAGTATGGGTATCCTAAAGGAACAGAGGGAAAATGATTTGGCAAGGTCACTTTGGATGGGAAGGAACATACGACTTGCCTTAAAATTTGTATCTATTTTTAAAGTCTTCCAGAGATTTTAAAATTTCTTTTTTTTTTTGGGGGGGGGGGAGGGGAGGGGGATTTTTTCTTCTTCTTTTTTTTTCTTCTCTCCAGTGACTTCTGGGCGCAACATATTTGTGTGTCTCTACATTTCTATGAGCTGTATGTATGTGTGAAGCAAGCCTGAATGTGGCACACCACTGACTGAATAGCAATGTCTGTATAATTCTCCTTGTGCATGAGGCGGGGATTTCTCATTTTATACATTGGTAGAAACCTGCTGCTGCAAATCTGTGAATACGGATAACCACATCCCGCCTTTAATGTTCGTTAGCAAGGACAATTTAGAAAGTTCCTTCCCAGACCAGGCTGTGTAAGGTACAAAGTGTTTCTAACCTTTGCATTCATGATGGGAGCAGCTTTGGATACAGCCAAGGTGCTTGCTTAAACCAGCTTTCACATTATCATTTGTAGACAGACAACAGTCCCAAGAGCCTCTGTGGCAGTTCCCCCTTCAACAAGGTTTCTGGGTTGGGATTTGAGCAAGGAATTTGTTTTTATTAATTGTATAAACTAGAACCTCATTAGCACCACTTTGAGGTTTACAGAATCTAATCTTGCAGAAAGCATGAACAATTTTTATTCACAGTCCATTTTAGACCACAGCACGTGCTGTAGGGGTGGTCAATATTGATCATCTGGCTCCTTCCCCAGCTCCTGGAGCCTTGTGTTGCTTTACATCATTGTAGTAGCATTGAACTGCATGCTTCTGCCCCAGTTCTGGCACTTCTTATGGGTAGGAAGCGTTTGGCAAACTTTGTTTCTTGTAGCAGCTGTCTGTTGCATGCCTTTTGGTATTGCCAGCTGAGCTGTTCCTGGACAGGGACTTTTGTCTGCTTCTTGCCAAAGGCCATGTAGTTATTTTCCTGTTTGGCGCTTTGTAGGATGGATACAGGTCAGAAGCTGTCTGGTCTTTGAGATGATCTCAGTTCAAATTAAGCTTATTTTTTGCATAGTGAAAATATTTGGGTTTGTTTTTTTTTTAAATTGACGTAAATGATTGGTCCTAACACTTCATGCTTTAAGCTGAGTGCATCTCTATCAGACTGTCGTCTGTCACAGCTTGAGACCAATGCCTTCCTTAATTTCTTTCTAGCTTTCTCTGACTTGAGCACCAACAAGTCCTGCCACAGTCCAGCTTCACAATAGCTCTCTTCTGGGGCAGTGCCAGCTTCCTATACATGGTATTACAGCCAGGCTTCATTTGTAAGCATCCTTTAATTATTCCTCCCTTTGCCAGCAATGGTTGCTGCTGCTCTGCATTCTAGTTCTGAATGAATTAGTTTGCCATGCTGGTTTGATTTATTTGAGCTTCTCTCCTCCGAAACATCAGCATGTTTCTCTCCTAACAATCCAGTTCTGTATTGATCACTTCAACTCATACCAACCAAGATTTCCTTTCAGGTGTTTCTGGCTCATGATAAACGGCATAGAGGAGGAGTAAGAAGTGGTTGATTCACCTGTGTGATATGTGACTATTCCCTTTAGGGACTAATTTAGCAGGACTGCTGATTGCTTTCTGCCTGGCATGCCAGGGAGATCATTTGCTTTGAGGTGTGGGGAGCCATGCTCTGCATCCTTTTGTGTGAGTAAGCCTTTAAAAACCCTGCAGGAAGGGGCTATGGAGGGAATGCAGCACCTTCCCGTGGGAACCAGCAAATGTGATTAAGCCCTAGTGAATAGCTCGGGCTGATAGAACTGCAATGCTTTGCTTTTGTGTTTGTTCCTGGGATTTTTTTTTAACTGCGTTTGAGAACTAATATCACTTATATTTACCTAGCCATACAGAGTTACCTTCTGTGCTCTGCCTCTTTCTTATTGTATCTTTATATGGGAGAACGTTGATATTTTTGTCGCATCTACACAATCATAAGATTAAATAACAGCTTGATCCTGGAGCTTTCTGCATTTTGAAGGGTCATATAAACATCCTTAAGAAACCAGTAGTGTTGCTATATTTGATTACCAGTCAAAATGGATCTCAACCAATGAAAATGGATGCTTTTAAATAATATTTTTTTTTCCTCGTTATGAGAGCACTTCAGCGATTTTTTTTTTTTTTTTAAGTGCATTTGAAATTTAAAGTCCAAACTTTTTCCCTTATCTCGTGAAAGTGCACTGCTTGGAATCCTTAATGTGACATCTTATAAAGACCTATTTTCTTAATTTAAAGGGGGAGATGCCACATGGGGGAAGTATGCAAACAGGAACCTGGAGAACTACACATTTCTCTAGTGCTTGCAGTGATCATGTCATTTTGGATGAGTTATCTTGTGCTTGTTTCCCTCATCTATGATCAGAGTTAATATTTACTTTATTAAGAAACCTCAACTTCAGAATCTCAAATCCCTATTATGTTATTGCTTATTGTAAATCGAGTTAATGCACTTAAAAGGACTCATATGCATGCAAGAGATTACAAAAGGACTGCTCACATGGTCCAAATGAAACACATTAACAATAGATCTACTTTTCCCTGTAGTGTGGTAGAATGCAGAGGCATTTGCAGGATCAGTACTTTGTAATGGAAAAGTACACAGATTTATATTCTTATAGCAGGAAAATTTTCACTCTGCTGTACATAATATGGCTCAGAAGGACACCAGACACTTTGAAAGTCTGTTAAAAGTTAAATGGCTAAAGGCAATGGCAAGAGAATGTGTTGTTATTACTTGGAAAAGAACCATCATCTCACATGATGCCTTGCAATTAGCAAAAAAAGCCAAATTCCTGCCCTTGAGGGAATATAAAGTGGGACATCAGCTCAGACTAAGGAGGGCAGAGATGACTTCTATTAGGAAGATGGGCAGGGGGCTGCCTCACAACAGAAATTAACTTTAAAGATTTTGGGTTATGTATGAGGGATAAGAAAAGATGGAGTAGGTTTTGATTGTACAAAGGAAGATTCTTCTGTACAAAAGAAGTTTCTTCTAAGTTTGACCTCCTTCTAATGCAAGAGTAGTGAAGTATGTGGCTGAGTACAGCAGATTCTCCATCTTTGGAGAAATTTAGGTACAAGGCAGGCAAACTTCTGCGTGTTTTAGTACAATAGATGGTTTATATCCTGTCCTTGTGTGTGTTTGGCAACCTCTTGAGGTCTTTGCCAACTTTTAATGATCATACGAAATGTGAGTACCTGCTTCATGCATGCTTCTGGCTTTAATTGTCTGATTCTATGATGGTTTAGTGCTGTTTCTGCTTGCACTACTAGAGACAGCTTTCAGATTTGTGTACTTGCTAAAATTTGTTTGGTATTTTCATTGCTCTGTGGAGTGTTAAACACTTTAGCCACCGAAAAACTCACTTCAGTAAAATGAGTGCTATTTAGCTTTAAATGTAGAATGTAGGGCTGTTTTAGTGAAGCTTCACCTTTTTTATAGCACAAAAAAAATATCTTTGCAGGTGGTGATGTATGCCATATGAGTTGTAGATATAGGGAGAACACAAGCTCTTCCCTGGCACAAGCTACACTTTACTGTCAAATTTTATTGTATTACAAAGGAGGCCTTCCTGTGCAGAAGCTGACACATAAGAATTTCCTTTAGAGCTGTTGGCAAGTAAAAACATTGCTTGCAGCAGCTGCATTCCTGCCTCCCCAGAGATTCAATCGTTCATCCCTTCACCCTGGTTCCCATCCACACTGAACTTCCTTATAGAGAAGTTGAAATTCTTAAGTAAATTATATGAACCCTGTAAGCAAGGCAACAAGAAGATAAGTCCTCCTTTTTGACTCTGCCTTGGGTACCGATCTTCGTCCCAAAACTGCTTCTGTACATAGAGTGCCGCATTACAATCATTACTCTGAATTTGCCTGTCTCCCAGTGCTGATTTTGACAGTTTCTTGGTAAACCTTTTTTTGTGTGTGGTACTACTGTCTTTAGATGTTGCCCACTGCAGCAACCAACAGAACTGGGATATTTTAACCCTCTGGGCTCAGTTTGGGCTGATGTGCTGACTTGTGCTGCATGATATTAGTAGATTGCTTAATCTTTCATTCCTTTGCTTTAGTGGGTTTTTCTCCTATTAGGATGTTGGAAAAATAACATTTCTTTCAAATGCATTTTCCTAATAATAATGGCATTTTGCATCTCATGACTTATTTCAGGGCTGATTTGGTGTAACAGTTATTTAACTCCTGCAGAATACTAAGAGGTCATTTTGGAAGAAGCTACCATAAATAGCTGTGATGAAAAAACTGATATTAATGGGAATTGGCTAAAAGTAACTGGTGAAGTCATCTAATATTTCCATGAAACTGTGATGAACTTCTTATGTTAGAGTTATGCTAAGTTTAGTGTTTAAAAGTTTTACCCTGTATATTATAACCCAGACACTTCCATTTGATTACAGTCTCCTTATTTATATCCTGCTTTTGCTAGTGAAAGACTAGTATTTTTCTCCCTTACAGGATTGGGCAAAATGAGTTTTTATGGTTCTGACTAAATCTGGTCCATAGTCAGATTTTAATTCTATGAAATTCACCTCTTGCCAGTCTTTTGTTCTTTGCCTTCTAGAAAAGCTTTCTCAGGGTCCATGTCCATACTTGTTCTACATATTCTGAAACACTCCTTGGTGTTCTGGAATAAGACAACTGTATAGAAAAGAAAATATTCTTAGTTCACTGTTTTCAACCCAAGACAGGAATAGTATTCTACTTCTGTTCACAATAACTACTAATTTCTTGCTTTAGGAACTTGTCTGCACTATGCAATTAACTGGAAATGTTGTTATAGTGTAAATGTATTAAGGGACAACTGTTCTAGAATAGCTTTTCTGTAAATGCTTTTACTGTATCCATGTGGGAGACATTCTGCAATAACTACTGTGCTGTGCCCCCTTATTCTCTTTTAATCTGGATTAATTTTCTCTCGTGTAAGAGTCAAAAGTGCAGCTTGTGTATTCAGGCTGAATTGTCTTGGTTTTGTTAACTTCAATGCCAGTTTATGCCATCTGAGAAACTTTGAAATATTTCTTCGTAGTGTTAAATGCAAAAGGTATAGAAACAAGCCAAAATCCTCATTTTAGATAGTTGAGGTCTTCAGAAGTCTGACTTCTGAAATGTAAGTGTAACTCAGAAACCACATTTCAAAAGTGCTTCTATATTCCTTATGGGTTGAAGCAGAAATCCCAAAGCTCTATGGTCAGGGCTTTGGCTCTTTGAACGAGCTATGACCTAGAAAGCTAAATCTTGATGTTGTGTGCTGGACTTTCTCCCAAAAATCTTGTGACAACAAACCAGTCTGGGCATTCTGTAACACAATAGCTCTGAACTGACAAAAGAGGAAAATCTGGGTGTAATCCTGTTTCTTTGTCTTGTCTGGCTATCTAGCAGCTACCTGATACGGAGGGCTCCCTGACACTTTCTTTTTGGCCTTTGTGATGTGCATTTGCAAGATTTTTATGCCTCTATGCGTCACGAGCACCTCAGTCTCCAAGGGTGTTGGTGACAGGAAACCATTTTGCATTCAACTGTGCTACAGAATAGATGCAAAGATGCATAAACACACATATGCAAAGACTTCCATCTCTTCCCTTTTTGTTATGTCCTTGCTCCACTGCAACACCTTCCCCACCCCTCCCCAAACCTCAGGCTGAAAACACTTATGTTTTCCCATTAAAGAAGGGGGAGGGGGGGGAAGTATCACCTAATCAAACCTATAAAAGTTCCATATCCTCAGTGAAGGATGAAAGGTTTGATATGTGTTAGAGGACCATAGCTTCAAATAAATACTGGCCAGTTAATGCATGCAGGTGTATAGTGCTTAAGCCAAATTCAGCATTATTGACAAGAATGCCAAAGACAGCCTGATTTCAAAGCTGACATCTTGATTTAAAGTCAACTTAAGCGTGCTTAAAGCCCCTCTTGATAGTGTTGCCAGGAGGAAGGCAAATCCTGGAGCTATTCTAAATGTCAGCCTTGTATACTCGGGTTGCTTCAGCTGACAAAAACTTGATGGCCACTTGGAAAATTGACATGATAGAAAACACAGGAAAGGATACAACCGCAGCTCAATTAAACCCACCAAATCTTTACTGACATGGTTGCTGTCTTACTTTGTGCTAATATAAAAAAGAAAGGGCGGGGGAGGGAACAGCCACCCCCCAAAAAAAACCAACCTCACAAAGGAAAAAGACAAAGAGTCTTGGCTTTTGTATTCGCTAAACTACAGGTTCATCTGTAACACTGGAAATGATCCAAAAACGCATGGCAGCAGGGCTTTTGTGTTCTCAGAAACAAATTATCCATTAAAAACTTCCAGACTACTTCTCTGTCTGTCCCCTTGCCTGCCTTGTTCTGTTCCCTGCTTCCAATTTGCTTAGTTTTTATCATCTCACAAACTGTCATTGTGTGGAGGTCATTTTAGTGTTGTTTTTTTCCTCTCTTTCTTATGTTCCCTTCAATTTAGAAAGTTTCTCTGGTACAATTTGTATCTCTAAATTGCTTTCAGTCAGAATTAAACACACAGCTTTGTACCTCTAATTTGTCTGGTATAAACACCTCACACACTTGTCAGAGGGATTCACTTCTTTGTTAACCGCGTTTATAAAACCAGTCTTGACTCATGCTGGAAGGTTTTGCTGGTCCTTTACCCTTCAGCAGGAAATGACATGGCCTTGTTTGAAGCATTTTATCTTGATCCACAGAGTTATGCTTACATGTGCATGCCGGAAAGCCAGAGTGGTTTCAAATTCTCACCCACAGGAAATGAAAAACTCATAAAAGTACGGCAGAGTGTGTACCTGAAGTTGCTTCTCCCAGTGATTCTCCCTCTCTCCTACACTGGCCCAGTCCTTGCAGAGGACTTGGATCTGTGCTTGGACCCCACTGCTCCTCAAAGCCTCTCTGAGACATGAAGTGAGACAAATTCAGGGCAAATTAACTATAAACCCAAACTATGTTTAACTTAAAAATGTAATTTTCAAGGAAAATCTAAAATTTGCTCTAGAAATGTTGAGGGGAAATGCCAGCCAACTAATGAAAAGTTAAAGCTCTTGCAGCTCTGTAATTTCACTGATGGAAATATTTTTTCTCTTGTTATATACTCTATTGTTCAAAATCTGATTTCCCCCCCCCCCCCCGATAGTTATGATTTATTAGGTTGTAGTAGACATAAGCAATTAATATAGCTTTTATGCCTCTCTTTTTCTCTTTCCTGGTATAACCACCTGCAGAGTAATTTTAAAAACAGTATTTTAAAAAAATCGTTCTTGGATGATCCAAACAAATTGAGAGGCCTTTATCAGGAAGGCTACCTCTAGTCGCATTCTTTTCTTTGCAAGTGGGCAGCTCCCTAACCACAGTTTTATGTAAATCTAGGGTTTATACATACATATGGTGTAAATACTGGGTTTTTATATATATATACACACACATATGTGGTCTAAATCCAGTGGTTCAGACCCTATGTGTATATAGTAAATCACTCTTCCTGGAGAGTTGAATTTTCTTGCTCACTGAGTGTTCCTGCAGCACGCAGAAGCTGTAAACTGACCCAGTAAGCAGAGCAATAGGACTAGGAAAAGCTGAAGTCAATCACCACCTCTTGTTGCTGTTGTACTAGTTTTTGGGGTAGAGTTCTTGCCTAACTCTTAGCTATTGAAATCAGTGGTTTAGTCTAACTCAGTGTCTAGGCTTTTTCCATAGTCAATGTGGAGAGGCTGGCATCTCCAGAGGGCTAGTAAGTCCATTCTTTAATACTACTTTTGGAGGATATGAATTGCTATCCGGAGGTCACCATCTGGTCAGAGAGTACAGTTCAATGACTAGCTTGGAGCAGATATCTAGATCTTCCAACACTGAACCCGGTTACTTGAATCCCATCCCTAACATTTAAATATGAAGTTAGTTACATAGTTAAGCTGCATTATGGGATGATTTGGTCTACGGCTGTTCTAGTTCTTAAATCCTTGCACTAAACATTTGCTATTACTCCCTGTAGAAAGAAAAAAGGCAACCAGGCTCAATGGATCTGTTGCCTGGTTATTCTTTTGTAAATCTGTTATGTAAATATCTGCAATCCTTAGAGAAATAGGATGTATGCCTAGCCATGGAAAAGGGGAGCCTGAAAGTGACTTCATGTGCTTAGATTTAGTCACAGAAATCTATCATATGTATAACAAAACAACTGGAGAACCTAGCTGTGTGTGCTGAATTGTTTTGCTGATTTTCTTTTCCCATTTCTGCTGTCTGTGTGCATGTGTATGAAAGATGCGACAGAAATACATCCTCTGGTGACCAGTCACATTTGCCTTTTTAAGGTACAAAAATGCTTAGTGGGAGATGTTAATTCTAGAATGAAATGAAATATTTACATAGCCACTTGGTGTGCTTTGGCTTGGGGGAAACAAAAAACAGAGCCATCTCCTTGTTTTCAAAAGCCTATGGATCAAGTTTGACTAGAATAGAATGAATATGTTGTTTTGAGTTGAGTCTCACAATGTTAACATATTCTAGTTTTTAGGCAGTCTGCCACTAGTATGGTTATAACTAGTGATTGCTCAGTGCATTGCTGGAAGATGTATTGCACCCTCTGTGAATTCCGTAGAAGATTGACAGGAAGTGGCCAACATTTACTTTCTACTTTTGCAGAAAGTTTTTAAGTTTTTAAGCTTATATTAAGAAAATTTTAAGCACCAAAATTTTCAGAAAATCACAAATACTTTCAGAACTACTTGATCATTTAAAGGTCATCTGAAGATAGTAGTACAAATATCCCTGTTAAGCCAAAACACCACAGTTGGCCTGAACCATTTCAATCTTGCGCATGATAATCATTAGGAAATCCAATCTGTCACCACTGTCCATTGCCCAGATAATGTCACAAAATGAGATGTGCTGAGATAATCTTGGCAGGAGAACTGGGGTGGAAAAGGGGGTCTGTTCACCTTGGCAAGAGGAATGTTCCTTTGTAGCCCCGGATACAATGACTGTAAAGACCCAGACTGTGTGAGCTGAATGTTAAGCCAAGAAATTTCAAAAAGGATCTTCTCTGTTGCAGCAGGTTTCTGATTCAGCCATGAATGATTGGGAAGGAATTGAAAGGTGCTGCAGTCTGCTTGGCCATCTAACACAGATTGACTTAAGCTGTTTCAGGCAGTTGAAATAAATTTGTCTATGCAGCTAAGCTGTTGACACAGAGAACTAGTTGTCTCTGCAATTTATCACTTAGTCTAAATGTTATTCTGGCAGGCTCAGAAACCTGTGATACAAGGACATGATTCAAGTTGCGACTGAACTGGAGTGCACCTTAACCTCACCACTTACACAAAGGGATGTTTGGGAATTAGCTTCTGAGAAAGCTTGCCCTGTCTCCACCCGCCCACCTATGTGAGCTGTCAGGAAAATGGATATGAGGCATAAAACCTCAAAAATGGCCAAAGAACTGGTGTTAGTTGGTGCTAAAATATATTTGCTAGTGTGTGTTAATGAAAATTCACAGTTGCAAAAGATGAAGCTGTGTTGATGGAAGACCTTGCAGAGAGTTTATTTTGAAGAGGTAGGTTTGTTCCTTTAAACTATGCAGATGAAAGGTTACATGTATAGTCTCAACATGATTAACGATCTTATGTTAAAAACACATAAGAGAATAACGGAACCTTTTGTAGCAATAATGTGAAAGCTGCAAGGGAAAGACTTGGTTATATTAACTTAACCCGTTAAGTATCTGTATATGCTATCTTTTGTACTTGTGTGGCCTGCTGGCTCTATCATCTTGTACCTTCTTACGCTTTGTTTCACCAGTAGACTGGTGGTCTTACTGATCTGGTTTTGCAGTTTACAGAAATACTGTACAAAAGATACTGCTCTTATTTACTATGCAGCAATTCTAAGATTGTTGGATGACCTGGCTGTTTGCAAGGGTGTGAGTCCAGTCTTTCAGTGCAAAAGCAACATTTATGACAGTTTGGTTACCAAGATTCACATTTATGACACTAATATTTTCTCTGCATATGTGATTTAATGTGCCAATTACTTTAGAAGGAAGAATGAAAAATAGTCATTTGGTCAGCTTAATCCCTGAATCATCAGTGATTTCAGTAGCATTATGATAAGGACTAATTTATCCCATCCAGTCTTGTTGCATCCTCAGATACTATGGTGGTGCCTCTTCCTTCTCCTGCCACAGAGCAACAGATGGAAATAGATTATTTAGTACTGTCAAGTAGCTTACGTGAAGTCTTGTGGGATCAAAACCTATAATGTATTTGTTACAAGCCATTTTGTGTGAAGGTGTGATCATCTTTTCTCAAGAGACAACCATCTCTCAGTACAATGACCAGTGTCTTTTAGCTGCATAAGCTGCCTCCTGTGCTCTTTCTTACAGTCTAGGAAGACTAGTGGGGTGTGGAGATATCAGGGCAGTGAAAAGACACCCTCTCCTCACTTTTCTACCACACAGAAGCCAGGAAAGTCTGGCCAGTTCGACGTTGGCAACAGAAGATGATTAATTTGAAAGTCTTCCATCTCTCAGTCAAGAAGCTTCTCTCATTGTTTCCTGTCTTCCACTTCTTCAATGCTGCCACTGAAATCCCCCATGACAGGGTTGTCTCTTCAAATAAGAATCATCCTATAAAGTCTCCTTTTCCAAATGAAATGAGAATAAACGTAGACTTTTCAGTAAGGATAACCTTACCAACAGTCCTTCACACTACAACCGCTGATTCATTCTGGTTTGCCATAAACATTGTTACACTCAATCCGGGAAACTTGCTGGCTTGAATACACGGCTGGTGTCCTTATGGCTGGACTGATCTGTGGTGCTCCGTCAGGTTTGTGCAGCACGCGCTTCGTCTGCTCCCACGTCAGCTCACTGCCTTCTTGAGGATGCTATTTAAAATGCATAGCCAATCTGGTCTGCCACATGTTGCAGAGGGAACCTCCGCAGCTGATTACGGTTTGGTGGCTCCACTCTGGGGCATAGGATTGTAAACATTTGAGACCATAGTGCCATGTAGGTAGTTGTGAAGTTACAGTGATCAAGTCTGGAGCCAACTAGCTTTGACTGCATTAACGAGGTGCTTTGGGTAAGGCATACGTGGTCACGTTGCTTTTGGTCAGTTCAGGTATGACAGAATAAGGTCATCTTTACTCACAGTGCAAAGGGAGTCAGATCCTTAATCATTGCAACACTTAGTTCTCACAGTGCTGAGCTCAGTGAAAAATAAAGTACATCTGTCTCACGCTTTCAGACATGCAACATCTCTGAAGTTCTTAGAAACTTACGGAGGTGTACAAAAGAACAAATGAGATGGACTGTGAACTTATATGAAATAGAATAAGAAAAAGTTAAACACCCACTTGTTTTCATATCTTTCCATCTCTCTACCCCTGCCAAAACCAATCTGTTTGTATGTATGTAAATTTGATGCATCAGTGCTAGATACTAGAGTTATTTATTTCCAAATTCCTTAACCATTTTATTGAAATGGGTAATTACTCTAACTCTTTACTGTCTATGTCTGTGGAAATACAAGTTGACAGTGTTTTTTCCAAGATGTTTTCCCAAGTTTTCTGTGAATTGGAACTCTAAACTTCTAAAATCAGCCTTGCTTTTATTTCCTTACTCCCTTAAATCCAGGCAAGAAAAATTCATGCTTAGTTGTGGATTTCAGTCCTTTGCTGTTGTACTGAAATGCTACTCTTTCTAATACCAATTCACACATGACTTTGAAGTACATGCTACTAAAAAGTTGCCTTGTTTGTTGAGTTTGTAGCTTCTATACCTTTACCTAAAGCCTCATGATAATGAATAGCTTTTTGCAAATCCCTGTTCTTGAATGAAAATTCAAGCATCTCAGTGTTCATATGTTAAAGAGCAGGACTTTAGTATGTAGGGTTTGAGGAAAAGTGAGAAGATTCTAGGGGGATATAGAAAAGAAAAACCAAACAAACCCTGAAGGAAAGTAAGAAACCTCAGAACTTTTTTGCAATCTTCTGATTTATTTTGAGTCTTGTCCATGAATTTTGAGTAGTTTGGGTTAGCAGTGCCTCTCACACAACTATTTTCATTTGCAGAAGCTGAGCTGAAGCATAGCTTAAGTAATAAACATAATATCCCATGTGAAATGAATTAGTGTCACAGGACCTTCATAGACTTTAAGACTATAGACAAAAACTTACAAAACTATTTGGTATTACCATGACTTGATGAATTATGCTACATCCAGCATAGGTACCTCTTCCTATGGTACCAAGGTCCTCTTCCTGGCCTGATGCAGTCACAAGACATCATAAAATCATAGAATGGTTTGGGTTGGAAGGGATCTTAAAGATTATGCAGTTCTAAATCCCCTGCCATGGGCAGTGACACCTTCTACTAGACCAGGTTGCTCAAAGCTCCATCCAGCCTGGCCTTGAACACTTCCAGGGATGGGGCATATGTGGTGGGTTAAGGTGATGCACTTCTGTTCACAATTAGTGTGCACATAAGATCACATGCATAGTCAGGTGTACCAGCTCAAGTGACAAGTGGCAAGCATTTAAGCCAGCATAATACATTTTATTTGTAGCTGGGGCAAATGAGAGACACTCAAATGGGCAGTTACCAAGGTTTAGCTGATGCATTAAATAGCTGTTAGGAAGTGGTGATATGATTACTTGTGATCACTGTCCTTTGGAGTATATCACCATTGGCCCTCAGATTGCAACCCTGATCAGCAAGGGCAGCACCTTCTTTCTATACCAAACCAAACTTGCGCTTATTAAAAATTTGTGATGCAGGAAATGAAGACATCTCAAGCAGTATTGTTCTTGCTAGTGTCTGTCGTCTTTTTTTATTGCTGCTGTTATGAATTTATACTGAGATCTCAAGGAAAATAGAATATTACTTTCAAGTGCTGCCTTTTAAAAGTTGCTTCAGAAAAATGAAACAAACTGTCAGCAGCTTTTGGAAATGCTCAGTAGGAACTCAGGTCTCAGCTGCTTTCTGTAAAAGCCTGAAGTAAAGTTTGGTATTTCCCAAGGTAATAAATATCCCTTAATTCTCAGATCCTTGAAACTTACCAGCAGTGTGGAAAATGCCTGAGAGTCTATTCAGGAAACAGGACTTAAAACCACAAGGTACACTTTGAAATGCAACAGCAAGCACAAAGTCACTCGAAGTCTCAGCAAAGTGAAGTAGTAAACATGATGACTCTGGCGTTCTTGTACAGCATTTTTGGAGCTAATTTGAAGCTGTACGTTCCCAATGCAACCAAGGGCTACAAGATCTTAGCCAGCGTATTTTAAATGAGGCCCTTCCACTTGGGATAGTCCCTGTGTTGCACTGAACTGCAAAAAGATTGACTGCGTTTGCATCATTAACTCAGAGAGAGCTCAGAAGCCAACTTAGTAAATACAGTAATAATAAAAACAATAATAATACAAAATTCTTGCTACTGATCTGATCCCACTATCCGACTGGGGTCATTCCTTATCACTGTGCTTTGCTTAATATGAGTTGAATCTGTGCATGTCCAAAGAACTGAATGGTGTCAGCTTTGGATGGGCTTTGGTGGTCTTTCTGGTCTGTTCTTTTTCTGGGTAATTTTGCTCCAGCTTTGCATGCATTTGAATGTAAAGGTGAAGTAGACTTATTTGTGCACACACACCCCTTTATTTGCCCCTGTATGTGGTCTTTCACATGCATGTTACATCTGGACCAAGATTTTGTGGGAGCTGCTAGGGGTTAGTCATAGCCACCCCTATGAGAGATTAGTCACTCCACAAGAATATTGGATGGCTACTGGTAATTAGAAAATTACCATCTCTCAGAAAAGAGAAAATGCCCTAAAAACAATCTCCTCATAAAGACCTTTTAGCAGCCACTATGAAAGCAGTGATTGAAGTTTCTGTGCAGAAATACAGCTTTTATAGACAAGCTACAGGTATGCGATACAGAGAAGATGCTGTTTACCCATGGTACAGAGAAGAACAGGCATCTCCTGCTGTTGTGAGGCTTAAAGACTACGTTAATCAAGACAGCTCTCAGAAGTCATGGCAGGGCTGGTCCTCTGTGCTAAGCATTGTAGAAACATAATGAATGCGGTCTGTATCCCCTTGCTGTTTCCAGTAATAACATACATGCGCTCACTTTAAAACATCTTTTCACATGCATGGTACTGTACTAGACAAATGAGAGGAGGTGTTGGGGCTGAATGGTAGCTGATGCTGTATGCATAGTTGCAGTTCCTTCCACAGCAGTTTTCTTTATGCTCCGCTTATTCCAAAATGTCCTTTTGGGGGGGAGATGGAAAGAAGAGCATTGTAGGTAACTTTCCCAGAGTTCCTGAATTACTCTGAGGAGTGTCACAGTCTGCCAGAGGCATGTTCCTGTAGTTTGAAGCCCGAAGTATATATTGCCTGCCTTTGGAGTGGCATGAAAGTATGTGGAGGGTCAAAGCCTGGTGGGAAATGGCTGAATGACTCTTTAGGATGGAAGGATCCCAGCTGGGCACAGTCTTGTTCATCCTGCCTGAAGCAACCAGTCCCTGCAGACAAATAGTCTCAGAATTACTCTCCAGTTTTGTCTTGGAGGGAAGCAGTTGGCTGACTTCAAAAGAAGGTCCTGGAGTAAATTAATATAATGCATCAAGATGATCAGGCAGAGATTTGGGAATGAACAGTGAAGCTATTTTACTTGAGAGAGTAGACATGGTTTATCAGCCTTTCTCTCCATCCCTCTCTGGGTCTCTTTCTACCAGTAAGAACGAAGATGAAACGTAAAATACAAGGAGTTATATCAGCTAATTATATCCTGACAAATATCTGGAGATTATATTAGGCTACATGAAAAAGCAATTAAAAATATGAATGTTTTATGAATTTTCTGATTGTTTAGAAATAAGATTGTATGAATGATATTTTGAATTATTTTTAGCTTTTGTTGACCTAACACTGCAACACAATTTGCCTAGTAGAATCCCTGTATTTGCACAATTATTTTTTGGCTTTACATTCCAGTAGATGTAAAACAGCAACCATGGACTGTCACTTCAACCTGATCTCCATAAATCTCAAAGGAGAATTTATGAATGATCGGTTCTGGTGTCCTGACGCAGTAAGTAGAGTAAGATGTTGAGTAAGATGTCAAATTTAGCATATCACTGCTACTTCAGCATGTCAGTTTTACTATCACTCTAGCTATGTTTGCCAGATGCATTCAAAAGTGCAGTTACATTTTTATTACTATGAAGTACAAGAAAATGTATCTCTGAAATAAGCTGGTGGGGCTTATTCATTGTCACACCCACCCTCCGTTAAAAAGGGTAATCCAAAATAATTTTGCTCGGTAGAAAAAAGTGGTTATGTTCTATGTGCTACAGGTATGACCTAGTGCAGGTTGCTCATTAATGAAGCCTTTTGATTTAAGGCATGTGGTG
The DNA here is from genome assembly GCA_035590275.1 of Ibycter americanus. Classification (NCBI taxonomy): domain Eukaryota; kingdom Metazoa; phylum Chordata; class Aves; order Falconiformes; family Falconidae; genus Ibycter; species Ibycter americanus. The sequence continues at coordinate 40,615,715 of JAVJGI010000063.1, read as the reverse complement.
CTGTTCCACTGTCACAGACCCATGCCTCAGCCGGTAGTGGGGGGGGATGTATGCCAGGACATGGCACACTCTCTCATCCTTTGCTTTCTGACAGAGGGTAGTGCAGATTATATGGAATGAAGTCAGTGGCAGTTCCGGAGGAAGTAAGGAAGCCGCCTTACAAGCCCCCTCTCCACAATCAGTTTTGACCTTAAGGATTGGTTACTCCTCAGCATTACTTGCAGAGAAGAAGTGCAGGAAAGGGGAATGTGAAGAGTATGGCTGAAAAAGATGGAGGGGAAGGGAAGAAAAAAGAGAAAGACAAGGGAAAACCAAACAGAGGAGTAAAAGAAGCTGCAGGGTGGAAGACCAGTTGGGAGGTAACTTTTCTGTTAAGCTAGGCAGATCTGGGGGCTCTGAAAGCCACAAGTTTGTGAGGCTGTAGTTCTATCCCTGGCAGCAAGAGACTGCTCCACGTCACTGATGTAAGAGATGCTGGAATACTGTCTATTTAATTGCATGGCCTCTGTAGGTAAGAATTTTTTTGGATGAGGCAATTTATTCATGGTGGAATCCCAGGTCTCTATTAATATACGTGCTGGTATCTGTTTCTATGGTTACAGTTGCAAAGCACAACCCTGCTTTTAAGTTGGTTGTAAGTATATGAAACTGTCATATATGGAACAGAAATTTCCTGAGCTTGGTACCTTCCCTGAGGTAATATTTTCCTTTAAGAACTGTTTTGAAAGCAAGCTTGAGAAAGACAGTTCTGCTGTTTTGACAGGAATAGAGAAAAGTATGACTTCTCCTACTGCCTGAGAAGGCATATGTGTCATAAATGAGACCTAGTGCAGACAGACAGGAGGGTGTGATGTTTGCTCATTTGCTGAATACTCAGTGTACCTCCTTTTCCCTCCAGTATTTCTCAGTCAAAATCCTTTAGCCTTGCTCTTGCTGCTGTCATTCCCATTCATACCAAAGTGAGGTGCCATGGTCTATCTACGCTGCTCCCTTCCATCCAAGGGATAGTATAGAGACATGCTAGGTACCTAAGTCTGAATAATTTTGTTCTCAGATTTTGAGAGAAAAGAAACTATATGCATTAATAGAACTGGTGACAAAGTGATGAAAGGCTCAGCGAACTGCTAGCATGGTTATACAGTGTTTTGAGAACTATGCTTTTTTTCCCTCCAAATAATTAGTGTCCTATATTTTAGATTAATAGGCTTTCCTGTCCCATAACTTTCCAAATCAAATTGGCTTCCAAAAGAAAATCTAATCCTTTTCAAAAACCTTTTCTGAACGTTGACTTAGAAGTCAGTCACTGAATTTCTCGCTTTTGGGTTAGGCAATTTGCCATCCAGCATGAGCTGAAACAACATTTTTCTCTCTAAATTGAATTTAAGTGGAAAATGGAAAATGCTAGCACACTAAGGCAACTCAGTAGTGGGTTTTTTGGGGAAAACTTTTGATGGATAAATATACCTTGATATACCTTTCCTGGTTCCAGAGGCTTTCCTGTCTCTATTTGCATTGAATTACAGTATATACTGTTCTGACTAGTCTTCTGTATAGATGCATTGGTTTCATCAAAATTAAATTGGGCTTTTTTAATAACGTGGTTTTATTTCTGGAAAATTAAGTGAAACATGGTATGGCTTCTCAAAGACATTAGGTTATATAAAATAATTTCCTGTTACTTCCTCTTCAAATCTAAAAAAGGAACTTGGAATCTAAATGGAATTTGTCATTAGTAAAAACAGACCTTCTAGTGCTCTCCTAACAGGGATTGTGCAGGGTAATTACAAATGCTGTCACTGCCTAACTTTTTAATTTAGTACACACACACACACGCAATTTCTGCTTAGTTGTTTACTGATTAGCTACTGTCTTTATAACATATAACAATATGAAAAGGTATGCAGGAGAATTTGTTTGAACTCAAAGACACAGTCCAAAAAAAAGGGGAAAAAAGAATAATGGGATGTGAAGTAGGATGCAGAAGAGCTGAGCTGTGGAGGTAAAGGAAACAGGAGGAACAAAGATCCAGAAGGAGTAACACTGTACAAAGATTGTAAGATAAGTGCCTGGTTACCAAACCGTATTTAAACAGTATATTTTTGGAACTTACTATCTATGAGTCCTGCAGTGCTACCAGATGCTTTAAGATGTGCAGAAAGGTCTTAGGTTCTACCACAGAAGTCTCTCTGCATAGGAGAGCAGGAACTTTTGAACGTTGCCTGTACAATCAGGCTCTCTGACTTCTGCATGTAAATGCATGGTAAATGAAGCAATAAGAACATAATCTGGGAGCTTCAACTCTGCTTTCTTTTGAAGAGAGAAGACTGGAGCCCAGTTATTTAAGAAAAAGCTTTCTGAATAAAAGTTTTCTTAAACACACTGAAAAGAATTATAAAATTTGCAATTTCTTTTCTGTTTTTCATCATGAAATGGGAGAAAAAACCCACTATTTTTTCTTGTCCTTTGTCTGGTTTATTTTATATATTTTGGGAAGCTCTTTGCATGTTGCTGCTTTTACCAATGTCTGCATGCAGCATGCTAGGACCGTCATCTATGTATATTTGGAAGTACTTCCATGAATATAGATTTAGTACCAAGTTCAATAATAGAAATTTGTCCTTGTTAACGAAAGTCACCTGTATTTGACTTCTGTTTGCTAAAAGCTTTCGAAGTTTATTGTAAATAAGCTCCAGTAAAATCAAAGGGAATGATTATAGTCTAGATTCCCTTCAGACTGATTTCTGGCATGTAGGAAATAAATTATAGTGTATTCAAAAAAACCAGCTGCTTCCATTTGAGTAGAATATATTATGATTTAATGGAGACAGCCATCTGCTCCTGAGTAAAATTCTAATTAAGCAATATATGAATCAGAACAAAATTAGCTATAGAGCAATTAATATTTTACAAGTGTTGCCAGCAATGTATAGCCACTAGTATGTGAAAAGTTTCTTTAAATATGGCTTTCATCATATTTTAATGTACTGAGAAGGCTATAAATCTTCCGTTGCTTGTAGCTGATACCACAATGATGTCTCTATGGTAGAATTTAGATTTCATAGCAGGAGCTAAAGCATTGCATTGAGAACTGGTATGTCCACCATGCTTTAAAGTTATTAGTTTTGGGTTTTCCTGTTTGCTTTTTTTAGCATCACATTTAATGAATTATGCTGCAGTTGAGATGCAAAGGCATCTGAAAAAGGCTATGGAAAATATAACCCTGCAAATCTTACAGGTGAGCTGGACGAATTGAACAGGCTGCATCTCTGGGAAAAGCTTGCCTGGACACATCAGCATTTCTGTGCCAAAGTCAGATTTGTGAAGCTGATACTTAAAAAGGGAAACCTCCTCATTTAGCTTTTATAGCATGTCTCAGGCCTGCTCATGCAACTCTCTAAAAGGACACAGAAAGCTGGTTGAAGGGACCTGAAAAACTGGGTTTAGATTGGTCCTCATGCATTGTTTAATGAAAACAAGTCTAAATTTAATATTCTTTTATTGAAGCTCAAAATATGAGGGAAATACATATTTACAGGGCAATCTTACCTGCCTTCTGCTGGACTGCGATTGAAAATTTCTGCCTGGTATCAATAGAAGAGTCTTGTGGTTACAGTGTCAGTTTGCCTGTGAAATTGGGTCTGGCTTCAGCACTCAGATAGAAAGAGGGTGCCCACGTGTCGCTCTTGACATTTTCTCTGAAGTATTGTTGCCTCACTAGCTCACCTATTGAGCATGGTGAATTGCATTTCTTATTGATTACTAGCTTTCCAGTGCAACCAAAAGCATTGCCAGCTATTCCCTGGCATGATGTAAAATCAGTTGAATGCTTTGGCAGGTACATCGTGTTAAGAAACTGTGTTTTTAAAGTGCCATGAAGCAGATGTTATTAATGCTGTGGGTTTCTGTTTTGGGTTTTTTTCTTCATTTTTTCCTCCCATTTCATCTGTGGACTGGGAGTATCTGTATTTTAATATTTATGCATCAAAGTAGATGTGTCTCTACACCAGTATTCTTCCATATTGTAATGATACGCAGTTTTGAACAGAGCATTCATAAACGATATTGAAAAGGGTTAGTTTAGAGAGTGGTTTTATCTATCATTGTCATAAATCTTTAAAGTGCACAGGGAGGGCTTTTGGCCAAAGGCATTATAATTTTGAACACCTTTCCTGACCAAGTTTTGGAAATCACACCTTCTCCCTGAACATCCTGAGGGTTACATATCCCCTTGTCAAAGATGGCATGGTTATTATTCACTCATATAGTGCCAGTAGTGTTCAGGGGCTGTAATTGTCTTGTAGTGATCTGTGTTGCTAGATTTCAGCTGTCTGACAACAATTTACCAAATGCTTCTTATTATGTCAAGAAGGGCAAGCAAATAAACCTGTCCTGTCAGCCTCAGGAGCAGCACACATGCCTGCTTCATGGAACACCTGAGACATGAAAATCATCAGGACTATTTCTGATTCATCTCACTTTTAAATAAAAGCAAGTATTTATGGAGAAAATAATTCCAGTGCCCATTCACCTGTGCATGTGGGTTCTGCATGGGACCCAGTTTGAGAAAGGCATCTGTGTAACCAGGCCAGCAATACCCTGCTCCTAGAGCATTTGGGGTGTTTGCTGCACGGTGGCTGGTTGATTCACGTGGATCAGTGGACATGTTGGTGTTCTCCTGCAAGTGAGAAGCTTTGCCAAAAAGCAAAGCTGGTTGGGCCCGTACAGCTAGTTGGAGCTCGCATGGGGGATCTATGTAGAAAAGAGCCGGGTGCCCTCTCTTGGCCATCTTCACAATGGCAGCCAAACCCAGGACAAAATAGCATCTGGGAATGAAGCAACGTGACTGCTTCAGTAAAGGAGAGAGGCTTCAAGGCTTGTGACCACATGAAGCGAAATGTTCATTTAAGTGCAGGACCACGAGATGATGATCCTAATCTAAACCCACAGTGCCTGTCTAGCTTTGGGTGTGACAACTAACTTATTGGTGTCTGTTAGTCCATGCCACCAATAGGACCAACAAACCTCTTAGTTCCTTAGGTACTGGTAACAGCTACAAATGAAAGAGTCAGAGTTCCTTAGTCTGGTCTTATTATGGACTTTTCTGTGTGGCTCATGTCATTTATCACAGCAGTCTTTTGCCATGTAATTTACATGTTGATGAAACACTGCAGCTATCATTATTTCAACAGGATTGCATTTGAGTGGCAGCAGTGGGTTTGAGGCACACATGTGCCTGCATACAGATGCCAACGCTTTAGTAAGGCTTATTGGAGATGTCCATAAAATTTCTAAGGTTTTTCAGTTTATTAGCAGTCAAACCTACCAGTTCAGGAACTACAGTATATCAATCTTCTGCTGGAAAAGCATATTCTGGTAGTAAATTGTGGTTTCTGTATGTGTAAGATAAATGATCATTGAGACAGTATTTAACATATGTATAAAAATAGGCTGCTTAAGTAAAAAGAACATTTGATCGGCCTTTTATCAGTCAGATAAGAATGCCTGTGTTAACTACCAAATCGACAGTTTAGTGAAGGAGACATCATCCACATAAAGTCCTTGCCATCCTAATAAAAGATGGCCTTCTACAAAGGAATTAAATGATATTTATGTGCCTGATAGAAATAAATGTAATAATAATATTTTTATTTATGCTGAAGACCAAGCTAGATATTGGCTGTAATGGAGCTCAGGTGGTTTATACCTGCTGAGGATCTAGTCCCATCCTTTTTCTAAGCTAGATTTCTTAGCAATTTACTGATGAGTAAAAGGGAACACAGATTAGACCAAAACTGGGTCTGGGCACTGAAGCTGAACCCTGCTGCTGTTCCAGGCAACTTCCAGGCATAAGAAGGCAAGATTGTTAAGTAGTAAGCGCAATGTTAGGAGTTGAATGTATGCACTCTATTTCCAGCGCTGCTATGGGCTTGCTATGTAATATTAAAGATCTTGCTAAACCTCTTAACTAATACAGTTGCTATCTGAAAATTACAAACTCTCACAGGCATGTTTTTGCATCTGTATGTAAGCAGTGGTTTATTAAACACCCTTAAATGCCTAGTGGAAAGACAGTATTTGAAGGTTTGTTACTGGTTTGCTGTGTGGCATTGATAAAGATACAGCAGTTGCCATGGCAAGACAGACAGCTTTTACCGGTGGGATGATGCTTGCATCTGCATAGGTAAGTCCCATATTAAATCCTTCACCTTAGATAAAACTCTGATGCCTGGAGTTAGGGATGGAGCTAAGCACTGCAGTGCACGAGTCTTTTGAAGTACTTGAGTTAGGGTGAATTTCCCTAGACTGAGAAAACAGGAGGATTCAGAGCAAGCTTGGCATACTTTGTGCTGCAAGAAGCTTATCAGATCTTGTTGCAAACCAGTTCTTGTTCCTACTAATTAAAACTAGAATGCATTCAATACTGAAATGTAAAATACTCATATAATTTACATGCATTCTTCTATTTGAGTTAGCCTGTCAAAACAGCCCTACATGAAATGGAACTGCAATATGCTCTGACAGCCTATGTATGGTGTTCATTGATCAGGCAAGTATTTCCTGAGATGCATAATAAAAAGCCAATCCTAAAAGCCTTAGTACTCAGGACAGACAGTGCAGACTGCCCACATCTTGTATGGAGCTGTTTTGTCTTATAAACAGCAGGAGACAAAGTGTTGTATTTTCATGTGTTTTTATTATTAATTAACAACCATAGGGACAACATCTGTACAGCAATCCCATGTTTCCAAAGGCAGGTGCTTTTGAGGCACATAGAATTGACACACCTCAAGGCTATACCTCATTGGTTTACTTATGTTGCATATCTATATATGTCTGGGAATGGAGTAGATGTTTTACATACAAATAAAAGGTGTGGGTGGAGGAGGGAAGAGGGCCGAATTATTCACTTTCCTGCCCTGCAGCTTGTGTAATCATGCATGCCATGGCAAAGTGAATGTACAATACCATAAGCAAGGTTTGGAGCTGATATAAATTTGTACAGCCCTGTTAAAGTTGACGAATGTCCTGGGCAGCTTCTGTGAAGGGTTAGACCTGCTTTATATTCATTGTGTGAATGACTGTAAAGAAGAATCAGATTTGAGATCCCAGGCCTTGTTTATACATACTAAGTAGCCATAGGAAAGAAGAGACAACAACCTGAAAGTAAAGGTCTTAAAATATTGTTTTGAGATGTACATGTTTCTAGACTTATATACAAGTAACTGGACTCCACTGAAGCAGACAGATGTCAGCAAGCTGCCTTTTGAAGAGGCTGGAAAACTGGGGTCACAGAAGAATCCCTGTTCCAAGCCATTAAATGGCTTTGGGTTTTGATACTTCATAAGCAACCTAGGTTGGGAATAAAACTCTCAGTCTGTCAGACAGTGGCATGGGTTAGTACACAATGCAAATGTGAGGAAAATATCATATGAAAAACCAAGCACATTTTCTGAGTAATTAATTGCTGAGCACTGGTAAAGCAATGTAACCATTTATTAAAATAGACAAGGTTTTGTATGCAATTCACAACTGAATTGCCTGCTAATTAAGAAAGAGCTAATACTCATTTAGATAATAGTCTTGTCAATAATTGTGGGCAAAAGGAAGAAAAATTTTATTAACTGGGAAAAAATGGCATGGATGACTTCTGGATATTGAAATATAAAAAAAATACTAAGCTTGAGAGGTGTTGTTACTAAATGGTACCAAACTCTTCCTGTTGAGCAATTATGTTCTATTAGACACCTGCCAGCACAGTTTTCTCTCATCACACATCATTATCATCACTTATGCTCTTACTGTGTATTTGATAATGTACTCCAGGGAACACCTAAATATACTGTAGGGGAGTAAAGAGGATGGGAATAAAAATTTGGTTATGTTGTTTGTTTACCTACTGACAGAAATTCCCAGTAGTAACAGTAAGTACAGGGACATTCTGAAATCCATCCTGATTTCCAGCACTGATGGCTCCATCCTTGTAGGTTTCATGGGCCAGGACCTTGCTTTTGTTTTTTCAAAAAAACCTGATCAGTATTGGCTTTTTTCATTTACATGACCAGCAGTGCTGTCCGTGCCACCACCACTTTAAGAGATTACCTAGAGGTTATAGTATTTGCCTGGAAAGTGGCAGACTCAGATTTGCCCTTCTCAGCCTTCCAAAACCTTCCATTTCAGACTTATGTCTTTAGGACCAAATACCTGGGCTTTGCAAGAAGTGGGTCTGAGTTCTTTGGGTTAAACAGGTAAATAGTATGGTGAGAGCCAAATCTCACTTTGATCACAGGCACAAGACAGAAAATTATATAGTTCTTTTTCTGACACACTCCTGCAGTCTCCTCTGGCAAAGCTTTTTCTTTTCTCCATGCCAGAAAAATTTAGAAGCTTTTTCTACAGACCCCAGGGGTAAGCTTTTGCGTATCTAATCTTAGAGGTCTGTAGTGTAAACTTCAGCTTCTGGGTAGAATCACTGATTCCCTTTATAGTCAATGTAGAGGAACAAGACTATCTTGAGTAAAGAGTGACTCTCTTGTATTGTAAAGCAGATGTGTGAACTAGGGTGAATCCTGCCTAAAAATACTTATTCCTTCCCTCTAGGGAGCTTAAGGCAACTAACTCAAGATACACTTATAGACAGAGGTGTACATATCGGTGGCGTCCCTGTAGGACAAATCCCTTTCGAGAGTTCAAGGTCTCCCACAACTGAAAGTCGGTGAAGGGGTTAATACGGGGTGAGAACTGGACACTGCTCCTTGTCTCCTTCAGGTTCTCTGTCTCAGACTTCTCTTCAAATTTACAGGAATTATATATAGTTGTAATCTGTTGTTCTGTTGTCCTGTTGTTATAATCAGAAAATTAGTTGTGTTTTCTTACTGGCCTTTTTGTAAAAATCAGCCTGGAAGCTTGCATGTCCTCTTGTTTCGCTTTTCTAAAAGGCCTCAACAAAGAGCATGGATCATTGCACCTCACTTTGAGTCAGAGCAGCTTTTATGGGAAGGTTTTTGTATGTTTTAACTATTCCTCTTTTCTGAAGTTCATTATCATGTTGTTTGTGTTTGAAACAATTTCATTTTTGAACACACTGAGCATAGTATAATCATAGAGAAACTGGTATTAGCAGGTTGCTGTCCTTTCCTCCACATCTGCTTTCAGTCTGCATCCAGAACGTTCTGGATTTAGGGACTTGTTCCTTGTGGACCTAGTGAACTCACGGTTCGTTGACCATAACATTGATCAATGAGTTGTGACCTGTTACAAATGTAATTACCAGTTAACTTGACTCTAAAACATATTTTAACTGACAGTTCTAGTTTTCAGCATTCTTAATGGAGAAATACAACGATATGTTGCAAGATGCTGGATGTCATTTGAAAACAATACAATACAAATGTACAAAATACACCCCAAACAGAAGAGAATAACGTAGTTGCTGAAAAGTTGTGGTGAAGAGGAGACCTGATCACTTCCAACACTAGATCATGCTGACTGTATCATCAAAAGATTATGAATATATGCGCTGATAGAGAGATTTCAGTCCTGAATGCCTGTTACTACTGTTGTGGTTTAACCCCAGCAGGCAACTAAGCCCTACACAGCCCCTCACTCACTCCCCCCTGGTGGGATGGGGGAGAGAATTGGAAAGGTAAAACTGAGAAAATTTGATGGTTGAGAGAAAGACAGTTTAATGGGTAAAGCAAAACTCATACACACAAGCAATGCAAAACAAGGAATTCATTCACTATTTCCCATTGGCAGGCAGGTGTTCAGCCATCTTCAGGAAAGCAGGGCTCCATCATTCATAACAGTTACTTGGGAAGACAAACGCCAAACTCGGATCATCCTCCCATCCCTCCTCCTTCCCCCTGCTTTATATGCTGAGCATGACATCGTATGGTCTGGAATATCCCTTTGGACAGTTGGGGTCAGCTGTCCTGGCTGTGTCGCCTCCCAGCTTCTTGTGCACCCCCAGCCTGCTCACTGGCGGGGGCTGTGAAAAGAGCAAAAGGCCTTGACTCTGTAAGCACTGGTCAGCAATAACAAAAACGTCCCTGAATTATCAACACTGTTCCCAGCACAAGTCCAAAACATAGCCCCATACTAGCTACTATGAAGAAAATTAATTCTACCCCAGCCAAACCAAGAGCAACTACATAGCTTTAGATTGTGTTTCTTCAGGTCTAGGCAACTTTTCAAGACTGAAAATGTTCTGTATTCAGATAGTTCTGCCAAAAAAAACCTCAAAGAAAACCAAAATAACGTGTGTGCCTAATCCATTCTTTACAGTATAGCTCTAATGAGTATAACATGGGATTGTCCAGCCTGGAGAAGAGAAGGCTCTGGGGAGACCTTCTAGCAGCCTTCCAGTATCTGAAAGGGGCCTACAAGAAAGCTGGAGAGGGACTTTTTACAAGCACATGTAGTGATAGGACAAGGGGGAAATGGCTTTAAACTGAAAAAGGACAGATTTAGATTAGATATAAGGAAGAAATTCTTTACTGTGAGGATGGCGAGGCACCGGAACACATTGCCCAGAGAAGCTGTGGATACCCCATCCCTGGAAATCCTCAAGGCCAGGCTGGATGGGGCTTTGAGCAACGTGTTCTAGTGCAAGGTGTCCCTGCCCATGGCAGGGGGTTGAAACTGCGTGATCTTTAAGGTCCCTGCCAACCCAACCCATTCTATGACTGTATGTGCTGTTATCAGTTGCACTTCTTGGAAGATTAATATATATGTCACAATTTTCATTTTCAAGCCATTTCCGATGAACACTTATGTCATCACTTATTGCCACTAGGGAACCTGTCAACAATCTCTATGTAACGTACTACAGTTATTAAGGAGATTGTTAAGGAGATTTAACAAATAATGATCCACAGATATCCACACATGTTCATGAATAGCTCATTGGTGAGAAATCACTACTTGCCAATAGACATTCCAATAAACACTTATTGGTTTGGGTTTTGTTTGCAGTGCCCAAGCTGAGAAATGTAATTTCTGCCTGACTGTTTATTTTGCAACTTGATGCTAAATCAGGAGGGGGATGCCTCTCTTGGCGAGGACTGCAAACACTTTTGAATCCAGAGAGGAAGTCGGCTTGTCTGTGACTGTACTAGATTATTTTTGATTACTAGTGCTGATGAATATGAGAGCTTAAGTGATGGCCCTAGAGTGAGGACAAAGGAGGTGATTTGCTCAAGAGGCTGAACACCGACATCTTGAAGAGAGTGTCCTTAGAATGAATTCAGCTATGCACTCATGTCATGGCCATCTATTGCTATTTATTATCATTTCAAATACCCACGTCTTTTAATGTTTTAATAGGTTTTGTCTCGAACAATACCAAGGACCTAAGTAAACACTGTTATGGCATCAAAGATCTTGCCAGGGAAAACGTATTATCAAAAGATGGGCAGAGTCAAACTGATGATGATATGATTATTCATCATGGTAAAGGTTGTCAGGCATAGATTTACCAAGACTGTGGGGACACAGTTCAGGCTTATAAATAATCCCCTGGGTTAGACATCCTAGTATTCAAGTCTCTCTTGTCTTTCTATACTTGATAACATTTATGTTAGATTTGGAAGTTCTTTAGATCTTGTTATGTCTCTGTATAGAGACTGTGTGTGTGCCGTAAAGTCTAGTAAAACTAATCGACCGTAGAAGTCTGTGACTTCACACATTCTGCAATGTACTTTGAATAAGGGACATGGATGAGCACCAAACCTACAGCAAAATTCAACAAAATTCCCTCACAGTTTGTTCAGTGCAAGAATAAACAGTACTAGACTGTTTGAGATTCACTTGGTCTCTGTCTCAACCTTTGCCTCTCAGCAGGTTCATCAAAGCTTGTAGGAAATACAGCAGTATTTTGATGAAAAGCAGGCCAGGTCTGCAGGATGAGATGGAATTTTGATCTTGTTTTGCAACCTAGAACTTTTTTTTATAGCAAAGTACGGTGGCTTTTAAGAGAAAAGTGTGATTGTAGATAAAGTAGAACATGTAGAGAGGAAAAATAATATTTTTTTTTTCATTGCCCCAGGCTCTTAAAAGCCTCTGGAAACTGATGAACCTTTCAGTAGTGGGGAAGTAGGAGGTCAGTTTTAAACTGGAAATGTCATGGCAGTGTCAGATTCCCTCTCTTTTGAGGGATCTTGCAGCTTTTACCTACACTCTGGCTTAGCCCGTTTCATGAGGTGATAACAGCTCTGAAAGGCATGAATGTTTTTGTTACCAAGAAACTTTCCCTCGCTTTCATTGCTAAGTTAAAAATAAAGACAAGGAAAACTAGCCAAGCAGTTCTCTCTCTCCCCCTAAATCGTGTTTGTTGTTCCAGACAGGCTTATTTCCCAGCTTTGCCTGACTGTTCAGTAGGCTGGTAAAGAGATGAAGGATGCTAAAAAAAATATATAGATTTCTGCAAAGTAAGACTCAAGGAGAAAATATTGACAATGTCTTTTAGGCTGTTTCCTCCTGGATTACTGAACTTCTCTGTTGAGCCAAGGTATTTGGACAGCTGTTCAGTCAAGCTTTTTCTTAGAGGCCATTTACCCACAGTATAGGGACCTCTCTGCCAGGGTCACCTCACTTCATGTTCATCCTAACAGCCTCACCATCCCCTTGTATCTTATTGCAGCTGAAATGTCCATGTAGATGCCCCATAACTACCTATCTCTTACCTTTATGCCTTAGGCTGTGCCTGTTCAACAAAGCTCCTCCATGCTATTTTATTCCTGGCTCTTCTTTCATCTTCTGGTTGGTCATATCACATTGGCTCCTTTCTGGGCTGCTCTGCCTCTGCCTGCACCCCTTCTGCTTGGCTGTCTGATGTGTCCTGATGTTAACAGCTGGGCCCTCAGCACTGTCTTTCTATGCTGGCACCAACAGCTGACGCTGGACTTCGGATTTCACCTGTTCGTAAGCTTTGATCTGTTTCTGGAGATAATACTCCAGCTTCCTGGTCATTTAGAAAGACCGTTAAAACTGCTTACATGTAATTCATCTTCATGAACATGAAAATAAGTTTCAAGTCCAACTGTATGGCCAAGGCCAAATTCTACCAGTGCAGAAGTGGGAGAAGTTACAAAGCCTGCTTGTGCGTTGGATGCATAGTGGATGATACATTCACCCTGACTGTCATAGACAAAAGCAGAAGGTAGGCTGGCATTGAATCTACCTGTTAAGTATTTACACTCTACCCATTACAATAAAAGAATAGCTCCTGAATGCTGGAACCTTGATAATACTGGCACTGAAATAACAGGCACAAGTGTTAGTTGGTAGTGGTTGGAGACATCATTCTGGGCTCCTGTCCACTGCAGAGACAGCTGTTCTCAGACGACAACCCTCAGATGACAACCAGACACTGCTGAAATGGAGCTGCTGAAGTAGTAACTCTGGGATGCTGAAGAACTACAGGGGCAGGAGTATGCAAGTGGGAAAAATCTGTATTCAAACTGCATTAGAAGCTGTAATGGCACCCAAAAATCTTGGGAGTATATTGAAAGCCCCACATGTAATAAAATGGGAAGACTGAAATTCTTTTTCTAACATGCAAGACGTCAATCAGTAGAGCACTGCAGCAGCACGGACACCAATGGGCAAGAAGACAATAAGAGTAACAAAGGAGATGCTAGTTGCTAAAAGCCACTGCACCACTGGTCAAAAGAAAATCTGAAAGCTGTTTGTTGATCTAGATAGTGAATCATGGTGTCCTAAAGAGGAAATGAAATGCCAGATGATGGTACCTGGAGAGCTTCTGCTTTTGGGAACTAGCTCCATCCCCAGAAGAGCCTGTCTTTTTGTGCTGTGCAGTGTCACCATGGAAAGAAGGCAAGAACTGGCTACCTCATGTCACTCCAGTATATTTGATGCAGGTTTGAGAGCAGAGCCTGGCTGGCATTCAACCACTTCTCTGCCTTCCTCCTTCACTTGCTGCTAGATAGAGCCTTTTTCTGTCATGAAAGTACTGATCCTCCTTCAGTCCAATGTCCTTCAGAAAAAGGGTGAATTTCAGGCTTGTAGTCTAAGAAACCTCTTCATTTTCTCATTTTCTGCGCTGGGTGCAGGAGGGAAGCAAAGTTCTGGTAAAACTCCTGCCACCTTTCTTTTGCAAAGAAGGCAACTAGCCGGCAGTGTTCTCAGTCACAACCTTTTAGAGACAGATGCCCAAAGCATAATAAACAGGCTGAAATTATAAAACCATTGCTGTCACACAGTTTCTAAGTTCTTAGTTGAGCTGTCTGTGCTTTGCTGGTTGTTTTCATTCTGCATAGCAGCATGTAATTAAAATATTCATATGCAGATTGCAGACTATTTAGGGCTGAATTCTGTTAGATGCTGAGCAAAATTTGGATAGTACTGAGAGATCTCAGCTGCCAAGGAAGTGAGAGGAAGCTCAGAGTGGTCTGAGTTGCCCAGCATCTGGCAGAGTGCCTTAACATTGATTTGTTCCTATGTTAGGATAAAACTGGCAAGGAACAGGGAAGCAGTTTAGGGCTCAATTAACAAACAGCCTTTAAAAAATTTATTTCCCTTTCTGCCTTAGGCTTTGCCTTAGGGCTAGCCCTGTTCACAGAGCTAAGACTAAAAGAGCAAAAGTGCTTATATAAATAATATCCTGTAAACAATCATCCCCTCTATAATATGGGCAATTCAAAACAACTCAGTGTCACAGACACCTCTGGAAAGAGAGACAATCAGGCTAGTATTGGCTCAAATTATTCCGCAGAATATCTAAGATGGATTTTTAATTTATTTTTTTCTTTTTTAAAAAAAGTTTTTGTAGTGTTTGAACCAGAGCAAAGTAAAATAGCATCTTTTGGATTTGGGCATAAAGTAGGCCTGGCTGAAGGAGTCATATGGTTCCCATCTAGGGCATAAGGAGACTGTTGCTCTGCCCTGGACATGGAGAATATTGTGGTGCAGAGATCAGAACTCTCCTGCTGTTGGAATGTATGTTAGATACATCTATTAATTATGACAGTGGCCATTTCTTTCCTGTTGTACTTCACAAAGGTCCAGAGGGCCTATGCTATACCTATGAGTAGTTTTGACTAAAGCACTTGTGTATTCTTACAAAAGGTTATGTATGACAAGGAGAAATGTTTTTGGAGAAGCAGTGAAAGTCATCTTTGTAGAATGACTGTGACTGGGGCCATGGTCCTGTGATTCACCTTCCAGGAGGAACTAATGCCCAGTGAGAGGATGTCCCATTGCTCCTCTCCCTATCTGCAAACCATGTAGGAGACTGGGGAACTGAGACTCTTGAACACCTTACAATCCTTGTACTCCCTGAATGGGGTCAAGTGCTATACCACCCTTGGCTGAATTTTCTGAGGTTTTGCAGAGGTCTGTGCAGAAGTTAAAGCTAAATCAATGAAAGGGCAAGACAAGCATTCATCTGCTTTATCTTGCTAAGTTTATTTCTGATTACCTGACTTTATGAGATCCTTTTGCCTCTCTTTCCATTCAAGACTAATTCAGCTGATACCAAAAGAGAATAAATCCTTTCAGAGCAAAGTGATTCACTGTGAGTCTACATTCAGTTTGTCTGTGTGGTTTCCCTAAGTTATTATGACAGTGCTAAAATAGGAGGTCTACTTAATGTTTACATTTATATTTTTCATTTTGGAGAGTAGAGAAAGAGCGTGTCTGATCACACACTTTTTTTGCTCGCTTTGGAGCAAGTGTAATCTTTCTAAATGAAACTGATTCAAGGTTTCTCAGCACTGTAAGCAAAACCAAATTTTGCTGCCCCAAAGATTGAGCTTGGGGCTGCTCCTGCCATGGGGAAGAAAGGGATAAGCAGAAAGGATATGTGATAAGGCGTTGTACAGTGAAAGAGTGAGCCCTGGGGAACGAAGCTTGCTGGTTTTGCTTCTGCAGGAGAAACAGGATGCAGGGCTGACCTTTGGGAAGGAGTCACACCACCTTATTTCCTCAGTGAGAGAAACCACAACAGCCAGCCCACAGGGAGTTTATACAGGCTGTATAATTTTGAGCAACCCAGGCAACTGGCCTCTACGAAATACAATATAATTGTATTCCATCTTTCTTAATGAGAGCTTTTGTGCTGAACTTATATGAATGGCACAACATGGGATGTAGGCTGAGGAATGGCAGACATTTCTGTGCTGCTCTCCATCATCTTGCTGTGGTATTTGTGTTTAAGCCTGAAATAGAAGAAGCTGATCTAAGGGTGATGGTATGGGACAAAAGCATTCAACTAGGCTCTTACGAAGGTCAGACATAATGTAATATTTTTTTTTTCTTTTTTAAATTGTATATCAACTGCACAAGTTGAGGCTTAAAAAATAAGACTGATATGCTATTTTTGTAAATCCTAAGAGTACCTTTGAAAGTCCCTTTGAATGTTAATTTATTATAAGGATGTGAATAACATGTATGTTTCATGAGTGGTTGATTAATGACTATAAACAAGCATAAGATCTCTTAAGCATATTCAAGTGGTAGTAACTGATCTAAGTATATAAAACACTGTAATAACTAGCATGAGTGAAAAATTCGTAAAGCAAACTTCTATTGCAATCATGCAGTCTTTTTTGATATTCATTCTTGCTGGGGAATTGAAACTGCAGTTGTTATCTAGATTATGTACATTCAGTTTTGAACTGGAAATTTAATTTTATTTCTTCAGATGTGTGAAATTAAAAAAATATACTTGAGTATTTAAAATTTCCCCTTGAAACACCATTTAGACTTTAAAGAGGAGTCACAATTAAATATTACTGTCAGATAAAGATAGCTAGAAATTTCTTCATCTTTGTGGAGACAGGATTTTTTCCCCTGTCCCAAGTCCAGGATACTTGAGTGCTTTGTCTTCTATGGGGGTGAAGTCCTTGATTTTCTTACCGTGATGTATTTTGATGTGGCATCTGCTGATGTTCTTAGTAGAGTTATTTGTAAACTAGTTTTACACAGAGGAACAGGGGCATTGACTAATTTTTTTTATCAGTTCTGTTTCATTTTCTACCCATATCATTTAATACCTTAAGCTGATAGGACATTAAATTGTCTACCAGTTTGTTTGTGCAGTGCCTCGTAGATGTGAATTCAAGTGACATCTCTTTAGTATTATGCCCATCATAATGAGCTGTTCACATTGCATCAGCAGGAACAACTCTTCTGAATTTGTGCCAAACTTTCAAACACTTCCTGCCTCATTTTATGCAGCCCATTCAGTCATAGACTGTCTACCTTATATTTTGCTAATCATGCAGAGATGTTGCATATCTTTGCCTGTGATTAATCTGCTCCTTTTATTTACCTCCTATTCTCTACCCTTCTGTTCTGCTCTGCATGTCCATTTATCCCCTTCTCAAGCAGGTGGTTCACAACTTTTTGTGGTATATTCCACAGAGACCCAGCTGACAACCTTTGTTTGGCTTTTGTGTTTATTTGACTGGACCTTGTGCAATTGGACAAAATCCTGACTGGGTTTCATGGAGTTGTTTGTAGTATAGGTTAGGACAGAACTGGGTTGTTAAGTGTGTAAAATCTCCAAAAATCACTGCCGGATAAGGAAAGGAGTGTTAAAAAGGGAGGTCTCCTGGGTCTCTTGAAAAACTTTCAGCAGGTTATTTCCAGTTCAGATCAGAAATACTTCAATGACTTCTCCCCTGGTGCCTTGATATTTCCAAATACCATCTCATTTAGAAACCAGAATGGCAAAGATACTTGCAAATGAGAGTGGGGCTGATAAAGAAAAGAATCATTATGACATTTCAGCTCCTCAGGAAATGATGGCAGCTGAGTGTATGTGGAAGGATGAGCTTACACTTTAAAAGCACAGTTTATAGTCATAGCCTAAGATTCTTTTCTACCTGCACCACAAACTTCTTGTAAATGACTTAATTTCTCCCAGTCTCAGTGCCTATAGCAATACCAGTTCTTTACCTTGCAAAATAAACTACGAGGCACATCTTTGCTTCTTTTGCAAAGCAGCATAGTATCCATTTGTTGAGAATCAGTTTGGGATTAATGGATTGAAGGCGCCTCCCCCCCCCCCCCCCTTTTTTTTGTTCCCTTCCCATGTGAAATATTGCACTCCTGACCCCTTTTTCATCCGCCTCGTGTTCTAGTTGCTTGTCAATATAACCTGTCTCTGAGTTGGCAATATTTCATGCAGGGCCACTGCACTATCTTCAGCTTCTTTGCAATTAATATTCTGTCCTGTCATTTAAGTCCAGCCCTGTGTTCCTAATGTCAGGTTGGCTGTGTTTAATATGACCAGCAAGGTAGCATATGTTTCTAAGCTGAGTCCTACTGCCATTTCTGGAGGTATCTCCCATTAATCAAGGATACTTTGTCATAGTGCAGCTAATGTTATCACCAAACTTTAAGTACAAAGGTGGAATAATAATGACTCCTGTTTCGCTAAATGGAGTTAACACAGCTGAATAGCTTCCCTGATAGTTCATTATGTTAGTCTTTCAGAACATTGACTGATTTGTTTTTATTACCAAGAAAGCTTTTGTCTTATGAAAATGACTTAGGACCACAGGTCAATGTTTTTCATGTCGCATCTCCATCAGAAGTACATTGCTTTATTATACTTTGTATTCTGCCACTGCAACCTGTATGTCACTTAAATTTATTTGTCATGATACCACTGCCAGGCTGCCATTAAATTGTTAAAGGATATTCAGGAAATGTTGTTGCGGTAATCTTTAGAGGAAGACATATGGAAATGGACTATATCTGTTAATTAACTTTTCAATATGCAAACCTTCCAAAGTGTAAGGCCCAGTATGGATCACTACACGTGAGCAGAATATTTAGAGTGATGATGACCATGTATTTTCTGTGAGACAACAGACACACTCTGAGTTTTAATTACCTACCTGTCTATTGAAACTAGGAGACTAAAATGCTGAAGAAAACAAATGAAGTCAATGGAAGAACCACAATATATGTATCTCTTCTGTCCATTCACACCAGTCTCCAAAACTAAAATGTCCTGTGATGTCTGCCCATCTTGACAATGTTTAAAAATTGCAGCTCACAGAAAATGAACAGACAACATAAGGGATACATAGGAAAGTAAAACATGTTGATCAGTTTGAGAAACCATGGTAGAAGATGCTGAGGTGTTTCAACTTAAGCTGAACCAGAGATCCCAGGTCTCTGACACGTCACCTGCCCCTTTGGAGAAGGAGCTGTCAGAGGACAGGTCGCTAGCTCTGAGCTAACAAGCTGTAACGCTTCCCAAGAATGTCCTGGGAGTTAAAAATCAGCCTGCAGGCAGATAAACTGAAGCTAGGAAGGATAAAGCTTTCCTGCTTCAGACACTGATCTCTAACAAGATCAGTATGTTAAGGGATATTTAGAATATTAATTGTTCATACTTCAGGGCTGCTCACACTTGCTGAAGCTAGAGTTCTTAATACTGATCCCATAGTAATACAAGTACTTGAAGATGGCATAATGCAGCACTGCTGAAGAAAGAGGCTTGCTGCTTTTTTGCTTGCTAAGTTTTAACCCGCTTCAGTTCCCTGACATGGTTTGATGTGGGGCTGCACAAGTTCTTGTGGCAGCATGAAGTAGGATAGAAACATGCTGGTTTTTTGGGTGTGGCAGAAGGGAGAGCTGTGTGTACTAAAACAGGTTTGGAGTTACAGTGGGAGCAGTAGTCCCCACACATATGTGCTGACAACATGGAATAGGGATAAAGGTACGGTGAGGTTGAAGCAGGACATATACTGGTTGCCCAGGACAGCATGCTTAAGTGAAAACTTACACGGAGAAGTGTGATATATGTGAAAACCATAGTGATAGACAACAGAAAGGAAATCCATAGGCTAGGGGAGGCAGAATTATTTGCTTTGAAAATGAATCATGTCATCCATCAAACCTGGCAGAAAACCTCAATTTTGCAAGATTTGACTTACCGGATCCCGCTGTATATTAGGCAAGAGCTGCAGCACAGTTTGAGCAGCCTGAAAAACGGGTAGGAGATAACTGAATACAAGCTTTTTTCCTGTGGACATCAAGGTAACTGGAGGAAATAGAAAGTTTGTGGTAAACTCAGACAAAAGACTGATGGTTAAATCAAGCTTTTTGTACCTTCCCAAGCATTAGATTAGTGGGACATTTCATAGATAGTCCTGCAAATTCTGATTATGTGCATGTGGCTAGGAAGCTGTGTTCACAGCACCTCTCCACACATTAGACTGTTTTTGTTCTTTTTCATTATTGCCTGGCACAAACCATATAAAATAGATTGCAGGAGCTCTATGATCTCTGAAAATATTTGGAGAATGCAGCTGTGGCATTACATGTTTGAGAGGAAAAACTGTTGAGAGACCAGAAATACAGGATACAGGTTGCCAATAATAATTATTGTTTCCATGTTCATTGGTGACATTTCACCAGGTGAAAACCAAACCAGAGGCGTTAGAAAGAACTGCAGTGTATCTCTCATGCAAGTTGCTTCTTGCTACAGTGTATTTCAGTATCCAAAATTACATTTCTGGAAAGGTTTTTCCTACTGAAGTTGTTGTTTTCATTAGAGTTATTCTTCTTCATGATTGCTTATAAGTTTAGGCCTAACTAGTAATCCCCAGAATTTCTTGCTTTTCTGAAACCAGTTTGCTCTATGAACCACAGGCCAGGATGTGGACTCGCACAAGTTTTACTTGAATTTTGCGGTAGCAGTAAACACCTAACTTGTTTAAGAATTTGCAGTTTTCACATGGATTGGGTGAAATAAAATGCATTGTAACACAGACACAGAAGAAGAAAAATTGCTTTAAGGAATATTCCAATGCAGTTCACTAACCATTAAGTATCATTCTACTTCCGTGAGCTTAAATCTCTACTGACATAAATCTTTTATATCCTGCAGTGCAAGTTGTAGTACTTGGATAACTAATACAGTTAGAGCAGTTTTTCATTAGACCTGTGAAAGTTTGGAGTTACTCATGATCTTTGAGCAATTGAGTCTCCATTTTGTGGTATTGAAAAGGTTTTTTTGTGTTTTAATAAAGAAGTATTCCTGAATGTATTCATGAACTTGATTTTAGCACATCACTGGTTTAAAAAAACCCCAAAAAACAAAGTAATTTGTAACGTGTTTTTGAGACCAACAATTTACGGGTCTATTTTCTGTGTATTATTATGCGTTGTTTCTGCACCTTTTTTATCTGTGGCTCTTAATGTGAGTTTATTAGGATGGGAATTAGATCTAATGATATTAAATAAGATGAGGAGACAGTGACAGAGAAATAAAGGGGTATTGTAAAAGTCACAGAAGCAGTTGTAACAAAATCAAGGTCAAAACTCTTCTATATGTATAATCATGTGACAAGTTCAGCAACTTTATGAAAATTATGTATACTGAAATAATGGTATGTTTAATTGGAGCAGGACAAAACAAAATTTTTGAACATGTTATTCATTTAAAAAACATACTTGGGATTATCCTGAAACTAATCATATTTTTAGGCCAAAATAGGCTGAAAAAATGTGTGTTTATTTTGCTTAGATCTCTAGGTTGGTACCAGTCTCTTTTCTGATTCATGGCTGTGAGGTTGGCTTGGCCTCTGAGACGTCTTGGGGCCCAGGTGTCTCCTCTGCCCAAAAGAGCTTTGATCCCCTACCATCTGTGCAGCACCACTGCTGGGCTGTGCTGGGTGGTTCAGTTTCCCATGCTGCTGTGATTCCAGCCTGCCCACCTCAGACACTGAGGACCTCCCAGTAACCTTCCACTATGCAGAACAGGCCTCGGGGACCTGCAGTCCAAACCTGTCCTGCTAAGTAGTTTTCATTTTTGTCATGTTCACCAAGTTATACACGCTGGCTGTACTATGCCAATTGTTTTAGTACTCTAATACACGAGGAAGGTAACCTAGCTTCAGCAAGGTAAATCATCTTTAACAGTGAGATGAATCACCTGAGATTAAATTATTCTGTATTATTCTGAAGATGTTGGGGGTAGCAGTCCATATATGTACAGTAACAAAAGATTAGTTGCACTACACAGTAACTTTGTGCCTCACTGCTTGTGTTTAGGCTCTTACCTTTTGGGGGCAGTGAGGCAGTCTGAAGTTTGTCTGCTCAGTTAATAGAGGTTGGCGTTTTATCTCAAACAGGCCACGGAGCCATAGGGCTGTTCTAAGGCTGCAGGGTAAGAGGTACATTAGGTGAGGGACAGAAACTTGTTCCTGTGTGACTCCTTAGCTTGCACCCAGGACCTCTGAGCAGCACCCAAGGCTGTACTTAGACTTGTGTTTTCAGGTTCGTAACACGGACCTGGGTTGCAGGCGGCAAGAGCTGGAGATGGTGAAACATGTAGTGGAAGGTACTGAGGGCATGTAGAGCTGGGTCCTAGTAGAAGGTGTTAGTCATGTGCAACTGGAGAATGAAGGAAGCAGAATAATTTAGAGACAGAGATGAGAGGATGGCATGTGAAATGGAAGTACAAATACAATTCTTCTTTACCATGAATTGTGATAAGTCATTCCTGGGTCCTTTTTTGCAGGGCTGCTACTTGCCCAGTAGGTTCCCATCCTGTACTGTGACATAGAGCTATTCCTCCCCCGGGGCAGAACTTTGCACCATTCCTTGATGAACTTCATGAGGTTTCTGATGTTTTAGTCCTTGAGTTTATTAAGGTCCCTGTGTATTAAATTATAGCTTAATATCTGTTATAGCCATCATTCCCCTAAAATGGACATCATGTTAGCCTTTTTTTCTAGTCATCAGGGACGTCCTCTGCTGCAATTTTTCACTGGTGATAGGCAGTAGTCTCACAGTCATGTCGAACACCTCTGTGGGCATCCAAACCAGCCCCGTAGATTTGAGTATGTCCAGCCTATAAGCAGTTCCCAGCCTATTGCTGCCCTGCTGCTGGCTGTCCCTCTTCTTTGCAGACTATACTATACACAGAGGTCTGGGGGCAGGCTTTGCTTGTCAAGACGAAGGCAAAAAAGTCATTCAGCCTTTCTAATGCTGTTTACTGCTAGTTCTTCTCCACCCATCAACACAGCCATTTTTTGCTGAGCTGCTTTTTGCAGGCTCAGGGACCTGCAGAAACCCTTCTTGTGAAGCCTTTGGCTTTGGCTGTCCAGATTTTGTCCCAAACCATGCAGTTGTACTCCTGTTTCATTGCCTCTTCTTGCATTCCATTCCTTGTACACTCACTTTTTGCATTTTAGTTATCAGCTAGCTGCTTCTGACGCTTCTCTGTTTACCCATTTTTCTGTGAACTGTTTTGCCTGTTAAAATATCTTACAAACAATATTGTTTCTAGTCTTTTTCTCAGAAATGGATGAATTGGAAAAGAAAAAACAGTCTGAAAGATAAAACTTCAGTATAAACAATCTCTTTGACAAAATCATCATCAAATGCAAAAGTTATTAGGAGAAACTGTAGGGCTACAGTCTTTGGAAAAAATGTTTTACTGATATTGATAAACTGAAATATTTTTTATTGGTCAATGTTTGTTCTTCATCTCTTCTCTCCCCACTATCTGTAGGGAATGAGCACCATGTAACCAGACAGCTATAAACCTTCAGATGCAGACCACTGACAGGAATCTATAGACTGCCAGTTTGGGAAACCCCTAAATGATTCAACATTTGTGTAAGTCAGACGTATTCTGGTACTATGTAGCTAAATAATTTTATAGTCATGTTCATTGTAATGCTAAGATGTTCAGACACTATATGAACTGTTTACTAATGTAAATTGTTTTTCTAATAATTAGGTGATAAAAATGGAAAGAGCTATAAGTATGTCCTTAAAATGTGCCTGAAAGGGTGTGTGCTGTTTACAGTCTGTAAAGAAATCCTTGCTACAGTGACACATGACTGTCTTATGTAGGTATTGTAGTGCTTACAAGGTTTGGGATGTTTTGGTTTTGGTTTTTTTTAATATGAAACTTTGGATTAAAACAATATTTCTAAACAACTAAGGCTCCATTACATTAGTATTTAAGTCAAGGCTCAGCTATTCTTGTTTAATAATCCAAATGGCCTGTAAAAAATACTGCACTGACAAACACTCAGAAAATGTTGCATTGTCCTGGCCAGCTATACTATTTCAGGCAGAGACACATATGAGTATTTGGACTTTTACATCCTCAGCTGTTCTGCCCTTTTTTACTTTAGAATGAGAGATATTATGTAAATGCTAAAGTAATATAAAGGGGAAACAATTTGACTAATATAGGCTGAAGTGTCTTATGAATGGAAACTGAAACACAAGCTATAAAGAAATCACTTAAGTCACTGCTGAGATGCATCCATCTCTGGTAATGCATAAAAGCTAATTAACAGTGCAGTGAAATAGAGGCAATTCAGAGGGAAACATTATTAGATGAGGAAGTACAAAAGAAAGTGAAATGTCTTTCAGTTTACTGACTGAGGATAGGTGAATATCTACAAATGTCCATAAGTGACCTTGACAGCAAGGAGGAAGAGTCTGTCTGGAGACTCAGGGTGCTGTGTCTGCAGGAGTAATAGGATAAAAGAAGAGGCTATCAGGTTGTGATGTAAAAGACTAAGGCCTTTTCCATGCTAATGTCTGGCAGCTATTGAGGCTGCATCTGTATAGCCCCTAAATGCAGATAAAAAAACATTTTTACTGAATGAGCACACCCTGGTATACGGTCAGCTAATGTAAATTATGGTTTTCTATTGTATATATAGAATCTGTAAGTGAAGAACAGCAAAAGCCACTGAATACTGAACCTCAAGCTTGGATATGTTTCAGAGTAAAGAAAAGAAAAGCCATTGTTTCATGCGTTTAAAACTAAGCTAGAAACTGCTGCTCAGCGCATTTTGAGAACAGTCCTGCTCTCATAAGGAGGTGGACTTAATACTCTTAATAAATCCTTTTAGACTATATTTCTTGTTACGGGATGATAGAGTTTCCTAGTGCCAGCCATGGCTGAATAGGTTCAGAAAAGTCATTCACCTCATACATCTGTTTGCATTGACCTTGCTGTTTTCATTCTGGGTTTTGCTTTGTAGGGACACTTGAGCATAGAATGCTTTGTGGAATAAAAGTGCTCAATCTGTGCCTACTCCTGATAGCTGGATTTTTCTCTCCTGAATTTTCTTACCATTATCTAGAAAGGTTTGGGATATGGAGTTGGTGAACGTAACAGGCTACTATTGATGTCATTTGGGACATCTAAAATGCAAGGCAAGCCTCAGATTGCCCTTGATTGTATGTATTTTGCTGTCAATTCTTTCCTCCTAGATTTTTCAACATTTCCCCTTGCAGGTTTTCTATGCATGTTATGTTTGTGTTCTCACATCACTGTCAGAATTATGGGACTTTACAGATTTAGCTCTATTTCTTCTACTCAAATGATAAAATAAAATACACCTGTCTGCATCTTTATTCACATTAAGAGTAATTAATGTTCTAACAAATTACTTCCCTTCCATCCACAATCAATTACTCCCAGGAGCTCTCTTTCTCCATTGATATCCAGAATGAAGGTTTAATAATGCTGTATCTTCTTTTGGGTGGTATTGGTGATACTCAGTAACTGTTCAACCCATGAAACTGTGCTGCTCTTTAAAAGAGTAGCAAAGATATGAGCTCACTCCTTGCTTACTTCAATTGAATGTTTGCTGTACGCCTTATTGGCTAACCAGTCGCTTGAAGAGTTCACATATAACTCATTGATGCCTATCCAAAATACAATAACAAAAAAATACCCCACAAATCTATTTAGAGTATTTTTATGAACAACTTCTGGTGAGCTGCTCTTTTGATGAGTGCTTGAGCTCTGTAGAGGAAGGTCCAGCAGAATTCCTGCGAAAGTGAGCTCTGTAGCAACTGGAAGCAAAACTGTAGTAAAGGGATACCTTCACTTAGCCATTGCCCTAGCCTATGTGAGCTGCCAGTCAGTTGGCAAAAGGAGCCAGAAATATTTTCTTGAAAATATTTCTGTTCGTATAGATCTTCTAGGTACACTGGAGTAAAAATAAAACAAGAGCAAGACAGAAGAAGATGATATGAAAATAGCAATATGAGTTACTGTCACAAGGGAGCATTACACATGGTGCCACATAATGCATGAATTAATCATCACAAAATTCTTTGGAAGTGAAATAAGAAAGTACAGAACATGACAAGAATGATATTCAAATGCCTTAAAATATTATTTGAAAGTTGTTTACATTTTTAAAAGTAGATCCATTAATTAAGGATAGATAAAACTGGTTTGTGAGGATTCAAAGAACTTGGCAGAATTTACTCATCCAGTGAAATTAATTTGAGGCTGTTTTTAACATTTGATGTATTTTCCCCCATAAGGTGTTTATTGATTGCAGCAGGCTCGTCCTTGCTGGAGACTACTTGAATTTTGTGCAGCAGCCCTTAAGAAAGCAGTGAGGCAAACCAGGCTCAGACGTAGTAAGTGAGCTTAAGTATCTTTCCACCTTACTTTGTTCCTTTGTGGATATAATTTAGAGAAGTGCTGGCAGTGCATAGTGGCTGCACTGTTACCTGGGCTCTGTAACAGCATCACGAATTATCACCAAACTTGTGACATCTAAGATGGACCCTCCTAGCAATTTTGCCTGTTGCTTCTGACCAGAGTGTCTTCCCTTTGCAAAGTGTGTCTGTTTTACTCCGCAGAAAGGGACCGAGTGGAGCTCCCCATGGGAGTTCCCATCCTGGTGCTAATCTAGAAGTAACCAGGAAAGACAGAAAAAGGAGGAAAGACAAGGTCAATAAAGTAAATGAGGTGAGGAAGAAAAACATGAAAGCAACAGAGAGAAAGCAATTAAAACACACACACACACACACACACACACACACGCACGCACGCACGCGCGCGCGCTGAGGGGTAAATCTACTCCCTGGGCCAGATGCATCCCTGTAGCCTCACCAGTGCAGTCCTAACCATGACGGCTAAACCGGTAGAGCTGAGGTATTCCCTGAAAAATGACATTTGTATATAGGACATTTCTGCAGCATGATGATGTCTTCTAAAAAGCAGTGTATGATGTGTTCTGTCCAACCTTCCCTGAAAAATTGAGACCTTAACATTGATATGGGTCATGACATGTTTATACATCTTAAGTGCTAAAAGTAACATATACCCCTGAAATTAATTTGACTGCCACGTACCAAAATCTAATTTATTTTCTTATCATCTCCCAACCATTAAATTGCTAGAGCTGTATAAATGCTTTAGAGAATGGCAGCTCCAAGTCACTAAGGAATATTGTAGAAAATGTGCCTTCCAAGCATGGTTATATAACGCCCACTTATTTTAATTAGACTTTTGCTCTCAAAGTCCCACTTTACCTAAGTGGCATGATCACTGAAACACAGTAGAGATCTGTGATAGCAAACACAATCTATC
Organism: Ibycter americanus; assembly: GCA_035590275.1. Lineage (NCBI taxonomy): Eukaryota > Metazoa > Chordata > Aves > Falconiformes > Falconidae > Ibycter > Ibycter americanus. Next base: position 40,588,357 of record JAVJGI010000063.1, on the reverse strand, counting down.
TGCTCCTTTCAGCAGTGACTTTGCCTTTAGTATTATGTCTCTCAGGCATGTGAGCCCCCAGCAGCTACTTGCAGTGCTGTCTATTATTAGTGTTTACTTAGAACAGGTCTTGTTCTCTATCAGGAGTACAAGAAATGTCTGTGTAAGCATTGCATAGCTTTAATTCTCCTATGGAAGAGTGGTCCTGCGGGAGGAAAGTCAAATAAGCAGCAGCCTAAACTGTACTCCAGCTAGCTGAAAACCAGGAATGGGACCAAACCCAATTATTCACAAGATGATGCTGATGTTAGTCTTTTCCTCAGGAAGAAACACCAAGCAGAGACAATTTTTTTAAAGTAAGTAAATTCCAACTAATTAAAGGTCTTCCTTCCTTCCAGTCTTACTTGAGAACTATTGCTGTATTAAAGTCTTTGGCAAGCGTGAGAAAGGTGTCATGGTTATATCCATTAACTCCTCTACTGCAGCAGCCAGCTGCTTCCTCTTCCTATGTTTTCTGTGATATGTCCTGTTGCAGAACATGGAAACCTATTTGTGCAGACACTGAATACAATTTCAGTGTACAAACCAAAAAGGAAAGCCAAATTGTACATTTGTCATATCATAAAAGGATGAATTGTATATATAGGTGGCAGCAATCCCTTTATTTTTTGGTCTAGTGTCCTTGCACTTCTAACTGAGCAGACCAGTTTGTTTCCATGTAATTGTGTTAAGCCTACAGAAAACTCCTGATAATTGTGCAATGCTTTGTTATGATGATGAATTACTATGTATGTTTCTGTCATGCTTATTAGTCTTTCTTTGCAGTCCTCACCCTGCATGTGCACTGAGATGTATTGGACACTGAGCCTAAAAGGTAGTGTCCTCATGAACCATATTGTTTTAAGGTTGTCTTTTTTAATTTTGCTTTCTGATATCAGCTGCCCTTCTGGTGCTGAAAATGGGAGACATCATGGTTTCTTCTCTCACTGATTTAGAGACTGAATACTTTACAGAACATGTCATCCCTTAGTCAAAAAGCAGGAACTAACTCCAAGAATAAGTGCCTTACAAAAACAATAAAACAATCCTACCTACAGACATTGAGAGTGTTTTGGGAAAGTGGGAGAACAGTCTTGGAGCAAAAAGGAAGTGTGGGTTCTGCCTGGAGAGAAGAGATATGGCTGATAAAAATTCAGGAGTGTATAGATTGATAGAGGAATTTGAAAAATGCTATTTAGGGCAAGAGAATGAGCAAGGTAATAATTGAATGATACAACCCATAGTGAGCAGTTGCAGCAGTTTATTTTACTGAGTGGATTGTTTACCACTCAGAGCAATCACGGTGGTCAAGCAGGAAAAGAAATGTGGTTGAGTATCTGCTGCATGTCTGCTTTCTCTCAGTGAACACTACAGTTTTTGCCAGACATGACACACACACACACACACACACACAAGCGGCATGCTGGGGAGAAGCTCAAAGACCTTAGTCATCTAGGATTATCTAGAATAGCTAGACACTAATGGGAAGCTTACATTGGGAACTATAACTGTGTAAACCTACATCTGTAATCACATTTATTATGGTCAATTCCTACAACAACGCTGTAGTGAAGTAAAGATGAGACTAAATGCACAGAGGTAATATAGGTAATAAGATTGTCTGAACTTTTTTAGAGAAATTGGTTTAGGGAACTGATTTTTACAGAACATTAGGCTGTTGGCAAGATTAGTCTTTTTTGCTTAGATTCATTCAATGAAAGACAACTTCTCTTTTTCTTTTTTATTTTGTGTCAGATATGGACTGTCAAAAGACGAAACTGTGTTTCTGTGCAGATATACTGCCTCAGTGCTTCATGGATCCTTTGTTGCCTAATGTCTTAATTTACCAAAATTGTAGTGATATTGCCTTAAGTGCGTCAGCACTAAGGCGTCTTAATACATCTAAATGATCAAAGGTTACTAGCTGATGCCATACATGCTCCAAGATACTGAAGAATGGGCCAGCTCCAGCTCGGAGTGTAGCCAAGTTTGCCATCTACTAAGCCTGCATGAAGAAGCTGAGAGATGTGAATTTTTAGCTCAGATACCATCCTGTTATAATGCATCTAGATAGCTTGCAAACCTGAGGTGATATGAAACATGGAGTGAGTTAACTTATGGCCACCTAAATCTGACCATATAGATATGCCTTGAAATGACCCTTAAGCCCCAAGATCACTCTTCTGTAACCCTTTTGAAAGTGATTACTGTTGCTTTCTGCTTGAATGGTTCTGAAGACAGAGTATGCAGCACATCCTTGTACTCTTGAGGAACATATATGAATGAGCTTGTGCTCTGCTTTTCTCCTGTCAGTCTCTTGAATTGTAGGAGGGAAACAGTCATAAGTCACTTCTTATGAGTGCTGCATATACTGCGGCAGTAATGTGGCCTTTCCAGCTGTAGCTTCTGGTCAAGTTCCTAAATTCCAGAGATTCAGCTGGCAACTGAGATACCTAAATTTGTTATGCCTACCTGTAGGAGTCTGTTTGTGGGCTAGAGGTTTGCTTCAATCACCCACAAACAGGAACTGCTGCCATTTCAGATGCCTTGGAGTATGCAAGACACCCTTATGGGTCTGGGAGACCTATTGCCAGCAGGAGGACGGGCAGGTTATGCTGTCTCATCTCAAATGGCACTGCCTCCCTCTGTGTGGGCAATGGATTGAGCCCTCAGTATCAAAGCCCTTATTAGAGTCAATAAAGATCAAGCTTGGAGTCGCTGGAGCTGAGCGAGTGATTCAGCTCAGCAGCTGCTAGTTCCCTAGGTTAGAGTGAACTGAATCATGCTTTAGATTGCATTGGCTAGATTTCTGCTGAGTACAGTGGGTGGATGAACAACTGATGCATGTGTGTGCCTACACACAGATAACTGTGTTTAGATAGCCTAAACACAAAATATTTTGAATGGTCAAAAATTATTTTTTGGAATTTGGAAGGATAATTGCAGAAGCTTTCTTTCAGAACTGATACAGAGCAATCAGGGTACCTATAAAGTTTAAAGGTCTCATGAGGATGTATCTGTCCTATGGAAGGGTACAATGGTAAACAAAAGGTATTTACCTTGTATACAAAAATTAAGATATAAGGCAGACCAACTAACAAATGACCTGTCAGGGAGGTTCCCAAAGGAAAACAGTCTACTGTTTCAAAATAAGATATATTTAAAATGCTAGAAGACACACTAATGATCAGTGGGATATTGGCAGAAGCTGAATAGGAACTAGATAGCACCAGTGCTGTTTTTGACTGCTCTGATCCCAGTAGCTTTGTGAGGCATGATTTCCCATTCCTCATTAAAGAAGAGCTAACAGGGAAAAGGTGTGCCATTTCTTTCAGTGACAGATTTTTCAGGGTGTAAAGGGCTAGGCTTTATGTGCTGGTTCTGTGCTACAGGGCTAGCCTTGTTGCACTGAAGACAGAGGTGCGGTAGCATTCACATGTGCAAAATTTAATTACTCTGATTTATCAAGCAATTATTTTTCCTACTAGTTTTATTTAACTGTGGGAGATCTCATCCTTTCTTTGAGCGTAATGAGTGCATTTGCTCCAGGAGGCAATTTGCCATTCACAGTTGAATTCTCTTTAACAGTGACTTTGCCTTTATTTTTCATTTTCAAATGAAATTACATTCTCAATTTTTTAGTAAATTTGAGTAGTAAGTTTATTAGTATAGGAGAACAGTGAATTCTTTCTTGCATCATGACAGTGCTTCTGCAGGAAAGTGATTCCCATCCAAACCTTCTTTTTAGACAGTAATGTTAAGTCATGATGGCGGAAGACAAGAATTTTGAGTTCGAACCAGCAGGCTGGAGAAGGTCTTGTATTCAGAGTTTCTATTTCCTACATGAAAACACATAACTTCAAATCTGTAACATAAATTACAATCACCACTTCCATTTTTTCAACCATTTAAGTGAATTAAGGAGTCTTGTCTTTCCAGAATAGCTGATATAAATGCCAACATCCAAGAGTCAGTTTGAGTCTTTTAAGTGTTCGACTCACACAAGCTTTGAGTGCGCAGTTGTTACTTGTTACTGTTACCTGTAATTAGCACAGTGCTTGCTATATTTACTGGTGATTCTCACTCCCATTCAGAAGCATCTAACACTTCCATGCATCACGGGAAAAGCTTGTTTGTGCTATCTGTATCTGTGGTTCCTTCTGAGAGATCAGATAAATCAAAGAAGGTGATTCTTACTCTGAAAAACAGTGCTCAGTGGGGAAGTGCGTTAGTCAGGTTGTCCTGCTTCCCCTGTCCTGGGGATAAAGACAAGCTTTCTTTGACAAGCTTTGAGAGATGGGCCCGTGCAAACCTCATGAAGTTCAACAAGGCCAAGTGCAAGGTCCTGCACCTGGGTCAAGGCAATCCCCAGTATCAGTCTGCCTGTGGTGGGCAGAGAATGGATTAAGAGCAGCCCTGAGGAGAAGGACTTGGGGGCGCTGGTGGACAAAAAATCTCAACACAGCCTGACTATGTGCTCTTGCAGCCCAGAAGCCAACTGAATCCTGGGCTGCATCAAAAGAAGTATGGTCAGCAGGCTGAAGGAGGTGGTTTTCCCCTTCTACTCGGCTCCCATTGATACCACACCTGGAGTACTGTGTTCAGCTCTGAGGCCCCTGACATAAGAAGGACATGGACCTGTTGGAACGAGTCCAGAGGAGGACCACGAAGATGATCAGAGGGCTGGAGCGCCTCTCCTGTGGAGACAGGCTGAGAGAGTTGGGGTTGTTTAGCCTAGAGAAGAGAAGGCTCCAGGGAGACCTTAGAGCAGCCTTTCAATACTTAAAGGGGGCTTAAAGAAAGAAGGGGACAGACTTTTTAGTAGGGTCTGTTGCAATGCAACAAGGAGTAATTGTTTCAAACTAAAAGAGGATAGATTTAGGTTGATATTAGCAAGAAATTCTCCACTGTGAGGCTGGTGAGGCACTGGAACAGGTTGCCCGGAGAAGTTGTGGATACCCCATCCCTGGAAGTGTTCAAGACCAGGCTGGATGGGGCTTTGAGCAACATGGTCTAGTGGAATGTGTCCCGGCCTGTGGCAGGGGGTTGGAACTAGGTGATCTTTAAGGTCCCTTCCAACTCAAACCATTCTGTGATTCTGTTTGAGAACCTTTAAAAAGAACCATTACTGATGAACCCTCGGTCATAGTATGATTTGGTTTGTATCAGTCACAAGATGTGACCTGCATATCGCAAAGCTCCAGATTTGATGGTGAGAGTCTAGAACCTGAGAGCAACCCTCACTGGGCTGCAGGAGCTGACTTCTTCTGCTTTTGCCTCCGTTCCCTGTCTTTCTATGCACGCTGAACATTTTCCAGTATTTTGTCCATTTTACTTTTAAGCATATTCCATTGCAAGTTTCTGTTTTTCTTATTTGTAATTTCATATTATCTATTCTAAAATATTGTTCTAAATTGATCTTTATAGCTTCCAATTCATGTGGAACATCTCATCATGTTTCCCTTTTCACCGAGCCTTCTTACACGGTTTTGCCTTACTGCTTATCGCATACATATAGGGTGGCATCTTACAAAGCCTGTAACTTAGCTTTCACTAGATCCATTTCTCATACACTTGACAGCAGAAAACTGCCTAATTTTCATTAGAAAAACCATCCAGTTGGAACGAAAATAATTAGGATGCAGCAGAAGAAAAATTCCGTGTGGACCATGACAGGAGAGAAAACTTTTTTCACATAATTTTTTTTTTTTTACTTTCATTCTTGAATGCTTCAGAGTTTTCACTTGATTGATCTGTAATAGATGCATTTAATGTAGTTGCAATCTAGGATTCACAGGACCTCAGAGAATCACAGGAGGATGAGGTTAGAAGGGGCCTCTGGAGTCTGTGTAGTCCAACCCCCTGCTCAAAGCAGGGTCACCTACTGCAGGTTGCTCAGGGTTTTGAGTATCTGCAGGGATGGAGATTCTGTAACATCTCTGGGCAACGTGCTGCAGTATTCAACCACTGTCAGAGTAAAAGAGTTTTGCTCTGAAGTTTGAATGGAATTGTATTTTAGTTTGAGATCACTGCTTCTTGTCCCTTCAGAGCCTTATGTATATATAGGTGCAGTGTAGTACATTGTGAAAGAAAAATTCAGTAGTATCTTTGATAGCGCACTGAGTGAATTTTAAAAATAATCTATTTATAGTGTCCCAGGTACTAAGGCCAGAAGAAACTAGTAGAACCACATAGTTTAATGTCCTTCAGAAGAAAACCCATAAAGTCACTGTCAGTAATTCCCACATAAAGCCAAATAATCATCTGTTGCAGGACAGTATATATCATAGGAAGGACTCTTATCTTCAAATGCAACTAGAAGTAATGTAGAATCTACTACATGCATTAGTGGCTTGTTCTAGTAGCTATTTGCCTTTTTCCAAAAATATAGAGAAAAATAAGTTCACGGAAACTGAAGCAGGAAGAGACTCAGGGTACCACCCTCCTTACCTGCAACTGTGTCATTTATGTCTAAGCCTTTTTTGATAGGTGCTTGCCTAACTTTTTCCCTGATAAACCCCAGTGATGGAGACTTAGCTGCTTTTGCGGACAATTTTGGTTGTCCAAAAGTTTTTCCAGTGCCTGGCTTTGGATTATCCTTGCTGGTATTTAAGTGTGAAACATCTTGCTTTGTCCCCTAGTGGTCATGGAGAATTGCTTAGTCTCTTTCTTACAGCTACCCTTTATACATCTGAAAACTGTTAAATCTCCTTTCAGGTTTATCTCCTGTAGATTAAATGACCCCTTCAACCTTTCTTCAACAATACTTTCTTGAATGCTGTCATCTCCCTGCTCTCTTAACTTCTTCCCGACAGCTTAGACTATTCTTGAGTAGCAGTGCTTGCAACTTAAAATGTACTCCAGCGGATGCTGCACCAGCTCTTGCAGACAGCCTTTCATTTAGGCAGTATGTTTGCCTTTGGCAACATTATTGGCATGTGCTCAGATCTGATCCACTTTAATCCTCAAACCTTTTACAGCAGAGCAGATCTGTAATTATATATCCTCTATTTGTGTAGTGTAATATGTGTATAACTTTACTAACACACACACACCCTCCCCCCCCGAGGACAGTTCTCTAACCTGTCAAGATTATTGTAGTGCTTGAAATATCTTCTATTTTGGTATGATCTCCATATTTAATAAATATATCCTATTCATAATGTCATGCAGTTAATTTATGAAAATGAAGTGTAACAGCAGGTTCTGCAAAATTTTATGTAAAATATCTTTTCATTTTGAATGGAATAGCCCAACATAGTTGTTAATACTATTTCTAGCTCTGAAAGTGATTGAGGTGTGTATTTGTTGAAACCAGGACAGCGTACTACAGGAAAGTTAAGTATATTCTTACCACATTTTTTCATGTTCTTCCCTGACACCTCCTGGTGGTTTCTGTCAGAGAAAGAATACTCAGCTCAGTGAAGTTTAATTTTGACTTATTATAGAATCATAACATCATTTAGGTTGGAAAAGACCTATAAGATCATTGAGTCCAATTTTTAACCGAGGACTGCCAAGGCCGCTGCTAAATCATGTTCCTAAGTGCCATATCTATGCATCTTTTAAATATCTCCAGAGATGTTGACTCAACCACCTCCCTGAGCAGCCTGTTCCAATGCTTGGCCACCCTTTCAGTGAAGAAATTTTTCCTAATATCCAATCTAAACCTGCCCTGGCACAACTTGAGGCTGTTTCCTCTCATCCTATTGCTTGTTACTTGGGAGAAGAGACCAACACCCAGCTCGCTACAACCTCCCTTCAGGTAGTTGTAGAGAGCGATAAGGTCTCTGCTGAGCCCCTTTTTCTCCAGGCTAAACAACCCCAGTTCCCTCAGCTGCTCCTCACAGAACTTGTGCTCTAGACCCTTCATAAACTTCGTTGCCCTTCTTTGATTGCCCTCCAGCACCTCAATGTCTGTCTTGTAGTGAGGGGACCAAAACTGGACACAGGATTTGAGAGGCAACCTCACCATTGCCGAGTACGGGGGACGATCACTGCCCTAGTCCTGCTGGCCACACTGTTTCTGATAGAAGCCAGGATGCTGTTGGCTGCCTTGGCCACCTGGGCACACTGCTGGCTCATGTTCAGCTGGCCATCAACCAACACCCCAGATCCCTTTCCACCAGGCAGCTTTCCAGCTGCTCTTCCCCAAGCCTGTAGCGCTGTGTGGGGCTGTTGTGACCCACATGCAGGACCCAGCACGGAGCCTCGCTGAACCTCATACAACTGGCCTCAGCCCATGGGTCCAGCCTGTCCAGATCCCTCTGCAGAGCCTTCCTGCCCTCAAGCAGATCAACACTTCTGCCCAGCTTGGTGTCATCTGCAAACTTGCTGAGGGTGCACTTGATCCCCTCATCCAGATTGTTAGTAAAGGTACTAAACAGGACTGTCCCCCGTACTGAGCCCTGGGGAACACCACTTGTGACTAGTTATTTTTGTCTATTTATTTTCCACTGTTATATCTTAAGAATTCTGATCATTTTCCCATTAGAAAGTTAGATTAATTTAATATGATTTAATATTGAAAGGTTCATGTTGACAGTCACTTATGTCTTTGCTATCTTTTAGGTATTTGTAAATGATTTGTTTGACTGACTGTTCCGGGATTTTTCTGGAACTGAAGTTAAGCTGAGTGTTTTCTCTACTCTTGGCTGTCTCCCCTCTTTTCCTTTTTTTAAAAAAATAGATGTAGGAGTAGCCTTTTCCCAGTTTTTTTGAGCCTTACTTATTTTTGCCAAGTTTCCAAAAGATAATAATTCATCATCTCTGGGATAAAAAGTTGGGTGAAGGAAAATGCCTACAGATAATTTTCAGTGAGCCTATCTTATCTTAAAACCTCTCATTTACCTATTTTCCAATCTGTTTGTTACCATTCTGGTTTTATTACTCATCTCTGTCTCTGCAACTAATTTTCTTAGCTGTAAGATCACTGTTGACATTTTTAGTGAAGACAGAAGCAAAGGTGCCATGAGTACTGTGACATCCTCAAGGTTCCTGTTGAGGAATAGGTCAACTTTTTTCTTAATCTTCTAGTACTAATAGTGTAAATATTAAGTATTTTCTCCTATATTTTATTTTCTCAGAAGTTATGTTTTGCCTTTCTGATTTTACCCCTAGACTGTTGATACTCTAGTTCAGGATACTTTGTGTCTATGAGTTGTCCTTTTTTGTTTGTTTCTCTTGTTTTTAACAGCACTACCATCTCTTCCCAATTCCCTTTTGCCTTTTTACTGACATTATGTAAAAATCTAGCATTTCTACCTCCCAGTGTTTATTGCACTCTGCTGTCCTAAGCTCCATGATTTACGATGATTGTGTTCTCCTTTCTAACTGTCTGAGGATGGTTAGTTCTCTCATCTATTTCATGGTCACTCTCAGACAAGTTACTTTGCATCTGCACATTCTCAACCAGTTCTTCCAGGCTGGCCAAAAAGACAGTCAGGAAACCTTTTCCTTTACTTGCTTTCTTCACCTTTTATAGAAACAAAATGTCACCAGGACATTTCAAGACTTTGCTGCCAATATGTTCCTGCTACCTTCCTTTCCCAGCAGTTGTCTGGATGATGAAAGAGTTCTGTCACAAACCTGTCCTGTGCTCTTCATATTTTTGCAAGTTGCCCAGAAAATGCCTCATCCACCTGATCTTTGTGATCAGACCCAAAACATGACAGCATCTTTTACCTTAAACATTTTAGCAGATTTTTATTTCTCCATCTCCTGGGATACAAAAGAATATCAGTATACCCTTGGTACACAGAGAAACATGTCCTTTTCTTTACTTTTCAGTGAGAGCTGAACAAGACATATAGACTTATGTCTGCTAAATAATTAAATTAGGCAGTATTGCAGCATTCAAATGCTGATACCTTCTGAGTCAAATTATCTGTTGGTATAACTCCAATGATTTCAGTACAGTTTCTCCAACAGAGAATGACCTGTGTTTTCTCCTTGAAAAGGAGGAAAAAAATGTACAAGTCTTTTCTTAAAATCTGAAGTTAAGTTTTGATTTGAATTTAAGAACTCACAAAACATTTGTGACATCTTTTCTGACCCATGTAATTATGACTTTAAATGTTATATCCAGGATAGTTCATAGACCATAAGTAGTGTAGTATTTAAGAGAAAAAAGAACAAGATTATGAGAGCAAAGACAAAACCCAGAACAAAGAGAATCACTTATCAGATCTTGTGGATACTACATCAAAATGCAATGAGGATTTCCATTTTATATGATTAATTCACATTTTAATAACTAAGCTCTTCTGCACAACTGTAGTCAATTTTTTCGTCACTAACGTAGAAGTTCAGACAAAGTGTTCTTTCTAAAGATGAAAGGAGAAAAAAAAATATATTATTGACTTCCTTAAACCTATCTCATATGATGGATTTATGAAATGGAAATAATATAGAAATTCTTTTAAACTGTGACAGGAAATACAAATCATGTGAAGAGAAAGGAAGTTGCACTGAAATAAAGACATTTCAGAAGATAATGAGTTCACTACAAAAGGGTCTTCTGTTAAGTACTTCTTATAATTCTGTTGTCAGCGGAGCACCTGACAAGAGACAGGAAAAGATGCATGTGGGTACATCATGATTTTGTTCACTAGTAGCTGAAGATGGTATTCGGGCTGTAGGCAAACTGAATGCAGTGAGGGGCGGAAGGACAGAAAATTCTGTGTCTTACCTGAAGTTACTGTTTCCTAGTTAGTACAAAACCAAAACAAAACAAGAAAAACCTGTGTAACTGGATTACTGATACTTTAGTTCTGAGTTAACTTGTTTAGCTAAGGGGCAAGATTATCCAGCCACAGTGGATAGAGGCATTGTATCTACAAAGATCAATCAAATGTGTCTTCTGGATCTCAAATGTGATCAGGAAAGGTCTACTAAGTTGTGCAACGGTAAGTTTAGTTCTATATTGCCTTTATACTGTTTCAAATAAATTTTCTTGGATAGAGGGCCTAGTGCCTAGGGAAAAACTTTTAGGGCTGAGAATGACCGGTTGACTGGAAGTCTTGGGGATCATTCTTTTGTCAGGAAAGAACAACCTAGGGATTAGCACTTATCATGGCCTTGAAATATAAATATTTACACTCAGTGCTGGTGCCTGGGCTTGTGGATTTGCACATAACGTAATCTCCTGGGTTTGTGTAAAGAATTATAGAGGAAGATTCTCTCTTTATAAATTCAATGAGCTGACAATATTCAAAGATATTTCCCACTGAATCCAGAGATTAGCTGTAGTAATGACAGTAAGCCTGAACACAGAATAACTTGTATTCCCTTATTCCATATGGCAATTGCTAAATGTGTTGTCTTGCTGTCAGAAAAGAATACCTTTGTTTTCTTGTAAAAGCCTTTTTTCCCTCCTCCTTTCCTCTTCCCCCACCCCACCCCCACCCCCTCCCCCTCATAAAATTTGGGGCTATAATAAGAAGGAAAAGGGACAGACAGAAAACTTTGTCAGTGTTTTGCTTAGAATTGTTTTTTTATTCTTCTAAGATACAAATTCCCAACGTCAAAGAATGAAAAAATAGAGGAACATTCTCAAAGGTCATACAACTGGAGCAAAATTTCCAATGCCTGCAAAAACATCACCTCAGATAGACAGTAGCGCCTTTCAAACAAGTATTCACCTTCTTCTATGGAAGTAATGGTTCATATTGTTTAAAACCCATCCTGACAGAATGGAAATGATAAGTCTCACTTACATTCACAGATGTTGATCCCCAAAAGCATGTTCACAGGGCAGCAGATACCAAAACTGAAAACATCTTTGGAAATTTCAGTGTAGAATACTTGAATACAGCCCTCCTCTGTGTTTAATCTTTGTCCCTGTTCTTTTTACCTAAAGCATATCTTGTGCCTCATGCACTGGAAATCAAATACAGGAATTACGTAACTGGCTAGAAAAGGAATGAGTGGCTGCCTTAAGAGGTCTTCTCCTGTTCTGATACTTCACAATAAATCTGAATGAATTCCTATTTCAATGAAAATGGTCACCTGAGAGAAATAGAACAGAATTTTATCCCTAGATTTTAACATTGAAACTGGAAAACCAGAAGTCAGTATCTCGAAAGTGCTTTTGGTGTACCTGTCTTACTTTACAGTAATTTAGAAGATTTTTATATTTCCTTAGATTAAGCAATTCATATTTCTTCTTCTACCCACCCCGCCACCCCCCACCCCCCTCTTTTTATGCAAAGCCACAGATATAATGGTTTTTGAGGGCATGGAAATATCAGACTTGGGGAAAAAATATGATGTATTGGTTATACCTTTCTCCAATGTAGGCCAACAAAACTGCTAAAATGAAATTATATTGTTGCCTTATTGTTTATAACATGTCTTTCTGGTGGAAAACCATATAGCTTTCAAGTTTTTGATGGGCAAAGCATCTGTGTTGTGTGTTGAGTTGTACTATGCATAATATAGGCTCTAAGACTGTTAGATTGATAGAAAGGGATTCTTTTTTTCAGAGGTGTTTTTTTTGTTGTTGTTTAGGAAAGCCGTATCAGCATTTCTAACTTTTCATACCCTTTTCTTGCTTTTTATCTAATAGGTATTCTCTCATGATTTATTAAGAGGTATAGAGCATGTATTTTGTTAAAACTGTAGAGAAATCAACTACTGTAACAATGAGATATTGTATAAAAGGATAGGGAAATATTTATGCAGATTCTTGTGGAATTTTTATGTGTTTGCTGCATATAAATTAGCCCTATAACTTCACTAGGAGAGACAAGAATAAATAAGTTCTGAGAACAGAAGTTTTAAATAACTTGCTGAAGGACAAAGCTGAAAAAACTGATAACAAAAGAAAAAGAGGAAAAAAACCCTGTTTTCTTGGGTTTAGTTATGAATATCACTGTCGTTTATGATATGTATGTACTTGTAAACACTGTGAGATGAACAGAATTTTAAAAAATGGGCACGTTAGAGAAAACCTTTCGTAAATTCTGTATGACTGAGGGCTCTCTTCTTGTTCTGGATTTCATTACAAAAGCTTTGCAGAATTCCACTAAATAATAATTTATTAAGCAAATTTTGCATTAAAGTATATGAGAACAGAATTTGCTTTATTTTATTCAGTTTTAAACAGTTTAAATCAGAAATATAACTCTCTGTAATGATCACCCATGCAATGCTGTTGTATTTTATGGGAATTGGTTGGGAGAAGTTTGTACAGTAGGTGTTTAGAATGAGAAATACAATGTAACAGATGAAACATATTGCAGAACTAGGTAATTGTTCCTGTTACGTATGCATACTTGTTAAATTATTCCACAGGCTATGAAACAAAATACATTTTTATGAAAATATTGCTAGATGGTTCTATTCATCTTCATGAGCATGTGTATAATATATTACATTAAAAAACCAAAGCAAAGTGTTAGAAGAGCATTAAAGTTTCAAAGAAAAAACCCCCGAACTTGAAGATTAATGAAAGAACATGCATTGTCACCTAGTATACTACAGTTTCTGATAGCCTCACAGAGGATTGTTTAGTGTGCAACTTACTGTATCCTATTGAGGTTGCATTTAGGAGCTAATGCTTCCTAGTAAATGGGACCTTACTCATAGATTATCACTCCTTTACAATATAATCATTATCCCATTTAAAGACAAAAATGTACCCCTCCAGTTCTCCCTCCCACTCAAAACTCAAAACTCACTTGCACATATTAGAAACTGTAGTTTATTAAATGCCTGGAATTTCAAAATGCATGGACAAACTTTGTTCTCTTTCCTGTAGTTTATCTGTGAAAATATTACCTGGTCTTTATTTCATGCTGAGTTTCACATGTATTTTTAAAATCATAAAGAGATACATGAAGTATATGAAAATGATATTCAAAACTGCATATGCCCATGGCTGTATTAAGATTGTATATGCAATTATAATGCTGTCATGGACTGAATTTTGGGATCTTAATCTTCCATTTTAAGACTATTTTATGGCAGCTGTTTGATAGAATAAGTACTCGATATATCATTTGAAATACTTAGTAGAGAATAATATTATTATCTAAAACTAACTGTGGACAAAAATGTATGCAGTTAGAAGGAAATAAGCCTATGTAGACCAAAAGAACCTTAATGGCTTTGTGTTCACAGGAGATGATATTTTCTTCACAGACTATGAATATATTTTTCATCATAATATAGGTATTATAAGACAGAGGAAAACTCAAGTGTGAAAATGATGGTTTTTAGGAAGGTGTAGCCTTTAAACATATATCTTCTAGTACAGTCGTTCAACATTTATAGAACTGTTTGAGATTTCCAGCAGGTCTAGGCACGTGTCTGCAAACCAAAATCTATTAAAAGTGATTTGGTGTGACACTTCTTGTGCACCAGGATGGCCAAACCCCCCTTCATTGACAATAAGCCTCACCCTGTTCAAGCTACCGGAACAGAACTGGCTGAGACGAAGGGCCTCCTCAGAAGGAGTCACTGCACAGGGGCTGCTGATGGAGAGAGGCAGATAATGTTCAACTGTGAAACTGCTGTAGGACAGCAGACCTGGATGGTGCTCTCTGGTGGCTTTACTGAGTTGAGTTTTTCCAAAACCTTCAGCCATAATATTCACAGAACCTTGATCCTAATGTTCCCCAACAATTTCAGGCTCATAATGGCATTGCAAGCTAATCTAGGGGCTCTACTTGCATTTTCAAGCAGCTGAAAGTGTCTAGCCTTTGACCATTGTTCTTCTCTAAATAATTCAGGTTTACAGTAATTAACAAAAACCATTGTCCATTAGATCAGCTATGTTAAAAACAAAGAAACAAGTCTTGTCTTTTCTCATGCTAAGAATTTACAGTCAGACTCTAACAAGATAGCTTGAAGAAGAAATTGTTTTTCATCATTTGTAGGAGGAAAATAAATAAAAAGGAATAAGAAATTACCCATTGTAAAGTTAGATACAGAGTTTAGAAAAATACTGTGTTAGCACAAGAACTTATTTCTTTAACGTAAGATGGCAAATAGAAAAGCTCTTTTATGGCTCCTTTGAATCCAGTTACTAATACACTTTGTGAAATTTAACCATTTAAGAGTGTTTGGAATTCTAAAGAACTCTTGGGTAAAATGTTCAGGTTACTGAAGGCTGCCCCACAACAGGAGCTTAAGATGGAGAGTGGAGAAAAACACATTACTCAGTCGAATCTGTAGAAATTATTTGATGTAGTTAGAAGGCAATTTCCTGAGTTGGATTTTGTCCAAGGTTCTGCAGTTGTCACCTGAAGCTTATGGGAAAAGCCACAGGATCTTTCATGAGCACAAGTTACTGTGACCTTTGCTTTAATGCCTCAGGACAGAAGGTTCAGGATAGTTTCTCTTGACTGCTGGTACAGTACAGGTATGGGTAACAATACTATTTATTTATTTATTCCTTGCCTATCTTAAGTTTCTGTATTTTGTTGTTCTTGGATAAACAAAAGAGGTATTTTTAAAAAACAGAATAACTATACAAGAAATCCGGTAAAGTCAAGCAGTGTTACTCTTCAGTGGGGATTGTTAGTTAAGGATGCAGAGCTAAGATTGCAAAAAGCTGTTTTGTAATGTGAATGATACTAGCGTTTATGAAATTTTGTTTCCTAATGACTTCGTAAAAAAAAGCAGGGTTCTTTGATATTCAGTAAGGCAAATGTGCAAAGCATTATGCCAGAACCCAGTGTAAACTGTTTCCAAAGATGAGGATAAAAGTGCAAACTAAAGACCAAACAGCAGAAGATCTGTAGGAATAAGAAAGAGGAAACATGTAAATGGCAGTCTAGAAGTGGACTGAAAAGCAAAAACTTTCTTATGAGTAAGAATTGTTTGGCTTTAGACAGTGTTTTCTATCTGTGGATTGCAAAGCATTTTACTAATTATAATGGAAGCATCACAATGTCTTTTTTTGAGAAGTAAATATGTCTGTTTAGCATATGGGTAATGATGATACTAGCTCTCGGTCTTCAAATACTGTTCTCAACTGCGCCCTTCAAAAGCTGCAAGTTGAAATGAAATTGAACTGTGATGATGAAAAAATTACAAGGTTTTAGACTGAAATCCTTTTAACCTTTCCAGGTTATTTTTTTGTATGACAGTCACAGGAGCATGCTTACACAGTAAGACTGCTCATTGTGTCTGGTTAAGCCATGTTAATTAGAAACAAGACTACAGACTCATTGTGATAATATATTCCTCGCTATATGTAGCTTGATTGATATATGATGGTTCTGTTCAGTTAATGAGTCACATGAGATGCAAACATACTTTCTTTTTTGTTCAAATGGGGTTTAGAAAATGTTACTGCATGTACTGTTCAAAGTGCTCAGGAAAGGACTGTGATCACAGGCTCTCTGCAATGTGAATGTTGTCATGAATGGATGACTGGGCTGAACCTTTCATATGTGACCAAATATCTTTCCCATGCAATGCCTGTATCAAAACGGCAACTGATATAAAATGTCTGTGGTTTATTTATCTTCTTTTTATTTATCTGGGGTTTATTTATCTGTGTTTTATCAAGCCTACAGACTAGCATATGGTGAGAATGATTATAATACATTCATAATATTTAAACACTGTCTTTTCTTGAAGGTATGAAATTAGAAAAAAAATTAAAAGAAAGAACAATAAGATCTGTGACATCTGTTCAAGACACACAAGCTAATAAAAGCCGGTTCCTACCGCTATGCTTGAGAGAAAAGTGGGTGCATCTGGCAAGCAGGCAAAACTGGGTCAGAGTCAAAGATTGGCTGGATGACCTCCTGAGGTCCCTTCCAACCTGAATTATCTTATAAGCCTATGTTTTTTAAAATGCTTCTTTTTTTTTGTCCTGTACTTGTTGCCATTACATCCAGGGTTGTAATCCCTTTGGGGTTCTAGCTGAGCAGCACTGACACTCACTAGGCCTTGAATGAGCGCTACTTGGTAGAAAACAATGTATGATATTAAAACTGAAACAAGCTAAAATGTAAACTGGTGTAGGTTTTGGGGTCAAAAGAAGTTAAAAAGCTCTCAGCTTTTGCTTATTGACTGTGAGCTGGAAATTGCCATTCTGGTCAGCTGAGACACAGTAGCAACCCGTAAGAGCATACCTAATTCATATCAATGCAGTGCAAAACTGTATAGCTGAAACAGCTCCTTTGGCAGCTTGGTGGTGGTGACTTTTAATTTATGAATGGTATTGAAAGGCTGGAGCAGTGTTTTCATGTATTGCTCCAGCTCAGTTTTCAAGAACACGCTTGGGTCCTCCATGAGAAAGCAATATGCTTCTAAGCATCCAGATCCCAGGTACTTACATGTCAGATAGCAAACACTAAAGAAGTAAAAGAAATGCTTTCTAATAAATGCTTCAGTAAAATCTTAGTCCTGAAAGGTTGCCTAGAGCTGTTTAAAAAGATGAACAACCAAATTAGGATAATGTTCACCTTCTTTTTTTCAACTATTGCCAGTGATTGGTTCCTGGAGAGTAAAGTAAATCAGAAGAATTTTTGATCCTGGTAGTTAATTCCATTACATGATCAAATTGCAGTTTGGGGAATCTTCTTTCTTCTTACCTGATTCCAGGTAGTTTCTGCCAGGAATCCAAGCTGTTTGCTTCACACCTTTGTCCTTTTGCATATGCTTCAATGCTATCACCCATTGCCCTCAACCTATACCTCTGTTCTGTCTAACCCTCTTCCTACAGCTTTTCCCCGCTTGATGTTCCTATTTCTTCTTTGCCCTAAGCCTTTCCACAACTACTTTTATCCTTGAGTTGACCTTCCTTCAATCATCTTTCTTCTTTCTGTTCCACCTCCATTTGGTAATTTATCTTTTATCTTTAGAGGGCTGAGGGGTCATCGAGCGCTTTAGATTTCTGCCCCCCCACCCCTCAAGGGCTGATGGATCTAGCTCACTTCAGACTGTGATGCACTGTTGTACCCTGTATGGTTCATAGAAGTCTGAGGAAAAAAAATGGCATTATATCCATATATCCTGTCAGCTTATTACAATATCCCACTATTCATCACATCCATGATGCCTACAGCAAATGTGTTGTAACCTTCTCTTAAAGCAGCGGAAAGATCAGAGTAATTTTTCTTTGATGAAGGAGTTTTTGTCTCTTTCTGGACTATGAACAAGTGCTGCCTCTTTCTCAAGCTTGCATTAGATACTTGGGCACTGGAACACTAAGCATAGGACAACAAATAAAAAGTTATCAGTTTAAATTCATGTTGACACATGCATTGGCATGCTCTAGATGTGTTTACATACACATTCCACTCTTTTGCAGGGAACGTAATATACTTTGATCTCTAGGGGACTATCTTAAGATAGCCCAATAGCAGCCTGTCCAGCTCTGGAGCGTTAGAACTGATTTTGTATCTGACATAAAGGAACTGTTTGAGCTTAATCAAAACTAAACACCGTTCTTGAATTTCTTGCTGCTGTTGCTACAACTAGAAGTGATCACAAACTATTATTTTAAAATATGGCTGGACTCCAGCCAAAACTGAATCTTAGGCGTGCTGACTCAACTTCCTCATTCTTATATATAGGGACTTGTTCTTTAAGCACAAATAAATTTATTCCAGATATGAATATGGATATGCACAGAGTGCATCAGGATTTATGTTTCTGGGTAGAAATAGAAGTAACATAATCGTTAAAGACACCAGTTTCCACCTCTATTTATCTCTGTATTCCTTGTTTATTGTTTCTTCTTACAAGGCTCTTCACCCTGGACAGTGCTAACTTTTAGTAGTTGTTATGATTTTTTAGCATTTTCTTTCAGGTCTTGGGACTATTTTGCCATTTGATGACATTTCACCAAGGAAATTGTGCAGGATATATTATTTAGTGAAAATAACTTGCCAAGATGCGTAGAGAGAATTGCTTTGGTGAGAATTCTCTGAGCAGGATACAAAGAAGTAGTATATTTGGAGGTCTTTGGTGCTCAGGGACATGCATGTATTAGCTAAAATTAATTGATCCCAGTCTGTCAAAGGCTTTTTTCATGCTAGGATAATATTTGGGAAAATCCAAGTGACACAACACAGCGTTATATCATGCTTGCTAGGATCCTGGCTCCTGGAGGGGCCATATGCCCTGACTCATTCCTGCTGACTTTCAAACGGAAATGAAGATGCTCAGAGTCCTTCCTGGGACACTCAGACTCTCCCAGAATGAGAGGGGGATACCCATAAGCCCTCTGCAAGGATAGTGTCACCTTCCTATGCAAAAACAACCCTTGGAACAAATTCAATTTTTTACAGTCAGTAGCTGAAATGACATGTCTCATGAAAAACTATAGATCCTTTAGAGTTATTAATATCCTAGCTTTGGGACATACACACGTTGACCTCTATTCCTGAAATGTATCTTTGAGTGCTGGAAGTGTTTTGTACAAAATATAAGGCATGTATTTTTACACAGGGATTATTGGACCTGATGGAAGAGGGGGAATTCAGGCATTCAAAATAATTTCTAAAGGCAGGTGCACTTTGTAGTGTCAAAACATAGAAATTCTTGATGCTTAACAAATTTCATGGCCACTGGCCTCTGCTTCTGAATGAAGCTACTGATATCTTGTATCTCTTTTTCTAATCTTTTTCTCCTACTCCCCAGTATAAAAATGGTCCAGCCTTTCAAAAGTCCATTCAACATCAGACCTCTTCAAAGATTTTTTGGGCTGGAAACCCAAAATGGGAACTCTGGACATGCTAAAAAGACAGAATGTGTGATAAGCGTATTTAGAAGTCACATGTGAGTTGAAAACAGGATGGGCATTGAGATTTCTGCCATATAACGCCAGAGACTGTTGCAGTGACAGTGCCTGGGGATAACCCTTTGTCTGTGGTATCCACTTAGCATAGTGGGGAATATATGTTAGTGTGCAGAAAGCACTGCATGTGGTAGCAGTGGCGGTTTCTTTTTGGGTGGAAGTGTTGCTGTTTACTTACGTATGCTGAGATAGATGGTGCAATGGCTTTACTGCTTTTTTTATCACAGGGGTACTGCAGGTGATGCTCTGTCAAAGGCTTGGCTGGAAAGCAGCGCTGTGCTAGTGGCAAGACTCTTGAAAGGAACAAACACTTAGCCAAATTGCAGAGTTGACAAGGAAGAGGGAAATTTTTTTAGGGACCTGGAAGGGTCTGGGTGGAGTTAATACAACTCGAGATGTCACTGAAAGCTGCTGGACTGAGTGCGTGGTAGGCTGGGGATTTCCTCTGCAATGCTTCAAAAAACTGTTCCCACCTTCCTAGCCTTAGCTTTTCCAGGGACAGTGGGGCTGCTGAGCATCCAGAAACAGTATTTGCCTTCCACCTGGGCATCGGATAGAGAGGGAGTTGCCAGCATATCTAATGCTTAGGGACACATAAGCAAATAGTTCCCCTACAAGATCAGCAGCCAAAGCATTATCAAAGGGCAGGCAGTTTTCCATGCACATATAAGCTTAAGATACTTGACTGCAGCAAAATACAAAATTGTGAATATGGCAAAGGAATATGCAAACTAAACTTAGTGCTGCAGCATTTTCAGGCAAAGCCCTGAGCTATCAATGATTTCTTCTGCGCCAAGGATGTGGGATTTGTTGTCTCTGGTGTGTGCAGTTCCTCAGAGCTCAAATGTGAAACATGGGCCGTTTCCATTCCCCCCCCCCCCCCGCCCCATTTTTAATAATTTAAGTTTATCACACAGATGAACATTGACTCTAGCCCCTCTAACAACTGGGGTAATGGATATTGGGGTCAATTTTAATTTTATTTTTTCAAAATGTAATGCTTTCACTGATTGGTAAGGGCTAGATCAAGCTCTGCTATAGGGAAAAAAACTACCCAAAGTATGGCAGTATTAATAATTAGAAAGCTTTAAATTTAAGAACCCTGTGTTCTGCAAGATTTGGTGGCACTGCAGGTGGGCAGTGTGTGTGGAAAGTATGAAAGGGGACAGCTGGACTGTAAATTCATGCAGCTGGGGAGTTTCTTTGTTTTATGCTTGAATAGCATTTGGCTCAGTGGCATTTTGGTCTGTGACTGGGCTCATCATCCAAATAAATGGAATGTTTTCTTTTTGGCCCTGAAGGGAACAGGCATGTGTTTGTGCTGCATACATTATCTGAGCAAATTCAGACCCAGCATCACACTGCTACATCCAGGAGAGCTTCAGGTCAGAGCAGGCTTTCAACCAGGTCCTTCCAAGATGTTTTTGGTGACTTTATGGTCTAGCTCTGTAGTGCTGCCCAGGGACACAGGAGCCAGCTGGCAAAGGTCCTCATGCACAGCCTCTCAAAATCTATTTTCATGGGTTTCAGTGGGATTTGAATTAAGGTTTTCAGGGGTTTTCAGGCTGAAGTTCCTATTGCTTAGTGTCAGTAATTGGGTCAGTTGTTTCAAAGTGTTCAGCACTTATGATTCTTGTAACAGCCTCCATAGTCATGTTTTCCAGTGAGTCCAAAGACCTGGTATGTTTAGGCTATAGAAAGAGCAGTCACAAATGTGTTTATTTGTATCTAGGGGATGCAACATTATTAAACATTCATTCTCCGCATATGCTCTAGACAATATTGGTAATGATAAAATGTTCTGTAGTACTCATAAATGCTTCTTTCACATTCACATTGATGATAGATTTTGGAGCTATCTGATACATTTCTCAAGGGAGCAGAAACAATTACAGTAGTTACATATACTGAATTTTCTTTCCTTTTCCTACCTGTTTGCCTCTAATAAACAGAAAGCTTCTAATTTCCTTTGCACTCTGGCACACTAGAAATCAATGGAGTAAATGCACATACTGTTTTGCTTTGCCAGAGACTGGCTTATACAACAGATTTTTACTCTGTAAGACAGATTTTGCTGTATTTGTGCTTTTTTCATCTCCCCCTGAGGAGTATTAACTCAAAGCAATCACAAGACACCCATCCTTGCCTGCTGCTTCTTGAACTGCTATATTCTCTTCTTTGCTTCTTCTCTATCTGAAGCTTTTTTTTTTAATTTTTTTTTTTTTAAGAGGAAAGAGCAACAACCGAAAAACCTAAAGGCTGTCTCCTTTCCTAAAATCATACCTATTTGATGTGAGAAAGCTTAAACATGTAAAACACTTTTGTTCACATAGAATTCACTCTCAAAAACTGTGTTCTTTCTACTGAAATCGAGATAGGTAGAGTGTTCTGTAAAGTACAGTATTGGAAAAGGAAGACGTGTACACGCTTGGAAAATGCTGAGCTGCTTGTGAAGCTATAGACACTGCATGTTTATGACTTGGTTTTCTAAGCAATCTCCAGAGCCTGAACGGATTACAGTGATATTTTAACAAGGCTGCTGGCGTCCATCACCAGCTTTCACTTACTGAGAAAGCTAAAAGATGGAAGAATGTAATTATTTCCAGATAAGCTAAATGCTAGTGTCTGATTGTCACGAGAACTTTGATGCTTTAAACTTCTTTGTCTCCTGTAAGGCAGACAGGTAAGTCTCATGGGCTTCTCTTCCAGCATTCATTTTGGTAAGGGAGCAGGGGCTCGCAGGGGACTGGTGTCAAAGGGAAATGTGTTCGATACGAAAGCAAACTATTTCTTAAATTTTAAATATGCAGTATTGCACATTGTCATTTTCTTTCTGTAGGTTACAGATCCACTACCTATATGAAATAATGTTGCTTTCTATAGCCAGGATCTGAATCTCACTACAACTTAATCCCTAAAATATGCAACGCTTGTATTCATTTATATACTATTGGAAGAGGATGTGTACATCAATCATCTGTGCACTGTGAAATATCTGTGTCTAAATCTCTTTCTGTCATCCTACAATTACTTCTAGGTTGATCGCTCTGGTTAAAACAACGTTATTCTATATGATAAATGCAATAATATGTATAGGATTGTACTTTCTAAAGATTATTTTTGTTGAACAGTTTTTCTCTGAAAGTATGATTTCCTGAACTGAGTTCTTTGGGCAGCTTACATTTCAGATGAGTTCTGCATCATTGTAGAAATACTGTGGTACACAAGGGGTTTCCTTGCTCGCAAGTGGGAATCTAACAGCATCAAAAACAGATATTTCTTTCCCTTTCACCCTTGAAAGAACACTTATTCTATTTGAGTAACGGCACCGCTGTGCCTCGAGGGGTGAGGATTCCTATTTGAAGACTTTTAACATAAAAGGCGTGCTTACCGTTTAGAAAAAAAATCAAAACCCCTTTGACCATAAATAGTATTTGTCTTAATGAAGTTATTTTGTTGTCCTCTAAGAACGTTTGCTAGCTTATGTATTGTTATTATTGAAGGGCTAAGATTTTATGTGGTTCTCTAAGGTTTTAGTTTACAAGAATGACTATCAGAGAAGAGAGTATTTTGAGCTAAAAAAAATATATTAATACTTATTTTTTGTTTTAAAATATGGTTGTTTACAGAAAGCAATTAATTTAAGCTCTGTTTCCAATCTGGCTATGATAATTGAAACAAAGCCTGCTGGCAGACACAATTATAAATAAACTTCTAAGAATAATTAGATGTGTAATTAACAGAAGACTGAGTTATTATCACTTTCTCCTCCGTGTAATAATTCTGCATAAAAACATGAGAAATGGCTCTCATTAAACGCTCACAGCAGATCAAGCCACAAAAGGGAGTGAGACATTAAACCAAAGCATTCAGGATGTGCAAACACTGTGATTAATTAATTAAACAGAGACCAGCACCAAGGAAAAGCCTAAAAAATAATGGAATATTTAACAAATAGATATGTTGTAAAAGGTTAACATGTTTAAGACAGTTCTGGTTTGAGTTGTTTTTTTTTAAAAGGTGTACCCTGGTAGTACCTTGTGGATCTATATTGGTATGTTTTGCTTTTATCATTTGGCTATGAGGAATCCTTCTAAATACCTATGCTTTATTCATCTGTAAAGTTTTCAAAATATGAATCAGTGGAGTGAGTCATTATTTTAGGAAGGGTTTAAAAGAGCCTGACAGAGGATGGCTGATGGAGTTTGCTTTCCCCCCAGCTAGGGCACTTCCTCTGTCAAACTTCATGGACTTGCTGAGGTTTTCCCAGTGACTTTCACCAGAAAGCTGCTTACAAATATACCTCTGCTAGTGGCAAACAGAAAATCAAACCAAACCGGCTGATGAGTCTTTTGTGAAGCAAAGAATAAACAGACTTGTTTTGAAAGGCTTTACAGTCAGAATACCGGGATTCTGGATGATGGTATTCAGAATAGAAATGCTAGCAGTTACTTAAATCTGGCTTTTGTCAAATTCCTCAAAGTACATTTATTCAAGTACTGTGGAGTATCACACCAACACTCATACTCTGCATTTTAGAGTATTTAATAGGACTACTTTGGCTACTGTGCAGCATTCAGTTTATCAATGTCTTGTGTGTAGTGCAGTAATTAAGAACTATAGGTGTGAATCATATGAATAGTCAGGTTATGTTACCTTTCTTCATGCTTGGAAGTCAACCCACAAAAGGAAATCTCCACCTCTTCTATTAAAGGAAAAAAAAAAGAAGAAGAAATTAAAAAAATAAAAGGAGGGGAGAGAGAAAGAAATGTTTGTTCTGTGGTATTAAATAGTAATGTCATGTAATACACACCCAAGAGCTTAACAAAACTGTAGTAGGACTAATTTAGTCAGTGCCTGTCTAATCCTTCATTAGCATACTTTTTTTTTTTTTTTGCCAGGCAGGTATATTGCCTGTTGAGAAATAATGTGAATATTTATTCAGCAGTAATAACTGTTGCTGCTTGAGAGCTTTTTTTACCATGTGTGAACATGCTTATCTAGAAAAGGATTTCAGGCAGATGATCACCCTTGGGATTCAATGAATTCATGCATTTCATGTCCTATCTTACTACACGGCTGTACAGCAAGATTACTCTTTTTCTAATGAGATTCCAGTTGGAACACAGACGCTGCAAACACATCACCTCTCAGAGAACAGTACCTGTCTTCTGGAGTGGTTTAATGTACACATGGAACTAGTCTATTTAAGCAGCACTAGAGGTGCAAGTCTGTCTCTATTTGGTGCAACAGGCTAAGCAGTTTTTGTCTGAGACTGTAGTAGTCTCCTAAGAACAAAGCGCCCAGCCCTCTTCCCATAGAAATCAGGGAGCGTTTTGCTACCTAGGTCAGAGGAGTAGGATCAGATCACTTGTTTGACACGTAACTTGTGTTCAGTATTGATAATCCCCCCAAAAATACAACTCTCACTGCATCTTGCTTATACGAAATGTCATTTTAAGTCAAGATATACCTTTTTAAAAGAAGTTGAGATTATTTGTTTGTGTTCCATTTTTGTGCTAAGAAGTTTATTTCAAACCAGGCTTTCTTTTTCTAAAGAAAAAGGATATTTAGTGCATGTATTTTCTACAGTGAATATGGCTGTGCATGTAGCCAGGTAGTTACATTTTTTTTGCATACATTTTGGATACAGCTATATTGAAATGTTATTTTTAGTGTTAGGGTGATATAATGGAAGCACTGCTACGTTACTGGTGTATAGCAAATTTAAACTGAAGCTGAGTCTGCAATGAAGAGTTGTTGCTGCATACCTATTGTTACTAGCTACACTGATGTGAATTAAGGATGATTTAATTGAAATCAGTGAATGTAGGAGGTTTACTTTTCTATAAATGAAATTTGAATCAGATCCATTAAAATTTATTTCATAATAACTTGTGAAAGTATGAGAAAGCCCAACAGTTAGTAATCACAACCTGTAACCTTTTATCATTCCTCAGTCATTTAGTGGTTAAGTTATAATAAAGCAGCATTTATTTAAAAATAAAGAGAACAACAAATCTAAATGTTTTGCATTTTACTGGCTTTACTTACCATTGGTTGTACTATTTTCTTACAGTTGCAAGTTTTTGACTATGATATCCTAGTCTGATTTGCACTGATGGAAAATAAGTAAGAATGAGACTAGTTGCCATATAGAATATTGAAAATTATTATTATTATAATAATATTATATTTAAAGTATGTTGGAAATAGTTCTAAGGTATGCTAAATACACTGCAGATAGATGGAAATATGTGTACATCCTCTGTCATGCTTTTGGATATTCTTTTGAATGAAGGTCTTTTTCTTCTGGTTAGATTTTCCAATTAACTGCTGATGATGATTTAGGAATGCACTCACTGAAGCTCAGACTCTCATGCATGTATTATGGCATTTAAACAAAAAGGCAAGAAATCAGTTCAGTTGTTTGTATTGCGATTGACTGAATAGTAATTGAGACACAGGATATTGGAAGGTCAAATTTGAGAAACGTATCCAGAAAACTTCTTTGCAAATTATTTTCACAGGTTTTTAATTAAAATTTAGTTCATAATTGAATTACACCTTTTATTTCAAGCTTCGGGTAATTTCCATGATCTGTGCGTATCTTTGTATTTATGTTAGAATTACTGTATTCTTTACATACAGTACTGCTTTTAAAAATCTAATTCAGTTCTCAAATGACAGCTACCAGAAAAGGTGCAGCTGGCAAGGAATGAAGTGGTGATCTCCATCAAGTATTAAAGCACGATTGCGATGAAGGTTAGTGTTTTTGTAAATCAGCTATTTCATTTGCTTCTAGTGGCCAGACAATAGTGTGGCAGGCAGCTGAGTGAACTGGAGAGGAGGTTTCCCCTGTCACTCAGTTCAGAGCTCACATGAATGGCCCTCTGCTTTGCCCTGTGAGAAGGCATCTCCTGACAACAGTGGCTGCTGAGGTGGTCTGAGCACCCAAGGAGCGATGCTGGCACACCTCTGTTTCCAGCTCCCTTATCTTCCCTGCTCCTGACACTTGCAGGGAGATTCCTGGGAGATTTTTCTGCTTCAGCTTCTTAAAACCTGACAGCCTGTACCCACATCTTCCGAGTCCCCAGGGGCCTCTGCTCTGCTTCAGGCTAGGGGACAGTAATCACCCAGCACAGCACCCAGCACATCCCCTCACTGCCCTCCCTCCCTGCAGCACAGGCATCCTAGCTGGAGAAAGGCACTGCTTCCCTAGCCTGGACCACCACTTCACACTGCTGCAGCCCTCACTTGCCTTCTTCAAATGCCATCCTGCCACCTGGTCCTTTCCTACACCCTGGAGTAGAACATATTGATAGATGGGTCTTTTTTTCTTCCCATTTGTCTCCCTGGGGACTTTTTCTTGTTATCAGGTCCTAGCAACACAGAGGAGCCAGTCTAAGATGTGAAACGGGTTTCTGCCCAACCAGTTGCCATGCCTTGTTGCACCTTCCCGTTATTTTGATGTCCAAGGTCTTGTAGTATGGGCCTTGTTTAGTTACAGGGCTTGAACATGGAGGGATGTTGCCTATTTGATTCTGCTGCAGTAACCAACATGGTTTTGGTGGGACGCCAGTTGTACCGTTCCCTCTGGGTATGAGGGCTGACTGGGTCCTAGTTTGCTCTGGTCCTTAGGCTCACAGGACACTAATTTTCTCCAAGAGGATAATGCTGCTATTGAGGGATAGAAAGGTGGGAAGAAAAAAGATAAATAGAAAATGGAACAGGAACAGAACACATGCATTAGTCAGCCTTTTCAATGCATAATAAAAAGTGTTTATAAGACATTAAATTCAAGTCTTGTGTAAGTGAAACAGAGATACTGTACTTGCTTTCTGTAAGAGGCTGAATTTCATCTAAGCAGCTTTGCATTTTCTAAAAAAAAAAGTTTAAAATTGCACAAACTTTGACACCTCCAAACTTCTCTCCTACAATTTCTTTTAATAATCTGATGGCTTCTTCTTACGTGCCAGTTTGCCTTCGCTTTGAAATGACCAGTTGTTGACTTGCTTCTTTTCTATGGTGGTTTTGTTTTATTGCTTTGCCCTTCAACTGCACTTCCCTAGCACTTTTTATGATATTTGCTCCAATACAGAGAGCTTCAACACTGTTTGGTATTCTGCCTTGTAAAACTAAAGTACAAAACAAGGCACATTACAATATTAATAATTTGTTGTCACACTTTTTAAAGATTGTACTGTTGCGGGTAAAAGCAGGCACCAGTGTTAATGTAAGGGGATAAAAGTGGAAAAACCCCCACAAACTACCACTTATCATGTTGAAACAAATCTTTCTTTGCTATGTGTGTGGTGAAATATGTTATTGTAGACTTCATAATTTCTTTGTAAGAATTTGGGAAATCTCTCCACCTCTCTTTGTTCCCTTAGTCTAACATTCATATGTTTACCAGGTATTCATCACTCTCATGCACTTACTCCCCCCTACTCTTTTCTCTGTCTATTTCTCTATTTTTCATGTAATATCTACCTGAGATCTTGTGCTAGCTTCCCTCTTTTATTTAGCGTTTCATAAATCATTATACAAATCCAGAAGAAAAACTAGTCTTTTTTCTCTTATGCCCTTAAATTGAATCATCTTCTTCCACAGGTTGGAAGGACTCACTGACAAACACACACAGCCTAGCTGTATTTAATCTCCTCCTTTCTGTCACCCCATTTCATTCAGAAAAGAAAAAAGGAATATTGAAACACTATTTAACCTTATTATCACAGCTAGATGAAGCAGCACCCTTTTGTTTCCCTGTTCCTATGTTACGTGACTCACTTCCTAAGCCAGACACTGACTCTTTGGCATATTTTACTTTTGCTTGCATTAATGACATATGTATAAGGATGTACATTTCACACCGTTTTCTGTGTTTCTGACTCTTATGATCTTATGTGTGATAAACCATTCCCTAAAAAGTGACAGAAGAGTAAAGGCTCAGATAAGTTTTAATCTAGAAAGGGAAGAGACTAAGAAGAGATAATTAATTTTATATACATAAAAGGTAGTTCCAATGAGGAGTGGAGGAGCTCTTTTCCTTGATCATTGTAAATAGGACAAGAAATATTGTGTGTAACTTCACAGCAATGGAGCTTAGAAATACCCTTTTTGTAGTTACAGTAGTGAGGCACTGGAATAAATTGCCTTTTAAAAGCATGGAGTCTCCAGAAAGGAGACTTGAAAGCATTGGTTAGAATGCCGTTTCCCAGCACTAGCATGTGTGATTGATCCTACTATGAGACAGAGGTGGGTTACCTCCCTCTCACCCTGCTTTTTGTCAGTCTTCAGCACTTTGTTGAAAGAAGTAGACTTGTGGACTAAAGGAAGCAATGTCATATATGAGCAGTGACACACAACAAAATACATTCTTTGCATCAACCACTGCTAGAGGAAACCTTGCTGGATTTATTCCTAACCAGGAACAACGATGAAGTACTAGGAGAGGTAGTCAAAAGAAATATCTGAAGAGTCAGAAGAAGAGGTGACGGGAGAATCAATGATACCAAATTAATTACATAAATCAGTGACCATATAAATCAAGCACAGTCTATGTTTATTATGTGTGGGTTTAGTGTGGTTTACCTATGTTTAGTATCAGGAGACACATTTTCATGGCGTAGGTGAACTACAGGATCTCTTCCTTAGAAATATCCTGCTTTACTCTGTTGTTGATAGGAGGTTAAATGACTTTCATTTACTAAATTGATACTTAGATTCCCATATTTCTCTGTATGCTGTACCTGGGGGATTAGGAATATCCAGTGTGTGCTCATATCAGTAAATATGTTGGAAGAACTGAATATGTTCTGCAATCTGTTTCATATAGCAGCTCTGCTAACCTGCTCTAGTGGTCCTTCCTGAGCTTTGAATATATGTGAGGCATCTGGCTTTGCTAAGGAAGTGAGGCTAAACTAGATCTTTCTTTATAAAGCATGAAAGCAGAATACGGTAGGTGCTAAGCTACTGTCAGAAAAATTACTCTTTTGCTTAAGATAACCTGTCCCTTTTTCACAAAGACCCGAAGTTTGCCATTTAGATAGCGCACACAAGCTATAGGCTGGAGTTTTTCAAGGGGAGAATTAGGTAATTTTATCTATGTGACTGCAAGCTAAGGCAGTTCTCAGGGCCTTGCCCTTTAACGTGTCCTATTGCTATAACAGAAGAAAGAGCTGATCTAGCTCAGGTCTTTGACAGCAATCACACGTGAGCAGTTTGGCCAAGATCTGATATTGCACTTACTGCCAGGTCACATGGAGAGGAATCTTGAGGTCTTTTCATTTCTTACATCTTACCTGTGCAACAGAAAGACAGCTTAGTCAGTGCTGAACAAGTGCCATGGTCTGACTAAGGATTTATCCAAAACAAGATCACAAGAGAAATGTCTTGTTTCGAACACTGTGGTGTTTTGGAGATATTTTTCAGGCTCTAGAGCCACAGAAGTTGGTGGAAGCCCTGCCACAAATGGCAGTGGCCAGGCCCTGTTCAGGGTCCATCCACTTGGCATCAACCTTGCAGAAATCCTCTGTGTCGTTCCTATGGGGCCGTCAACAGAGGTGCTCTAGGAGGAGCCCCTTTGAGCCAGCTCCAGTTATTTAGTTATCCCATTTCTTTTATGGGTCAACACTAAATTGTGCCATTGCTGCTTTTCTTCTATGAGGAACTTAGATACAACATTGGGTAAAGCAATGATAAGGTTCTGTTAGAGAGCTCCATTTTGCAGTTTCTGACACAGGCATCCAGGCAATTCCTCTGCATGGTGGCTCTGGCTTACTGTGTGTCCTTTCAGCCAGAGAAGTGTCTGCTCTGTCTGAAGCATGATAAAGAGGTCAGAAATAAGTAATGCATTTACCCCACTATGGCAGGGACGGAGTTTAAATGGCCACAGCTCCAACTAGGAACTCACTTTTGAACCCATGAGTTGACATAACTCTGGGAGGTGCTTGTCATTTTAGTAACATCTTTGCTGTGTGCCTGGAGAACCAGAGGGTTAACCCAGCTTCGCTTTTCAGAAGGAAGCTGCACCACCCTGGTTCACCTCCCTCTCGCCATGCCTGGGTGGGTTTCCCATGGCTGCACCAGCCCCCCTGGCCCTGCACCCCACAGGGGCCAAGGGGGCTGCAGCGGTGCTGTTAGCATGGACTGGGGCTGCTCGCCTGAGTTCTGCCAGTGCTGCGCAGGGTCGGGGGAGCAACCCACCTCCTCTCCCTGCTGCATCAATGGGGGCTTTTTCCTTTTCCTTGCAAAGCTTCCCTGCAGGGCAGCTGAGGGCATCCTGGGGAGAGCGAGTGAGACCCAGGAGGAGGAGGGAGGCAGGGGAGGCCGTCCCCTCTCCCAGCTGCTGTTGCTGAAGCTGTGCCGGAGCCGGAGCCGTCGATGTGGCTCCCCAGAGTTAGTTGCTCAGCAACCAGAATCAATTAATATGCTTTGCAGAAAGTGCAGGGGAAGCCCGAGCTGCTGTCAGCGAGAAGGCAGGAGGCTGAGTGTGACTCAGGATCCCACTCCCACCTGACACCCATTTGGTCCCACCCCATCCTCTCAAAACCCCCCATTAGCCACCGTTTTTTATCCTTTTCTGCTTTCCTATGATGACTTAGTGCGTGTGTTCCCAAATCCTTCGGGCAAGGTATCTCCTTGCTCAAGAACTCTCCTGCTTCCAGTGTTTTGCTTTTAGATCTACTTTGTATTTTTGGGTTATTTGTCAAGCCTTCAACACTTTTCTAGAAATTTTGATATTCATGTTCTTTGGGAAGGGAAAGGGATAGCTGATGATTTTGTCAGATGGTTTTAAAGCTTCCTTAGGATGAGAAGGGTTGTTTGGTAGTGCGCAGTTGAGCAGCAGTAATGAAAATGCATCATGTGTGAATTGGGAAAGTTTTTGCCTCTTCGTTTGTTACAAGTAATCAGCACTGCATATATGAGACCAAAGAGGTAGTACTGATTGTTGTGAAACACATAGATAATAGAATAAATGAGGGGTTGTTGAGGGTTTTTTTCTTCTTTTCTGCATAGTAATTTCAGGGCTTTGGTAAGGTATTATTTTCTTTTTTTCTTTCTTTCTTTGATTTTCTTTGGAGTCCCTCTGATGACACCACGAATCTGGGAATGAAGAACTTCTTAGAGCTGATTGGAAATGGCATTGCAGAGCTGAAACTTAACTGGAGGAAATATATCTCCTGAAGAAGAAAATATAATGCACTGTAAGGATCTGACTTCTGGTGAAAAATTCAAGCCTAGAGAAAACTTGTCCGCTTTGTTAGGAAGAATGGGTTGGACAATTTTCTTCAATTCCAGAGGATATCTGAATGCCATGCTGAGCTTAATCTCTGCAGCATGCTCTGTGCTTCTCATCTCTTCCTGATGCACTGCATGGTAAGGCCTTTTTCCTTCCTTTTAATAGTAACCATATTTCTTCTGTGGTGAGAGGTAAAAATAATAACAATAATAAAATGAAAATTCAAAAAATGTAGAAAGCTAACAAAAGAATGTTTGTTTGTATGGTTGTTTCCAGGAGCAAGTGTCCTGATTACTGCAGCAGCTTTGTAAGATCATTTCTATCTTTCTCCCTTGCATTGTGACAGTGTGTATGTGCGTGTGTGTGTTTGTGCACACCTGTGCCATCATTTGCACTTGGACTGGAACATCAGTAGCTGTATTATACATATTTCCATGCTAAAGAGGATGTTTAAGAATTTGCTCTGACATTTCTTTCTCTTTTTTCCCTCCCTCCATTCCCTTCCTTCTGCCTCCTCTCTCTTTCGCTCTGTCTGTCTCTCTGGGGTCATGGTGCTATACCTTCCCTGCACCTCAGTTGTGCACTGACCAATAGAAAGTAAAAGAAATCCTGTATCAACATAAGAATAGTTCTGAATAAATGCTAATGGAGTAAATAAAAGCTACAGAAGGGGTTTGAATGCCTGCAAGATCCGCAGGTACAAAAGATTTACTTTATTTTGTTTCCCATGGGAAACAAGTATCAAATGCAGACTTGGATGCTGTGTTTTAGATACAGTGGGAGGCAGATAGTTTTACATACATCAGAAAACCAAAAAATGACCACTGTGAATTATGACAATGTTGCCCTTGATGACCCAAGTCATAAAATAAGCAAACCCTGTACGAGATGTTCTCATATCAAGTAATTTTTGTCGTGTATTAGCAGGGTATTGAGAATTATTGTAAATGGCTTCAGTGGATGTTGCGAGATATTTTTCATTACCAGCTGTAGTAATGTGCTTTCATCTTCCTGGATGAAAGGTGCTAGGGGAGTGCAAGGTGATGTTGTTAACTAACTACCCGACTTACCAAAATTTAGGGTCATTATCAGGAAATTGCCAAGCAGATCAGGAATTGCATAGTGATTGTAGTGAGATGGAAGAACAGGTTAGTTTTCCAGAAATCCTGGTTTACTAGGATCTATGTTTCAGAAATTAGGGTAGAATTAAAAGATGAAAGAGTGGTGATGTGAAATATATATATTTTCCTATGCATTCTGATTGATCACAGAGTTTGGAAGAGGGAAAGTTGAATGCCTCTTGAGGAGCAAACTGTGGTTAGGGCCTGCCCCCACTCTGAGGATAATTCCTCACAAATCCCACTGCTTTTGGCAGGGTTAGAAATGGACCAGAAGCAGGTTTGTGTGGTGGTTGTAACAGGCTGTGCAGCTGGGTATGGAGGTGATGGGTTCCTGGCAGCAGGTTTTGATGGTGAGTGGGATGCAAAGAGCCAAAGCAAAAAGGCCAGGACAGGCCACACCAGGATTCATGAACAAGAATTAGAGCTTAAATCCTATTAAAAAGATGGAATTGTGTGGTAATTCCCAATATGTGTCCCCTTTGTATGATGAAGGACTCCATAAGACAGTTTTTAGAGAAAGAATTCTAATGCAGCTTTTTCAAATCACTGCAGTAGGAGGAAACCAAGATGATACAAACACTTTGTTGTAGTGTGACAAATTTTCAGTAGGATTTAGAGAAACCAGCCTTAATTTTAGGAGTAAAGATTCAAAATATGCATATATGTGCATTGAAGCAGACTTTTTGTGTATTTTACCATCTAAAAATATGTGACTAGTATTTGAACCAATAAGGAAAACTGAGGAAGGACAACACAACCCATAAATGTCATCTTCCAATCTTAACTGTTGAAAGAAGCTCTTACTTGTGAAAGTAGTCCCCTCAGCTCTTTTTGTGAACAAGGACTGCATCATAAACCCAAGTTTCCCATTGCAAATCTCTCTCACATCAGCAGTTCTATTTCATTCAATGGGACAACCTGTATACAAGTGTTGTGCTTTAACCCCAGCAGGCAACTGAGCCCCACACAGCCGCTCACTCACTCCCCCACAGTGGGATGGGAGAGAGAATCAGAAGAGTAAAAGTGAGAAAACTCGTGGGTTGAGATAAAGGCTATTTAATAGGTAAAGCAAAAGCCATGCATGCAAGCAAAGCTGTCCTGGTTTCAGCTGGGATAGAGTTAATTTTCTTCTTAGTAGCTGGTGCAGTGCTGTGTTTTGGATTTGGTGTGAGAACAAGGAACTCATTCACTACTTCCCATCGGCAGGCAGGTGTTCAGCCATCTCCAGGGAAGCAGAGCTCCATCATGCGTAACAGTTACTTGGGAAGACAAAATGCCATTGCTCTGAATGTCCTCCCTTCCTTCTTCTTCCCCCAGCTTTATATGCTGAGCATGATGTCATATGGTATGGAATATCCCTTTGGTCAGTTGGGGTCAACCACTCCTGCTGTGTCCCCCTCCCTACTTCTTATGCACCCACAGCCTGCTTGCTGGCAGGGTGCTGTGAGAAGCAGAAAAGACCTTGACTCTCTGTAGGCACTACTCAGCAATAAGGAAAACAGTGTTACCAACACTTTTTTCAGCACAAATCCAAAACATAGCCTCATACTAGCTACTATGAAGAAAATTAACTCTGTCAGAGCCAAAAGCAGCACATTTTCCACCCTGTATTCCATACCATTTACATCATGCTCACTATCCAATACAACCTCATTAACCACCACCACCACCTTTCCTTCCTTTGATATAATATACAGATATTGTTCCCTTAGTCTATGGACCACCCCTGTAAAATTCCAGAAATGTCCACAAAACGTCTGTTGAGTTCATTTAGTCCATGACTGTGGGCTCCATCTGTTACAGTGGTCACTCAGGACAGGAGAGGTCAAAACCAACAAAATGAGTAAGAACTACTCATGTGAATAAATCATGAAAGGTTTTATAAGACCAGGCTCTTTGACTGTCATGGCAACAGATTTATTAGGCTTCAGGCATAATTTGTATTTCCCTTCTAAACAAAATCATTTTTCCTTTTACCCATGTGAATCCCTTTCCATTGTAATTAGGACAAGAAAAATAGGTTAATTACATTCTTAAAGACCATACAACTGTACAGATACATTGTTAGTGAAGGGTTATCAGAATTTGCAAAAGTTTACTTTTATTAGTGGTCTGCAAATCTGAAGGAAGTGTAGTCTTATTGGAATCATTCATTGCCTTATTTATTTTTGTGACAGTATTAACATTGCTACTAGGTATTGTCAATTCTTCCAGCAACTCAAAAAAAAAAAAAAAAAGAATTCCTTTAAAATATCACTGAACTTACAAAAGTACTCAGTATTATTAGGTTCAAGGATATTTAACAATCTCTCTGCTGCATTAAATATGTTCATTTTTTAGCTAATACATGTTTAGCTCTTTACTTGATCCAGGAACGTATTTATCTTTAGGGTATAGAAACACAATATGAAGTCATAATTAGAGTATGCTTCCTAGAGAATATAGACATGTATTGAAATAAAAAGCAAAAAATCATCGGGATTCTCTTTCCCCGTGCAATTTTGCATGCTTATAAATGTCTGTATTATTAGGATATATATTACATAACAAGTAATATTTCCTTCATTGTAATTTGTAAAGAACCGTTCCTTTTCAGAATACAGATCATAGGATTTTTTTTGTGTGCTAGGCTGTGCATTATGGAAGAAAGAAAAATATTAGAAAAAGCAAACGTAGCAACCTTTATAATGTATCTGGTACACTAATGCAGCAATAGGTTTGTCTGTTTCTTTTATCCCTATAACAGCAACATATATGTAGCAAGAGGAGTGGATTGTTTTCTAAAGAGCATGTGATTTTGAGAGAGAAGTTTTTGCACGATACAGGATGTTTGCTGCCTTTAGCAGACATTTTTGTCAGTCATGTACCGTGACTTAGAACTCTTTCTTTCGTGACATTTTTAATCATTTACTTTAAACATTTGAGCAGTGGCTGTATTTGGCTTTCTCTGTCAATTCTAAAGCAAGTAAAATTAGTAATTTCCTTTGCTTTTAAGATACTATTCAATAAAGGTCTGATGCTGAAAACACATGTATTTCATTTGAGTCCATTGAACTGTCTTTAGAGAAACTATGTGAATTACAGTTTGAACCATCTGCGTTATCAGGGCAGTTATACTGAACGGTGGAAATACTTTGCACACTTGCAGCAACTCTTTCTAGTCAAGAAAAATGTACGTTAATAATCCAACACATAAGCAGTTCCCGTACTTGGAATGTCTGGAGCTGTCTTGATTCAAGATCCAGCAAAAACCTGATTTCTGAAAGGCCCACAAAAAAACCCAGAGCAAACCCAAATGAGTTGTTTAAACATAAACAGCCACAGGAAGAGTATTTATCTGACAAGAAATTTCAGTAAATCAGCATCTGTGTTTTTCATAAACCATGGTAAGAATATTGAAGAAGCATAATGTTTTTCAAAAATGAAAAGCTCTAAACCCCCAAATGTATGGAAATACTGATTCCAAAATGACATATTTCCTTTTAACATTTTTGTCAGACTTTCATTTGTTACAAGAAATTATGCTGATATCTGTTTTTATGTTTTTCTCAGTGCAAATTTGCAACACTATTTTTTTTTTCTCCTGACAGGGAAATATTTTGTTGTATATATTTTAACTAGATCTGTTATAGCTATCCCGATATTTACTGGCTCTCACAGGTCAGTTCTTTAATTGAAGCTCTCTGAAGCATTATGTATTGTTTAGCACCGTGTTACTGATACTGAACAGCAATTCTTACCAGGTCTATGGTAGATGTAAGCTCTGATTGAGGTTCCCTCCTTTAATTTTTCTTGTGGCTCCAACAAAAAGCAGGCTTCCATTTTGCTGAGAGTTTTACAGATGCCAGAAGTACTTTCTACTACAGAAACCTTCAGGAGGCCTTCAAAAGGCATGCAAGCAAGGAGTAGAATTAATTGAGTATTAATATCCTTATTAAATAGATAAGGAACTGAGAAACAAAGAAACTGCCCAGAGCTATACTGGCAAGGGAAGAGTTCGGAATTGAACCCAAACATCCTTATTCTCAGTTCATCACTGTCCCTGCAAGGTTGCTCTTCATTTTGTTCATTTTTTTTGCTTAATGACTTGCATTTTGATTTTTAAGTTAATACTAGTTGAAGTATCGAATGTGAAAGGGAATTACTGATGCTTACTTCCTTTCCAGTCTGACATAGTTGTCCTAAAAATCCTTTCTTCTCTCCCGAGCCATTCTGTTTGAATATAACCATTAATTATGTAATTGCTTTGCTACACAGGGGAAGTATATCCTAGATTAAACAGAAAATTACTAAATAGAAATATCCTAAATATGCCATACAGGTTCTAGGGGATGTACATGTGCATCTGTTTATGCTGTCAGGGTTTAGGGATAGCTGTGGGGCTATGTAATGATTTTGAGGGCTCTTGGTAAATGAATCAAATTTCAACATAGAAAAAAAATCCAGTTAAAACATAAAAAGACTGATGATTTGTTACCTAGAATTGACACAGGTCACTGTGAATCCAGCTCTTGTGCACAAAAAGATGACACAAAGAATATGGTACCTAACAGTGATTCTTATTTACCCCAGTATGCCTCCTCTGTCCAAGGTGATCTTTCAGCTTTTTACCCTCTCTATGAAAAAGGAGAAGGCGGTTTGTACAAAAAATACTTTGCTGCTAAAATTACATCTGAAGGTAGGGAAAAACATCTGCCTTGGCATCTTAATACAAATCCATGAAAATTTTGTACATGTCAAGAAGGAAAAAAGCTTTTTGTGTATGTGCCAGAGTTTTGGAATGAGTTCCGCAGCAGAATATCCCAGAAGCTTAAGGGGTATCTGCTTCACTCTGGTCTACTTATACAGCTCCAGGTGTGATGCACCTCTGGATGCTGACAGGTACTGTACTTGCCCAATTACCATATTAATGTAGAAGAGTATGTAAGTCTGATTAAAAGCAGTACTTCCACTGGAAACCTCATCTTAATTGTGTTTATTCCTGAGAACTGTTAATAAGAGAACTTAAAACGCACCCTACTGCACACAACAAGTACACTTATTTTTTCTGACATTAACTTTCTACTGGCTTGCAATGAAAAGGATTAGAAAGGAATGCCTTAGTCAATATATACTCCATTATAGTGAGCAATTAAATAACTTGCTTCAGAATACTGCTTTCCAATGCGCAGAGCTCAGGGCAGCCAGGAGGATCACTTACACTCTATTTCCATCAGCAGTGATGGTGCACAGGGTTGTTCCTGGCTGACCTCAGCTCTCTGTCCTAAACTAGACCTAATGTTATCTTTAAATATCATAAAAGAGGTTCTGAAAGGCTTTTCCAGTTAAGCTGGCAATTTTTCCATGGAATCCTGGATATTAGAATACATAAAAGTGTTTACATTCAAACACATGCCGGTGTTTAAGAACTTGTCATATGGCTTCTGGTTGTTTTTTAAATCAGAGGGACTAAGGGATCGAAATACCTGTGAGAATCTGAGCATGGGGTTTATATATTTTATATATATATATATGTATAATATAAACAATATTTATTTTCTACAACATTAATACATCAGGAAAGTAAATCTAATGATGATAGGAGGGTAATTATTGAACTTTGACAGGTTAGGTGGTTTTTAGTTGGCTAAGAAAAATTGGAGAACCACTGAAGTCCATGGACATAAATAAAGAATTTCATTCATGGTAAGAGCCTTAGGGGGAAAAAAAAGCCTGGAGAAAAGTTGATGAGCTAAAGAGATCAGTAAGCTTTGATGGAATAAGAGATTGCAAAAAGGGTAAAGGATGTCTGGTACATCTCTTCATGAGAAAACAGAGTGGAGGAATGCCTGTTCCAGTTTTCAACCAAGCTACACAGAAAAGAGTGGTGTGAATAGAAGACAATGTGGTATTTGTGAATATAAATCGTGCCTTAATAGTTTGTTACTTGATTAATGAGGATAATAATGCAGTGCATATTCTTAACTTCTGAATTCTGAAAATCTGGGACTTACCATTTTATGCATGTCTTTAGATATTGAAAAGCTCACTTTATCCTCCATGTGAAACTGTGATATATTTGATGAGAAAAATTAGGACTTTGACACATCCCGAAATCTAGCTATACTGTCTATAAAGTCAGATGTTACTGAACTATGTTAAGAGTACCAGAAACTTTCTTTTAAGGAAGGCTGGTCTGGTTCTTGAAAACAAAAGCATTTAACTTTTAGGATGAGAAAGCAGACAGCAAGACTGTTTATTAAGACAGGTGATCTATGTGTTGTTGGAATTTCTTTTTTACTTTGTCCCTAAACCAAAACCTGGTTGAAAGGTTTTTGTTCAGGGATTCACAGTAAATGTAACTTTTCACTGAATATAGAAGCAGTACAAAATACTTAGCAGGCGAAGGCAAGATTTTGGACAGGCTTTTAAAGTATTCTTGAAAGCAGCTCTTAATGGATGACCACAATGGCCCTTAGGGTACTATTGTTTCTGTGCTGCTGAACATAGTACTTGTTCTGTATCTGTATTAATCAAAGGTAGAAAACAAAGCTTTCTTGAGGAAGAGTCATCTGTTTCACCAATTTCATATCTGTTTGTTTTGGGTTCCTGTGTTTTCATTCCATAGCAAATGCTTTACATTGCATCAAAATGCTCTGGAGCTTGGCACAGCTGGTTGTGTTCTCAAAAACACTCCTGTGGAAATGTGTGACAATCTACACACATGTACCTGCTCCTCTGGAGCTGCTCTGAGATATTAAGTCGGTATAAAGGGAACAGTATCTTTGACATGACTTCACGTAATGCTCAGAGTGTGTCGATGTGTCATGTCACTGGGTGTGCAATATGGTGTACCTTGTAATATGGTTTTAATATCACTAGCACATCAGAGCTGATGGAGGAAGGATTTGTCTCTTACTTCTGCTCCTAATTTCTGTCCCTCAAATTCTGCATCTGTTCATGTGCTTCCAAATGGAATTGTAAGGGATCACTGGTATCTTTGGGTCTAGTTGTTGTCTCCACCTTGAAAACCATGCAATGGATGTTTAATGCAGAAGGGCTCACAGAGGATCTGCTCCATCCATTTCTGCTCACCACAAAATAATTCCAGTCCTCCTCACTGAATTTTAGTAAAGTAGTAAAAGACCACAAGTCACATCTGCAATGTTTCACAAGAGATAGTTCAAAAGCATCACTAAAGCCTGATATTCCTTAAAAAAAAAATTGAAAAAATTAAGTAGACTATGGCTAATGTTACAGAGAGAATCCTACGATAGTTTTGCCAGATCTGTCTCCAAATTTGTTTGTGATTTCTCATTTGGCTTTCAGTAGATTTATAAGTATATGAAGAAGGCACCAAATGGGCATCACGGGGATTTTAACGTCAGAAACACCAGTGCTCCGTACCTCATGACTTGTTCCTACCCATGGTGCTTCTCTGGAGCCTCACATGGAGGTGCAGCATCTCCCTGCAGAAGTCAAGTCACGCATGAAAAGAGAAACAACCTTTCTGAATCCCTGCAGGTTAAGCGCAGGAGTAGTACAGTGTGAATATGATGCAAACAGACAGGATCAATAAGCAATTTCCTTCATAAAACAAAGGAGACCTTCCTGACATTAGTTCTTTAGGGATAAATCTCAAACATTTTTACCAAGTTACAACACCTGAATTACTATATATTTTAAGAATCCGGTGGCATGTCCTCCTTGCTCACACATCTCTAGCTGGTGTCTATACAGATGCATCTTCCCTTGTCCCTTTTTGTATCTATCCCAGTCCATGTGGATGCACATCATTAACCCCCATGACAGTGTATATGGATACATCTGCCCATTGCATGTGTGTATGAACTGAGCCTCTTGCCCCTTCAGTGTGTGTATGCATGTTCCTCCTGCAAAGAGGCACAGCTGTGGGGGTCACTCCCTGTCCTGCCTCTCCAGGGACCTGATCTCCCAGTCTCCTGTGGCTTATGGACAACTCCTCAACCCTCAGTGATACTGCTAAGAACAGACCCCTCAGCTGCATAAATCATATGTGCACTAATGATGTCTCCCAGATAATTAAACTAAACAGCCAGCATGGCCTCATGGGTCATGTCCATGTCCCACTTTCTTGGTCTATGAGCTCTGTCAGTATGATCTTGTGGGCTGTACCCATCACAGAGCCTCCCTGCTCCTCAGTGCAAAGCTCAAGCCTTGTACACAAGACTCAGCTTTCACCCATGTGTTAGTATACGATGACTGCTACTGCTTTTAGAAACAGATCCCATTGAAATGAGCTGAGATGCTTTGGATAGCTGTTTGGGTAAGGAACCTGCAAGCAGATAGGCCTTTTCCACTTCAGCTGCTTGGTTTACTTTATACTTTGAGTGTGAAATGCAGTGCTTTGCACATGAACGTGCCTGTGTCCTCTGTGCTGGGATGAGAGCTACCGTCCTACTTGGGATTGTCACAGCTGGTGTGAATTGAAAAGGAGCCAGGAAATCAGCACTTAAGAAAGTCCCATTTCCCCACAGACATAAGTGGCTGGGCCAAAGCTGTTATCTGCTTCACACTTCTTTTTC
This sequence comes from Ibycter americanus, assembly GCA_035590275.1. Taxonomy (NCBI): domain Eukaryota; kingdom Metazoa; phylum Chordata; class Aves; order Falconiformes; family Falconidae; genus Ibycter; species Ibycter americanus. Next base: position 40,546,666 of record JAVJGI010000063.1, on the reverse strand, counting down.
TTCTGTGTGGAGGTATGAAGTCCCATCCCCTTCTCTGTTTTTGTAAGGTGTAAAGATGCTGGGTTCTCCTGGAAATCAGGTCACAACCACCATGTAAGCCAGCTTCCAGATCTGCTTGTCAGGGCTACTGAACCTTGCTTGTGTGTCCCAAGGTGAGGATTAATCTGTTAATGTTTGTAAAAAGGTATTTAAATGATCTGTATCATGCTGACAGGTCAAGTACTGCATTGCTCACAGGTGGCTCCTCCTGACAGTTTAAGATATATGCCAAAAAATGCCTATGCTTTCAGACGGTGTTTGCTGTTGTAGCTTGACTGGCTTAACCCCCTCAGGATTTGGCCCTACTTCTTCTAGCTTGCTGATTGGGTGATACAGCACAAATATGCAAAGCTGATTCTTTTTCACGTAATCTAGAATACAATAAATATATTGATTTATGCTTGTGCAGGACCATGAGCTCAAAGGAAACCTCTTGGAACTATTATAATACATGTGCAATTCAGGTCCTGAAGGACACATGGAAAGCAATGAGGCTGAGCAGAGCTCAGTGCTCTGCTTGGCTGCGGGCTGCAGTAGAAGTTGCTTCTGCAAGCTGTTGGCAGGATTTGACCCTGCTGCACCCGCAGGAGCTGCAGGTGCTCTGAACAGCTGCGAGGCTCAGCACGAGCCCCTCTGCGAATGTGAACTCTACCCAAGCGGAGGGTGTGCTTGAAATCTGGGAGCCTTTTTGTCCTGTGCTTATCACATAGATTGCAGCTATTATCAGTTACTGAGATCAGGGCCTGACAGCGGTAGATACTATACAAACAGTAAGAAAAACAGCCTCCTCTAGAGAGTTAAATTCTAAGTGAATGCAACCTCTGTAACTAACTCTGCACATAGAAGAAAACGTGGCCAAAAGAGGAGCAATTAGTTTCACTGGTTGCCTTACCAGATACCCGGCCACCGTTATCAGCATTACATGTGGATCTTTATGCTGATTTTTGGTATGAACAATTAATACTTTCATCATCCTTAATGCTTTCTGCAGTGAAGATCATTTGCCACTGATCTTTGCTGATGTCCTTGTGGGTATATCTATACTTCTCCTTAAATACCTCAGCTAGAAAGCAATGCTGCAGCATGAGGCAGGGGCTGTTCTTGAAACAAGCTGTTACTAAATGAGAGTAGGACAGCCAAAAGAAAGGGACTTTCTGTGAATTTTCATTGTCACATGGTCCTCTTCTTTGAGGCTACTGGCGCTGATAACTTACTATATGGGTCATTTTCAGGGATTAACACAGGGATACGGGGCCAATACATATGCAATTTAAGTGACTTAAGTTATGAATTATTTTTTTTTTCCCCTGCGCCTATTGCTTGTCTAGGTAGATTTTGCTTTCAAAGCCTAATGCAGTACCTGGTGGAGCCAGCGAGAATTGTGCCACTGATTTCTTTCACAGCTGGATCACACCACTGGCTGTTTTCATCATGACCGCTGGTATAAATTGCTGTGGTAAAAAATAGGAGCAGACTGTGGCTTTGCACTTTCTTTCTTTACTTGAATCTTTCTTTTCCTGCTTCAGGCTTTTGTCTGCCGAATACTTAGGGCTTCAGCAAATGTTCAGGGCGTACCTCCGTGTCTCTGCATGATGCCTTTGCACGCAGACCTCCACTGGTATTAGCAGAGTTGCTTTGCAACTGGGTAACTCTGAGGTTTAGCACACGTCTTGTTTAGTTTCGCTCAAAAAGCCTTTTTGTCAGCCACAAAATTCCATGAAAATGATTGACAATGAAAGGAACTGATTTCTTCATCCTTCTCATAAAATCACTGCATATCTCCATTTAGGGTGTTTATTTACAGTTATAGTAAACAACCTGTACAATTATACCCAGCTGGCATTGATCTAGCTCGATTAAGCAACAGGCAGAGGAAAGACGTAGATCATGGGCTTTGGGGTACATCTAAGGATATAGCAGGACTATGGCTGTGGTTTTAAGTAGCTGCTCCTCATGGTGTGCGTGGGGGATGCAGGCCCTTGTACTTTCTAGGAGACTTCTGCTCCCATCTGGCTATGTTGGAGCTACCTCAGGCACAGTTAGGTGTGCAGCAGTCCTGTAACTGCAGCAGAGGTACAGCTGATGTCAGTTGTAAATGACTGCAAGTTGGAACGGGAGGAATTTATAAACCATGTTTGGGAGGTTTTAAATGTCTTGTTTACTGTGCTGTTAAAAAAAAAAAAAGTGTAAAAGTATAACAAAATAATGAAGACCAAACATCTATAAATCTTCCTTTGATGAGATGCCTAGTAATATTCCAGTGTTTACAGTTTTGACAGCAAAATGACACAGAAAAAAACCCAAAATTAGCATTTACAAGAAGTCAGGAATGAGAAAACAGAAGGAAGGCAACAGAAACTTGTGCTAACAGAGGGATTATGGCTCTTGAGAGAGGGCAACGTGCCATCTATGAAGAGCAGTCATTTTTGCAAATCCCTGTTTTCCTGGTTAGCAATTACCACCTGGCAACAGCAAGGGAGAGGCAGCCCATACAGTGCTTTGACAAGGTGGAAATCATGTGCTTTAATGAAATGTTTGGTAGCTCTGCACAGCATCCTTCTGGCAGCACGCACCTGGGGAGAGAGTGCTAATGAGCAGGGAGGATGGAGACACAGTTTCTCAGAGCCAGGACTGTTCATGCTGACCAACTTCCCAACTCAAAGGGTGTCCCTGTGCTCACAGATGTGCCCCCAGGACCCTAGAGGCCCTAACTCCCCTGTCCCCACCTGGTGTTTTGGCCGCTCAGCCATCCTTCCTGTGACAGGCAGCAGCCTACAGCAAAAGCGTTACTGCAAGTGCAGTGTGGAAGAGTTTGTCCTTAGCTGGTTGTGAGGTGTATGGAGGGTGGCACAGTCATCAGGCTGGTAGAGCACGGTGTACATGCAGGTATCTGTGAGACAGCTATTCTGTCCTTAATTATTCGTGAATACCTGCATGTGGCGAAGTGCTGTGCATTTGTAGGTCATGCACATTTTCTCCTCAGTAATGTTTACTTTAGCCCCAGGGAGAGTGCAGAGAGCATAGCTGTGACCAGAATGGATGACTTCATTAGAGGAGGGAAGTCACCCAGCCTCACTGACAGATTTTTATGAAGGGTTTCTCAAGGCCAGCCTGCAGCAGCGCATCACTACAGATACGCTTTTGACATTTGTAGTCCAAGATGCAGCAGTATTCAAAGTAAAACACTGCCAGTGGGTTTCCATAAAAAGCCTGAATCTTGGATTATTTGTGGGGGTTTGAATGTAACTACGAGTTGTACAACCCTAAGCTTTCTCTTGGTAGGACTCCACCAGCCTACATTTGTCTTCCTTCCCCACCCCCCCTGAGCACAGTATGCTGCAGCAATGCTGCTTTAATCTGCAGGCTGCTTGCAACCACCCCTTGCCAGTGAGCAGCTCCTGCTTTGGCTTGGTCCCTCCAAGCAAGCTCCAGTGAAGAAAGGGCTGGAAAAAGGAAGAAGGAATTGGAAGCAACTGGAAGAAAGTCATGGGCTTGGGGGACAGACTCAGGAGTCCTCTAAATGTTTTCTTTCAGAAAACCCAAAAAATGCTCCTGGCCAAACCTTACCTTCCTGAAAATTTGACAGAATTAATTTCTTCTCCATGAGATAGACTCCAGTAATTTTTACAAAAGGATAATCTCTCTTACTAACCCATGCAGAATAGATTGTCCAGTTTTCCTCTAGCTGCTGCCATAGGTCCTAGTCTCATTATACGCATGAAATGTAGGCAAGTGTAATTATGATGCAGGCAGATTTATGTGTCCCCAGACAGGTTTTCAAATAACAGAAAGAATATAAATATTGGATGTATGAAAAGAAAATGTCCATTATTAAAATCAATCCACAAGCTTGTACTGTGAAAAAGCTTTCTTCTTCAACACAGCTGTCCGCCCCACTGAGATTTTAAATTGGAGTTTGTCTAGTGTAACTCTCACTTTCTATTTAAAAAGCAAAGTTAGAAGCATTAAACTTTTGTCTTGGGTTTTTAAAATACAGGAAAGCTAATGTAATGCTGTGCTAATGTAGTTACGAGCTTTTAGGCTCTCCAGTTTTTGGCAAAGAAAAGTTACGTCTTTTGATTCATGGAATAAGACGTTTCCCTGTATAAATTTGCTATATGCTTTCTCTTCAGAAAAAAACCTTCATCTCTTCCTCTCCTCTGGACCATTTGGCATGGCTCTTTGGTTTGTAACTGCTTGTGCTTTGCTTGAGAGCTGGCTGTGTTTCAGTCACCAGTCACTGTGCAGAGTTTCTATGTGAATTATTGGAGTCTGCTTGGCATCTGGAGATCTAAGGAATTGAAAAGTGTGGTTCAGATGTCAGACTGCAACTTGAAAGGCTTCCGGAAAGGCAGAGCCAGGTCTGTGGTCTGACTGAGGCAATGCCCATGCCAAGCTCAGCAGCAGAAGTTGCTGGATGACAAAAGGGTGTCCCCTGTTGGACCCGTGGCATGTGTAACATGGCTTCCAGCTTCAGTGTAAAAAAAAAAGAGTGGTTTAGAGGGTAACAGAAAGTCTCAACCCTGTGAGAAGAACAGGGGTTGGATATTTTACCCGTGTCAGTGACATTTGGGAGACGTTAAGGACTGATAGAATAAGCAAAATAGGACTTAGTTTGAGTTCTTAAGTTAGGCAGGCTTGTGTGAATACAATTAGCCAGCTGGGAAGTCTTTGGAGAAAAATTACTTCAAAGAGAAATCTTTGGACGGTTGCTTCTGTATCTATTAAACGATGTTAATGATCAGTTAACATCAGTTAAATGATGTTTTTCTGAGTTGTGTTTTTATTTTCATTCATCATTGGCATTGATTAACACTGAATTGACAAGACAGTGTTATTATTAATGCTATATCCATCATCTTCTTTAGCAAAATATGTATAATAGCAAAAAAAAAAAAAAAAGGAATCTGCACATTTTATTTGTTTTTTTGTGCCCCTACTTGTAGTCTCTAGAGCCATAGATCAATTGCTAGTGTTTAGTGGCCTCCTGCCCAAGAGTGTAGGGCCTGTGGGTGGATCGTCTTCTGTGGCTGGCACTTGTACAGTGCATAATCTAAGATGACACTGACCCTTACAGCCTTATGGGAATAATATTTTCAGCAGGATGAATTGTTCTTGAATGTTTTCTTCAATGTACTGTTACATGCCCAAACATTTTTTTGATCATCTTGAGCATATGTCCTACATTTCCTCTCTGCTCTTTTTGTTGCATGGTTTTGACTGTAGCCAACAGCAAAGGTCAAAAGACATTTTACTGTTTCTATTTCTATGTTTCTGTTAAGCTGAATTAAACTGTTGGTGCTGCAAAGTGACTTGTTAAGAAGCTTATGCTGCAAAACTTCAACCAGTATAAACTGAAGTTGAGCTGCATCAGTTTAAACTAGATGGTCCAGAGAGACAATGTGGTCCAAAGAAGAAGGTACTGATCTGGAAACTGAGAAAAATAGTTCAGTTCTCTGAAGCTTCAATGGGCAGCTTCATGAATTTAGATAAAGTTTTTCATCTTGATCTGCCTCAGGTTTTCTGGATGGGTGGTAGAGTGACACCATATTTTAAAACACTTTCCACATTCAGTTTTTCAGTCACATAGCCTTATTCCTTTCACATCTAGTATTAATCAGTACAACTGCCTGTTTAATTTACATTACAGATAGGTTCTGAAATCATAGTATCTAGCAATGCTATGGTACCATTGAATAGGTTAATTATGTTTACCAGTGTCTGTGAGTATTCACTTGAAGGTATCAGTTCTTAGTCCAGATTTGAACCAGCACTGAGTTTTGCCCATCAAGTAGCCTTCCATTTCTTTCCTACAGTAAAGCAAATCCAGAAGTTTTCTTAAGAGTATGAATGATTATGATCAGAATTTTCAGGTTAACCTGAACTAATATTTAGTTCAGTCTCTTAAATTAGCCCTCAAATGGCCTTTGAAAAAGTTTGGCCCAAGTGTCTGTTTTTGTTTTTTCTTTTTTCTTTTTTCTGTTGTTTTAATCCCAGATATGTGACTCATGCAGGATCTTCAATTATTTTCTGTCTACTAGAATTTCCTTAAATGTTGTGAACTGGCAACACCTGAATATCTCTGTTATGATTAGTGTTTATTTCCCAGTTTTGCTTCATGAGGAAAGTCCTTTCTCTCACCAGAGTCTGAAGAACATTGTCCCACTGCAGGGCTGCTATCTTCTGGGTTTTATATGGTCCATGACCACAAGCTATTTTTTTACTGGTATGCTCATTTCTCCCAGTCACCTCACCCCAGCACTCCTTGATGCTGCCTTACAACACAAAAGGGGAAGAAATGGATAAATATCTCCCTAAAGGACCATTTGGCTTTCAAAACACAAGTAGAGCCAAATGGATACTTTACAAATGTGAGCAAAGTATCTTAATGGAGAAAGCATCAGTCCTATAGGAATGGTGTGACAGCTGCTAGAATAGAAAACAGGTCTGTGTGAACATGCAGAATATCTTGGGAAACAATTCATAACAGATGAACACTTTGTTTTGAAAATTAAGTTGAAAGAAATGTAACCAGCCTACTGTTTTTAGACATACTGGTATTAATTTACTTATCACACCAGTTCAGCGGGACTCAGTGCTCTCCCTGTGTGTTGTAAGGACTCTGAGAATTACACACAATAATTTCCAATGACCAGTTTTGCATAATTAAGATACTATGAATATTTTATTTATTATTAGCAGCCTTTTTATTGCAAGCAGTATTTTTAAAGAATCCATTGTATGTTAAAAAAATCAGGGTTAAATTTGGTGCTCTGTTCTGGAGGCATAAATCCAGATTAGCTTTCCTTTTAAGACTAATTTTACTCAAGGTTTTATGAATGGAATTTGGCTGATGTCCATTGAAAAAAGATGTAGGAAGATATACATTCCTCTTCCTCAGTCCTTAAGAAGAATTACCGATATGCTACTGAACACTCTTAATATAAGAAAGCAGTGTAATATTTTCACTTTTGTGGCTAGGTTCTTGGTCTTATTCATATTTTATATGGGCATTGTTTTAAATTACTGGCACTACATTAGAGTATGTCAAGATGGATCATATAAACAGATACAATTTACCATGACCTTGAGGCAACATGATGTGTACGTTGCATTACATTAGCTATCAAAATATGTTCCTTATATAGTACAGTACCCACTGCAGACAGAGAAAGAACATGGGTTGTTAGGCATACTGTACAGAGTTGGAAGACATATGCAAATATTCTCTCCAGATCTATAGCAACATCATTTGTATCTTTTTAAAAAGAATAGAAACAAGCTATAAAACAAAAAATGAATCCAAATGGCTTTGCTCCATATGCAAGGTGACATCCTTTGCTGAACAATGGAAACATGTAACTGTGAGGGTGACCGAGCACCGGAACAGGTTGTATGGAGGGGTTGTGGAGCCTCCATCCTTGGAGATGTTGAAAAGCTGTCTGGACATGACCTCGGGCAACTGGCTATCAGTGGACTTGCTTGAGCAGGGAGGTTGGACCAGGTGAATTCCAGAGGTCCCCTCCAACCTCAACCATTCTGCGACTGTGATATCCACAACTCCCAACAGCAAGCGCTTGTTATAGCAACATGCCAGTGCACAGGGATTAGGAAATCCAGGTCTCCCCATCCTTCTCTCTTCACTGCCCATCCTGATGAGTTGCCAGAACATTTGGTGAGTGAATTGTGACCTTTTCACTCCCAAATCCCACTCCTCTGCTGTGCCACAGAGCTCTACCCCAAGCCCTGAAGAGACGTGTCACCTCGCTCTCATGTTTTCCCAAAAGTGTTACCCCCTGCACAACCAGCTTGTTTCCCCAGGACTGTGGGACCTGTGCAAGAAGAGCTGCCACCTCTCCCCCACGCCATGCTTGCTCTGAGTGCAAGCCAGAGGGGCAGCTGCTCCCATGGATCGAGGGCCTGGCTCTCGTGGCTGTGCCAGGTTTGTGCAACTCGACCTTCAGCAACTCGCTTCAACCTTCTCTTCTTCCCCCCCGCCCCCCTTCCCTACTTCGTACTGTCGTAATTTGGTAAGCTGCTTGGGATAGGTATCGTTCTTGCTATCTGTGTCTGGTTTCTAGCCCAGACGTCAGCAGGGGTTGCCGCATGCTGCTGCAATATAAATGACTAATGATGATGATAAAAGGTGTGGGAGTTGGTTGCCTGGAGTGTTATCCTACTTTGATAACTTTGTTTTAGAAACTAGCTTCTTCCTCAAATTATCTGTTATTTTATCTTATTTGACCTAATATTTTAAAAGCAGCAAGGGATTTTTGGCTGCCTCCATTTTGGAGTGCTCATCCCAGGACTCTGAAAGAGGCTTTGAAATTATCAGAGTTTGGATAGTGCTGCCGTGACCGTGCCAGTAGCTTTCAGCATGAGTTGCAGGTTATTGGCACCTTTAAGAGTCAGCTGCAACTGTGTCCTAAAAGAGGCATCCAGTAGGGAAGTGGTCTATTTTAAAATTTGGGCTGATATAGGTAATAATTACACACAAAACAGTATGTGAAAAGAACATTATCAAGGTTGCACAGCTCAGCACTTGAAGCTAAGAAATGCTGGAAGTAAAATTGTCTCTACTCCATTAATTTGCCACCTTGCACAGGTGCATCAGTCACAGACTATTTTTGCCCAGGATCTGAGTCTCACTTGGTGCACATAATAGATGACACAGTTTGTGAGTTCAATACCTGATTTTCTTTTCACTGTTCAATGCATAGCTCAGACTCTGCTGTGAAAGCAAAATTATTTCCTGCTGAGGCATTCCAGGGTGTTCCACTGTGCAGGTCCTTGCCACGTGCAAACACTGACTAATTTCCATTTACAGGACCTTAATAGCAATTCTGGGTATCATTACTCCATAGTACAGCTGGTAGCCTAAAGGCAAGAAAGAGTAAGATTACAAGTATCCGTAATTGTGGGTGCCCGATGTAATTTTTTTTGAGGATGTGACGGCACATACTGCAGCTCCCATTGGCTTCCACGACAATAGCCAGTACTCACCACCTTCAGATATTCAAGGCTGCAGGCCCAAGGCGGGCTCCCAGAAACACAGAACTGAGGAGCAACTTTGAAAAGTGTGGTGTGAATGAGTTGTCCTGTTCCTCAGGGTAACATCTCACGTCTGTAGACAAAAGACTGCTGCTCTTCTTCTCAGACTCTCCTGCCACTTAAATGCTGGGAAAAAAAATAAAATTGAAGCATCCTACAAGGAAAAACTTTTTTTTCTCTCCTCTTCTATGGCAAGTGCAAGTGCACTGTGTTCAGACAGAAGCTGGAATTTAGTGGATAGAGTAGTGCTTAGCTAAAGCCTACCTGACAACACATGAACAGAAGCAGGCTGAATTTATCCTGGATTACCCTTAACTGTAGCATTTTTGGCTGGTCTTTGCAAATTAATTAAAAAAAGAAAAACAACAAAATTTATTTTTAAAAGCAAACTGTAAACTTTTTGCTATTCAAATTTTCATATTGACAACTGTCAATGTCATTTCAACCTATTGAAGTGCTGCAAGAGAGTAATTAAATAGGGAAAAAATTACGACAGGTAATTTCTTTTTCAAAACTCATCATCTAAAAAGAAACATATTTTAAGCTGCACAAGATCTTCTTCAGCACTTGTATCAGCTACAATAAAATTGAGAATGCAGTCCTTGCTTCATAAATGAAGATACTAGAGTATTTCACTGAAAAGTTTGCCAGTTTTTTAAATGGTTAAAACATTAATTGGATTCTAAGCATCATTCCTATCAACAGCAAAACTGGGTGATTTCCCCGCTCCCTGCCCCAGGAAATATTTTCCCTGAGACAAATGGCTGGCATGTATCATTTCAGACCAAATAATGATGACTTTTAAAGTTATAAAAAAACCTGAGCACAACTTTCCTAAATCAGAAAGTGTCAGTTGGCTAGAATTATTTGCACTGTCCCTTCATGTAGCTGTAATTAATAATTAATTTTGGAATAAAGATATAGTTGGAAGTAAAAGTGGAGATTTTAAACTTTCTAGATTGTTGTTGTACCCACAAACCAACAGCTTTTTTCTGGAGAAGCTCTGGTGTTATATCCCTCCGGCTTCTGGATGCTCTTCTGGTGCATGTTTGTTTTGTAAGGAGAGGTCACATCTGAAGTAAAAGTAGTTTGATACATCACAGGCCAAATCATCTTCTGGCCCTGGCTGAATTTAGAGATATTGTATAGCAAGAAAATTAATACAAATTTGTGCCAATTTTCCATCTCTTTATATTTCTTATGTCTTGTGATGCAGCTCAGTTTCTATTCCATCATACAGTGGTGAGGGCAGATCTTTAAACTGCTTATGACAGGTTTTCTGCCTTCTGGCAGATAAGAGACCTGTCTTTCTCTGAGACTTGGGTACTGTATTTTTCACAGGGCTTCAGTGTATTTTTGCTCCTAAAAGAGAATCCTGGAGATGCTCTTGAAATAGAAAATGAGGTGCTGAGATCTGAAATAAGGAAAGAGATACTTCAACATCTCATTCTTTCACCTAGTTATTTCAGCTAATGCTACTTTTATCTGGGCAAAAATGCAGATTTTCAGGCTTTAAACAGTTGGGTGTTGTTTGGTGGTGAGTTGTTTGGGTTTTTTTTAATCTGGATATGCCAGCAGCTGGGTGTGTTCACTGTAGAGTTTTTTTTGTTGTTCTGCTTTTTTAAGCTCAGGAAAGATGGGCAAAGTACTAACAGAGAGAACTCTGACTTCAAGCTTCCAATTTTATTCTATCATAATTTCTGGAGTGTGGAAGGGAGAGATGTTACCCTTTCTTTTCTTCTTTTCTTTTCTTTTCTTTTCTCTCTTCTTTTTTCTTTTTCTTCAAATGAAAAGCGTCTCTTCTACCAACCTTGGTATCTATAAATGATAAAACCTTTGGAGAGTAAGGTCAATACATCTTCAACGCACGGGCTGCACACTAATACCACAAGCCCAGAAAGGTTTTGTCCTTTGTTGCTTCAAACCCCCCTTGGATAACTAGACAAGGCAGAGAGAGAGGCAAGAAAAATAACCAAAAGCACAGAATGGCTTCTGTTCGAGGAAACAACTAGACAGACCAGGATTTTTCAGTCTTGAAAAAAGATGACTAAAGGGGTATGGTAAGAAACTTCCAGCATTTTAGGTGGCCTGCAGAATAAAAGCTGATTCCTCACAGTTTCCCAAATTACATAATGAGGAATGAAGTAACAGGTTCAAATAATAAGTGGATCCTTTTTCAGATGTCCCTAAATTTTCTTTTGAGCTCATTGCTACAGGACACTGTATAGGGGGAAAAATAAGTGCAAGCAGCAAATAGACAAATTTAGAGAAAACAAATCTATGAAGAGGCATTAAACCCAAAGATGCTTACTCTGGTGGAGGAAGTCCTTGAGCTGCAGATTTCTGGATCCTAGTTAGCTACAGTGGGGTAAGCATTACTGCAGTCACGCTGTGCACCTTTGGCATCAGCTAATGGCAAGGAGACATCTGGTCAGCAGGACTGTCATCTGGCTCCATTTGGCTACTTTTATGCCCACTAACACTGCAGCGTGTTTGGCCTTTACTGGACATCTTATAAGGCAGTTCTGGGAAATCACTGCGGCTAGCTCTTTCTGTCCCATCCCCACTGATGGAAGAGGAGCAGCAGTGAGACACAAAAGACCTGTGTGGGGATGATATTTGGCTTCTCTTCTCCTTCTCCATTGCAGCTGCTGATTCTGGGACAGGAGTCCCTTGGGCTCTGCAGGACAGGGCTCAGCAGAAACTATACAAAGATGGAGCCCAGGAGATCTGTCCTCTGTCATTGTGTCTGCAATATGCAACTTTTATCTTTCAGCACTAACCATTTATTGCAGCAGAGCAGTAAATTGTCTGAAAATGGAGCACACACAGTCAGTATTTTTTTGAGAGCCAGTGCATTTGCAGACATTGCAGAGGGATTCATGCAGCCAAAATAACCATAGACCCAGTCATTCCTCCTCTCTTCTTGCTGATAGAGGGTATCAGGGGTTAACCTCAGGAAAAGTGGGAGGGAGGAAATACTCTTTGTACTCAAAAGGTCTGAAAAGAAATACTGTGTATTTAAAAGGAGGAAAATGGCAAGTGTGTGCTGTAGTACCAACTGAGAGTCAAATGCTTCTGAGTATCAGTACCAGGCAACCAAGCACAGTACTGTGTATCAGGAAAATGGATTGTGAACACAAAGTAAGCCAGTCTAAACCATGCAGAATTCTACTGAAATTCACCTCTGTTTAGGCCCAGCCAGAAAATTAATAATTTCTGGATTTGCGAAGTTTTGACTCTTAATCATAAATGTTTGCAGTTGTGTTTTAAATGAACTATTCGTTTTGATCAGTAACAATTCGTTCTTCATAGTACATCTCATATCAAAGAGGAGAGGGCTGTGTGTTAAAGGGTGACTTATTCTCATTTCCTTCAGGTTTATTTCTTTCGCAAAGTAGGACTTGTGAAGCCCTAGGAATCCTGGTATGTGAGACCTTGCTCTAAGTGGAGGAGCCAAAGGCTCTTAGTGAATCTGTGGATAGCACTGTCTGCAGGAGGCAGGCAAAAGAGAGTCTGTAGTAACAGCCTGCTATTTAAGGATTATTATTCTGCTACAGATCATAGCTTTGTGTTGAAGATAAGGATACTTGTATTCAAAATGTTTGGTCTTATAACAAAGCTTAGGTATCCTGAGCATTTCAGGGCTATGGATGGTCCCAGAGACATAAATGATGAGAAGGAAGGTAAAAGTGTAAAACTGGCTGCAAGTCCTTTGCCGCCTCTAGGTTCTGAGCTGCCTGGGGAACAAAACCAGCTGCCAGAATAAACTGGATCAGAACCACGGTGGGGAGCAGAATGAGCCCTGTAATGCATCACTTATTTGAATTCTGCCCTCTCAGAATAACCTCTTTGCTGCTGAGTGCTTCCCTTTATTCTAGAGGAGATCTCACATTGCTGAACCTTTGGAAATATCCTGGCTGTAGCGCTATAAATAGCATGTGTTTCCCACTGACTAAAACCAGCCAGCATAGCAGCAGCCTGACGTGGGTTTATTTTCCTGCTTGAGGACTACATAAGTGCTTGTGTCCTCTCTCTGCTGAGACATCTCTTTTCTTTAGGCGCTGGTCTCTGCTCACTGCTGAGAAGTGTTATTGAACCTGGCTCACATTCCTGCTCTTTCTGGTCTTTTTTCTCTAATGAAAGACCTCTCCCTGCACACCTTTCCTTGCCTCCCTCTCTCCTTTTTCTTATGGCCAGTCTTTGCTTTTCTCACGTATTCTGATTTCTACCATATATTAGTTTCTGCTCATTCCATTTCAATTCGTCTGCTGTTCACACACTGCACATTGCCTGTGCAAGGGGCTGTGTCTGAATGAGCTTTTAGTGAAGCTTCTTATGGCCTCAGAGCTTCTTTTGGCCTTATCTTGCATTTACATGGTGCTTTTCAGTTCCCTGAAATCCAACTCTAAAAATAAATGCAAATGTGTGTCCCTGCACCCGCCAGTGCTTCTCTGAGCAGGATCTTGACTGACAGCTGACTACATACTATGTTACTGGAGTTTAGGAGAGGACTTACCCAGTCAAAGCGGTACAAGGGTTGGGAGTGGATACAAAGTCGTCACAGGAGTGAGGATATGCCGATGTAATCCTTAGAAAAGGGACTGCCAACGAGCACAAGTGTGTGCGCTCTTTGCCTTCCTCCCACAGATCACGAGCAGCAGTGCAGCATCCACCTAACTGCCCTGCCTAGCATCTTGCCTGGGGGCTGTCCAGGACTTGAGCCGAGCACCCAACTTTCCCAAGTCTGCCCTTGGAGGAAAATGAGATTAAAAGAACTCCTTAGGAGGAAAGGAACAGAAGTCCAGTTGGCTGTGACACTCAAGTGGGGTTAAATCCTCAGAGCCTCTTCTCCCTGCTTGGTAATTCGAGCACTTTGTAAGATAAGGGAAGGTGTCAGCTCCAGCAGCATCTGAACTCACACTCGGCTTTGTATGATTTCTGTTTGCTAATCAAAACAAGTTTCTCCTGTGTGTTTCTTATCCCCAGAGGGTGGAACTATCCTCAGAAAATTAAACCTCTCTTATCTCTTAATGTGTCATCACAACTAATAGCCTGGGGACTGTAAACAAGTTTAAATATCAAAACAATTTGGCTGGTGATTGTCTGTGATTATGGATTAAGAATACAAAATTTGTGTTTGCTGATATTCAAGCTAGATTGAATACAAGGAGCCAGATCCTCAGCGGGTGTAAATGGAGGTGGCTCAGCTGAACTCAGGGGAGGGACGCTGCTTTGTACCAGCTGAGCATCTGACCTTGGGAGCTTTTCAGAAGTTTTCGTTCCTGTTTTCCAAAGTGCCAGATAATACATGACAACACGGGGCTGGTCAGCAGGAGTGCTGAGGGCCTCTGGCAAAGCCCGGACCATCCTCCCCTCCTCAGACTTCCCAGGAGCTCTGCTTCTGCTGGCCGCACCCTCCACTCGCAGCCTTTTTGGGGAGCTCATAAATAATGACTTAGAAGAGAAATCATTTAAGATTACAAAACTTTTTCAAGAGCTAGTCAAGGTGCCAGCGTTTTCAAAAGCTGACAGATATGTTGGGACAGGTACTTCATGAGGGATATGCTTTGTATCTTCAATGTGACAAACATACTGCAGTGAGTTCACAAATGTGCACTTGCTGCTGCCTTCTCCAAAGCCCTGCCACTAAACCATCACCTTTAGCTCAGTCACTGCTCATGCTGAGAGTGAAGAGACAAGTAAGGATTATCTCCTTTGGCTAGAAATGCTTTGCCTCATTCACCGGACTGTTTGCAATGACAGTGATGTGCAACAGGTCCTACAGATCTGGGGTGATGGTAGTGGGTATATTTTATAGCACTGCTGAATTTGAAAGTTTTCATGTTAGTGTCTCCCTCTTTTGGAAGTATTTGTGGGGCCTCACTTTTGTTATGGACCATTCTCTGACATAGGCTGGGCGATTCTTCAAAGAATCTCACAGATGAGAAACTGAGGCAGAGAGAGGCTTAAGGGTTTCCCATAGATATCTAAGAAGTCAGCAGTAGTGCAAGGAGATGAATAGCGCAAGGAGTGTCCTAACCACCGAACTGTCCTTTTCTCCCCTGTGCAATGCAAAATACATGGAATACATATCTTTTCATGGCTAGCTTTTTGGAATACATAGCTTTTCAAACGGCTGATGTTAAGTTAATAATGAATCTTACAAAATGAATTAGGAAACAGTAATTTTGATGTGGCAGGAAAGCGCTTTCTTAATGAAGTAGTGAGTAAATAAGAGGGATAGTTATTAACAAACTGGTAAATCTAGTGCTCTCTATCCCTCCTGTCTCAGCAGTTCTAGCAGCAGTTCTGGGTAAGCAAAAGGAGTGTTTCTGACAAGCATAAATATAAAAAATATAAAAGGAGTAATGTGTCATAAGAATCTTAAAAATGTGAAACAATGTCAAAAAAATGAAAGCAATTTCCAGAAGAGAATAATAAAGGTTGATAAAAGGTACCCAGAAAGCCAGAAAACTTCTTTATTTTCTTAATTGGTGTAATTATACTAAAACTGACAGCAAATATTTTCCCAGTAGCAAAAAACACCCCCATACCCCAGCTATCCATAATACTACTCTAAGCATGAGATGTGTGAAGGTTAAAGGCTTGAATCTGCTATTAGGAGAGTGCTCCTCTTCTCCCAAGGTCAGTTCTTAAATGTGGAGATGCAATTTTGATTCTGGTCTCCTCACAGTTCAAAGTCAACGCTTACCTTGATTTCAACAGTACTATATTTGGCAGAGTACTAATATAATTGCATTTGGTCCCAGTCTTGTCCTGTTTGAATGTTTAATGCCTCTTAATACCAAGCCCATTGTGCTCGCTCTCTCTCATAGTTTAGGTGATATATTAAATGGCGAGCAGCCTGGACCTGCTGGAGCAACCCCTCCAGGGAAACTAATGGTGCCAGTGTCCACACTACACATGTTTTGGGGTTTTTACTTCAGATAAGCTTTTGTCTGAACCCCTGCTGCCATGGACTGAAATTTATTTTATTGTTTTTATAGCACATGAAGAGCTCCTGGAGCACATCTTTGGGTGTAGCTTCACCCAAAAAGGATGCAGTTCATGCAGTCCCAGGCTGCATCATAGCATGAGCCAAATACAGCACACAGGCACAAATGCAGAAACAGAGATGATCTCCCCAAAAAATCACATTTTTAGGATCTAGTGTCCTGCAAGAAAGAGTTTGACACTAACTTTATGCTTCACAGTTCGGCTTTATTAAGAAAAGACTGGGCATGTTAATAAGAGGGGTTCAGATGCCCTCATGCTGCCTCTGCTCACATTAATCCTAGAAATAAGATTGTCTAGTGTACGTGGTGCAGTCACCATGTCAAAGTTAAGAGCATGTGTGGATGCAGTGCATGTGCAAATCCACCCTGTCTGGGGCCCTGCACTGCTCTCTGTGGGTTTATATTCACGTGAATGGGAAATTCTGCCCAAACCATGGGATGCAGAGAGGCCCACTGTACCTCCTCTGGCTTTTTTGAGAGCCAGAAGGGCTTGACCCACAAGATGCTTGGGTATGACCATATTTCTGTGCGAGCCAGAGTGCTGAATCAAGAGCGCTTGGCTCTTGTGGGAACCAGCCAGCAAGGACTTCACCCTCCCTTCAAATCCTTGTGTTCCAGGCCTGGGATTTTATCAGATCATATTTGTGATCCCACTTGATTTTTCAAATAAACAGCGAAATGCAAACATATGGCCAGAGGGAAAACCTCTCAGTTACTGAAGGGGAAAAGAACATGATATCCAAATGACTCATGGCTTTGCGGGTGAAGTAATGGCTGCATGTCATGGCTTGGGCTGTGAGTTTGTGGTCTGATGCCACACGGAGTGGATGTGCTTTGGTGGTGAGGTTAGTGTAAATGGCTTTGGTAGGAATTCTACTGTGACTTCCCAGAGCCAATTTGCTTGTTAAGGTATCACTGACTGTATGGTGGCAATTAATAAGATAGGGAGGGCACCCGTCAGATGCAACCAAGCCGTCCTCTGGACACCAGCTGGGGGCAATATGACAAAGTCCTGCTGCTGCTAGAGGAGGTAGGTCCTGCAGGAGGAGTTGTGGGTGGCTGTGGCTGGAGGAACTGTGGGGACTGGGATGTTTCTCAGGGCTGGAAGGGAACCTGCAGCAGGAGCCAGTGTCCCTGGGAGGTACTTGGTGCCTCTGAAGCTTTGCTCTCCTGGGGCAGGTTACCTGAAGACCTGCAGGATGAGCATGCTCTGCTGTCTGATGCAGTACCCCTCTGCCTGCTGCCTCCTGCTCCTGCTGACTTGCATCTGCCGTGGATACCCTCAGGTTACTGACTCCCTCATTCTTGTTTTCCTCTGAATCACTTGGTGATGCTAAGGTTAAACACGTAAATGCTAATGCAAGTGTAAGTATAAAGGCCAGTGGCACCTTCACAGGCCCCCGCTTCTGCCTTACTCACTGCTAATCACTTGTACTTGCTCAATTCAACCACGACACCCGTTCTAGGAAGCTGCCAGTAGTTAGTTGCTCACTGTCCTGTATATAAACAACTTGCAGATGTGACAAAATACAGGTTGCTTTGTCTGGGTTCTCCATTTTTCCTCTCAGTCGCTCTGTTGCAGGATTTCCTCACCTCTCCCAGTCCTTTCCACCCTTTTGGTGCTCTGGTGGCTGCCCTGTGGCTGTGCAGCCCAGGAGCTCCGTGGAGCTGTAGGTCAGGGCTCCCCTCTGGTGACACGTGCTGGGGGACACACGTGTGTGCCCGTGCAGGTTGTGACCTGTTCTCGAGGAGCCCTCATCACCCTGAACACCCATGCTGCATGGGATCTAGTGGGTTTGCTCCACGGGTTACCGGAGGGAGGAATGAGGGAAGCGCTTGTGCCCCCTTTCTCCAACCAAACCCCTCCGAAAGGCAGGAGCTGTTGGGGAACATTTTTTGCTGCATCCTACCACTGCTTCCTGCAGCAGGAAAATTGTGGGATATGGTTTACAGCTTGGGAGGCAACAGCAGGGCACCGCCGGAGCCCAGCTGTTGGCAGATCAGTTGTCTTTGGGAAACCAGCCAACCTTGTTCAGTTTTCTGCAGCGCTCTGGTTTGCCCATGAGATTAGAATTTGCAGTGTTAGATAAGCACAGATAAATAGAATTTATCCATTTCTACTTTGAACAATCAAATGTTTACCCAGGTGTCAGAGCCTGGGTCTCTGGAAGACCATGAGAGCTGCTTTGTTTGTGGCTCCAGCAGTGCCAGAAGTCAAGGCTGGTCCCATGTTTGAAGAATCCTCTTTTTTGAAGCAGAGGCTGAGGCTGCTGCTTGGGAAACGGTGGTATTCTCCCTGCAGGCAGATCGATACATTTCACCTCACTGCACTGCAAGTAACTTTTCCTTGTGCATTAGGAACGAGGAAAATAAAAGGCAAGATGGATGTTATTTTGGTTTTGCTTCCATTTTGAATTATTTATTAGGAAGTCACTGCTGTCTTCCTTCTCATGAGGAGACAAAATGCCTTTGTCTTTGGTGATTTTTCCTATTAAAAAGAAACGAGGTCTTCCCAGTTTTATTTCCCTCACGCACTTGCTTCTTGGTACTACAGTATAAATCTAGGGTCTCCGCAACTTGACAAGATGGTCTCCTGCAGCCCTAATGCAGGCAAAGTCCCCACTGATGCTGGTGGAGTCACACCTCATCGGTACATTTCTGACCAGTTTTATAACAACATTGCAGATGAGTTATATGTGTTACAAATGATTGCTGCCACAAAAGCAGAGAGTGTTAATGGAGGGTTATAAGTAATATACAGGCTAGCTGAATTATCATTTTAATTAAGCATTTACTAAATAGCTAGTAAAAATATTAATCCTTTCAAAGCGAATTATTAATATAACGCAATATGGGGCAAAAATTCGGCAATTGGCTCCATATTAATATGAGTTTGGAAACTCGAACTAACAATCCATTTTAATGTTTTTGTTCCTAAATCCAGGTTATCCTGAAGGGGAGGATAAAGAAACTGGCCACCAAGATGGTAATCACTAGTGGAAATGAAGACGATAAAGGCAGTCAAGAAAAGGAAAGCAAAGAAGAAACCATCTTGGCAATGCTTGGAATTATTGGGACAATTCTGAACCTCATTGTGATCATTTTTGTGTATATTTACACAACACTGTAAACTAGAAGGCATGCAAATAGACCAGATAAAACAGCCATTAAAAGTGACGACAAACATTGCTGATTATTGACAAGTTGTTTAATCAGAATTGACTCTGTATTATATTAACACATCATAAAAGCACTGCCTGCAGGCAGCGAAGGCTGAAGCACAATTAATTTAACAAGACTTTTTCACACAGTAACAAGCTTAACTCTCCTGTCCTGCTCTCTTCCTTTCAGTTTGGTTTTCAGTTTGGAAGAAAATGACTGCAATTATGTAAGTTGTAGCTTTGAAGAAATCCACCAGGGATATGTTGTTTTAACACGATTTGGAGGGGGGGAAAAAAAAAAAAAGAAAGAAAGAAAGAAAGAAAGAAGCTGTATGCTATATACAATTAGAAATGCATACTGTATACCCGCAAATATTGAACTCAAAGATATCTTCATAGCACAGATCACATGTCTATTAGGTCAAATGATTTTTTTT